>NW_021025047.1:411772-448129 GCF_004153795.1 Camellia sinensis | reverse complement strand
GTTGTTTTATTTGTGCGGCGGATACACACTCCCAGAACTTTTACAGAACCAGGTCTTCGCTCGAGCTTCCAACTCCCCGCTCGAGCGGCACTCACACAACCCCGCTCGAGCGGCCAACCCCATGCTCGAGCGTCCAACACTGCACGGGAAAAATACTGGATGGGTACAATTCCCGCTCGAGCGCCAAAACCCCCGCTCGAGCGGACAGGTCAAAATCTGGGCAACTAGTTTTGGTTTCTAAACTCAACCAACCTGTAACAAACCTGCCCAACACATCCTATAACTCAAATACGAAGTAAAAGGATGTAAACAAGATAATAATCAACTATCAACATCCACGGACACATGTCCGGATCACTGTACAACAAGGGTAAAACCGGGATCGCTATAGTGGAGTCGGAGGTGAAAGGGTTGAAGATGAGAGATCGAGCTTGCAGAGAAGTGGAGGCGATTGTGGGTTGGTTGAGAATTTGCGAGAATTTGACACGAAGTTGTTGCTCCATTTATGGAGTTGGTGTGCTATGAAGTTCTCTATAGCAATTTGAGACGATGGAGTTGGTGTGTGGTGTGTTATGTTGTGTTGTGTTGTGAAATTATATATATATATATACATATGAAATGTGTATATCCGTTTTTTATATAATACATATCAACAATAGACATAAGGGTATAATAGTCCAACAAATAATATAAATTAGGAAAAAATGACCTTATGGAATAAAAATATAAATACATGAGACTAATTAGGTTATAATTTTTCTTGGTGGACTTATTGGGTTAGAACACCTCTAAATGAGATTTATTAATAAAAAAACCCTAAAAAGAAATAGAAGCCATAGATAAATTAAATTGGAAAAAAATAGAAACCCACAACTCCAACTTAAATAAATTGAAAAAAAAAACCAAAAAAAAAAAAAAACAAATAGAAACCACACAAAAATAAAAATAAAAAAGATAAGAATTTAGATATGGATCTCAAAAAAAATATGACAATATCTAAATTTGAATTATTATTTAATAATATAATTATCAATTTTTCTCATGTATATCTATCAAAATTTTAAATCACTTAATGGGACAAATCAATCAATTTTTAAGTCTTATTTAAAAAATAATATGATTAGTCATCCCAACTCCTAGACTTTGCGGACACTGGCGGATGAGCTAACGGATTGGGTTAGGTGAGGTTTGAGTTGTTGGAGGTAACATTCTCTCATATCATAAATTTATTTGTTTTTTCATTTTATTTATTTTTATGTGTGATTCTCTTTCTTTGCTGTTGGTTTTGTTTTGGTTTTGGTTTTGGTATCGGTTTTAGTGAGGTTTATGTGTTTATTTACAAGTTTGCATAGTGTAGAAGAATTATTGGTGATTATGGTTAGAACCGAAATATCTATGTCCGTTCTGTGTCAAGGATTTTGATTGGATTTTGTTTTCTTCAATAAAGACTGTAAAATGGAAGTAAAAAAAAAATGGGTATCAAAATTTTTTATTTTTTATTGTCATTTTATTTTATAGAAAATGTGAAAATTTATTGAGAATTCAAGATTTTACTACAACATTAGGTAAGTTTAAAACTTTTAAATATCATTGTGTTATTTATTTTTATCCTCTTTCTATCCCATTATACAATTACAGCTATTTGTTAAATTGTTAATTATAATTCAATTAATTGAAATTGAAAGCTTAATATAACTTTTCATATATATTATAATTAATTTGTTACAGATATAATTGTATATAATAGCATAATATATAGGGATAATCTCTAAATATAATTTTTATTTTTTTATGTGATTAAATAGTCTATCTTAAATAGTATATAGAAGAGTTAGATGACTTCTTTTATCTCTAAAAACCCCAATCTTTTTTTTTTAATTTTTAGTTTTTAAATTGAAACATCAATTGCTTATGTCCACAAAACAAAACTGATAAGCACATATCCAAAAGCTACATATTTTTTTATTTTTTTAATATGTAGGATATTTACAAATAGAAAATGTTTGACACCTCAATTTTTTTTTCCATAATCTGACTTATAATGATTTAGTCATAAGTGTCAATTTTTATACAAATATGAGAAGAGAATTAATTAAATTATACATTTCAACCACATACTCAAACTTTGACTATTTCAAGATGTTATTTCACTATAATTTCAATTAAGAGAATTTTCAACCCTTAATATTTTTTTTTATCAAATTATAATTTGATAAAATTTAAAAAGATGAAATGTTAAAAATTATTATTTTTCCATCAAAATTGGTGAAAAGAAAAAAAAAATTGGGATAAGAATGAAATTCTTTTAAAAATTGATAAAAATTTAATGAAAAAGTTAAAGTAATTCATATAAAATAAGAAATGTTATTCAAATTTAAAATCAAATTAGATAGCTTCTTTTATCTCTAAAAAATCCAATCTATTTTTTTTACTTTTTAATTTTTAAATTGAAACATCAATTGTTTATGTTCACAGAACAAAACTGATAAACATATATCCAAAAGCTACACATTTTTTTTTATATTTTTTAATATGTAGAATATTTACAAATGGAAAATGTTTGACACCATAAAATTTTTTCCATAATCCGACTTATAATGATGTAGTCATAAGTGTCAATTTTTATACAAATATGAGAAGAGAATTAATTAAATTATACATTTCATAGGTATTTTATTAATTTTAAACAATTAAGAAAATTTTCATTAACTAGCTAATTAGTCTATGATTTATTTGATAATCCCATGTCGGGAGAAAAAGGAAAAAGTCAATTATTTTACTCATATAAAGTGAATCTTATACTCTCATTTAATATTGTAGTATTGCACATGTTTCAATTTAATATAATTTAAATTTTAAAATAAAGTTTAAAATTTTTAATTAATTAACTTTTGTGTAAGTTGGTTAGTCTTTTGACCTAGTCGATTAGGCTGAATCATTTTTGATTTGACTGATTCGTTAGTTTAACTACGATTTTAGCAGTTTTATCAAAATATATTGATTAGATTTGTTTAATTCAAAACAAACTAGAGATTGGTCTAATTAAAGATTAAACGACTGAAATTACTTGATTCGAAATAAACTTTCCGTCTGAATAATTGTTTACTTTTATTTTATAATCCCACATCGAAAAAAGAAGAAAAAAAGAAGTTGTTTTACTTCTATAAAATGAACCTTAATATAGTAGTCTTGGGCATACTTCAGTTCAAGTCAGTTTAAATTTTAAAATCAAAGTAACATTTAAAAATTTTAATTAATTAATTTTTGTATAAGTTGGTTGGTCATTTGACCTAGTTGATTAGGATGAACTGTTTTTAGTGAGGAGTATTGTGAGAGTTTAATATCTCATACTAATTTTTTTGATTTTCTTAATTTTAAACAATTAAGAAAATCCCCATTAGCTAGCTAATTAGTATATGATTTATTTGATAATCCCACATCCGGAGAAGAAAGAAAAAGTGAATTAATTTTTGTGTAAATTGGTTGGTTTTTTGACTTAGCCGATTAGGCTGAATCATTTTTGACTTGACTGATTCGTTAGTTAAACCGCGATTTTAGTAGTTTTATCAAAATATATTGATTAGATTTGTTTTATTCGAAATAAATTAAAGATTGATCTGATTAAAGATTGAACGGCTAAGATTGATTGATTTGAAATAAATTTCCTATCCAAATAATTGCAAACTTTTATTTTATAATCCCACATCGGAAAAAGAAGAAAAAAGTGAGTTGTTTACTTATATAAAGTGAATCTTACTATTGTACTGTTGTACATACGTCAATTCAAACATCATTTCAAAGTTTTAATTAATTAATTTTTGTATAAATTGGTTGGTCATTTGACCTAACTGATTAGACTGAACTGTTTTCAGTTTCACTAATTAGCCGGTTTAACCACGATTTCTCGTATTTATTTTCTTAATTTTAAACAATTAAATTTTTTTCCATCGGCTAGCTTTCAATTAATCATATAAAAATAAAATTCTAATTAGTTTATAATTTATTTTATAATCCTACATCTGAAGAAAAAGAAAAAAAAAAGCGAATTGTTGCACTTATATAAAGTAAATCTTTTACTCGCATTTAATATTATAGTGTTATCCATAGTTCAGTTCAAGACAGTTTAAATTTTAAAATAAAAACTCTAATTAGTCTATGATATGATTTATTTTATAATCTCACATTTAGAAAAGAAAGAAAAAAGTGAGTTGTTTCACTTATATAAAGAATCTTAGGTAGCGTTTGGTAAAGTTTTCAAAATATGATTTGAGAATATGAGTTGTATTTTGAGTTTGTGAGTTTTGGAATTATGATTTGAGTGTGAAAAATTTGTTTGGTGAATAAGTTTTGAATTAAATGGGAAATTTTTGATGTGACATATGAAATACAAATCTTTACAATTCATAACCAAACACACAACTTATAAAATTCATAACCAAACACACAATTCATAAAATTTTTGATGTGACATATGATATTTGATCAAAATTCTATTCAAAATTCATAAAAAATTCTGAATTTTTTTTTATTTAAAATATAAAAAATAACAGGTGCCAATTGTAAAAGTTAAAAATAAAATAAAAATAAATTGTGCACCGTTCCGATCAACCGGCCGGACATCCGGGGGACGACCGGTTAGCCTAAATTTTCCCGCCTTGGAAAGAGTTTTCAAAAGTAGATTTGAAATTAATTTTTAAAAACTGTAACCAAACGCCACGTGCAAATCAAGAGGTAAAATTACATTTCCAAAACTCCTCCAAATAGAGCCTTATACTCCCATTTAATATTGTAATGTTATGTATATTTCAATTCAAGACAGTTTAAATTTTAAAATGAAATTTAAAAGTTTTAATTAATTAATTTTTGTGTAAATTGGTTGGTCTTTTGACCTAGCCGATTAGACTAAATCATTTAAGGTGCGACTGATTCGCTAGTTTAATTGCGATTTTAACGATTTTATTCGAAATATGTTGGTTAGATTTGTTTGATTCAAAATAAACAAAAGATTGACATGATTAAAGATTAAACGATTGATTGCTTGATTAGAAATAAATTTTTCGTCCAAACAATTGTTAACTTTTATTTTACAATCTCACATCGATAAAAAAGGAAAAAGTGAGTTATTTCTCTTATATGAAATGAATCTTATGCTCAAAGTTAATATTGTAGTATTGTGTATGCTTCAGTTCAAGACAGTTTAAATTTTATAATTAAAAATCATTTAAAAATTTTAATTAATTAATTTTTGTATAAGTTGATTAGTCTTTTGACCTAGTCAATTAGGCTGAACTATTTTCAGTTTGACTAATTCGCTAGTTTAACCGCGATCTTAGCGGTTTTATCAAAATATATTGGTTAGATTTATTTTATTCGAAATAAATTAAAAATTGACCTAATTAAAGATTAAATGACCGATATTGTTTGATTCGAAATAAACTTCATGTTTGAACAATTGTTAAATTTTATTTTACATAATCCCACATCGGGAAAAAAATAAAGAAAAAAGTGAGTTGTTTGATCAGTTATATAAAGTAGACACATGCTTCCATTTGATAATGTAGTGCTGTGCATATTTTAGTTGAAAATAATTTAAATTTTAAATAAAATAAAATTTAAAAGTTTTAATTAATTAACTTTTTTGTAAGTTAGTTGGTCTTTTGACTGATT
Organism: Camellia sinensis; assembly: GCF_004153795.1. Classification (NCBI taxonomy): domain Eukaryota; kingdom Viridiplantae; phylum Streptophyta; class Magnoliopsida; order Ericales; family Theaceae; genus Camellia; species Camellia sinensis. Next base: position 442,462 of record NW_021025047.1, on the reverse strand, counting down.
TTAACGATTTTATCAATATATATGTATATTTTTTTATTCCCAAAAGGTATGTTTAAATTTTATGACAAACTTCAATATAGAATAGACTGAAAAAAAAAAATTTATAAAATGAAATTTATTTTTGTTTTATCATTAATATAATTTTTTTTGTCATTTATTCTATTTTTTTCATCTTTACCAATTATTTTTATTTTGTGACATCTATTTCTTATTGTGAACTTAAAATATATAATTAATGACATAACAAATGCAATATATATATATATATATATATTGTAATAAAACGGTTAAAATTTAATTAATTCTAAATTATTTTTCTATACATTTTAAATAAATTTTATGTTATTATTTAATTTTAATTTTTTTTAATTATTTATTTAGCTCGTGCATCGTACGGGTTCATATGCTGGTAATAATATATCATAATAGATATCAATTTTTAATTTGTCGCACATTTAATAATATAAAATCTCGCTATCTTATCACATTATTGTGAATGAATTTATAAGTATAAGTTGTAAATATCTAGTATTTCTTTCTTTTTTTCATTTTTTTTTCCATTCAATTAGAAGGAAAGAAAAGAAAAAAAAAATTTGTATTACTTTATTTTGTAAACCCTTACAAAAGCCTAAAATAAACAAAGAAAATTACAATGGTTTCGTTTGGGGTGTTTGTTAGTTTTAGATTTTTTTTTTTTTTTTTTGACCTTTTGGCTATTTTAATCTGAAGTTAAAAAATCTCGTTTGGATTAAACATTTTAGGTTTTTTGATTTTTGTAAAAGAAAAAGTTAAATGATTATGGTTTAGATGTGGCATTATATCCTATTAACTTTTTAGTCTATTTATTTTTTTGTGACTATTTTAGCTGAAAAAACCCCCAACTTTTCATGCCAAACGAGGGCAATGTTATCTATCCCAAAAATTATTCCGAGTTTGTACTTTACAATAAAGATTTAAATTTATTGTTGTCAGGCTAAAATCTTGTGCTTAGATTTTAAGTCTTTGTTTGGGATGTGGGTTAGTTTTTTGACTTTTTAGTTATTTTAGTCTAGGGTTAAAAAGTCTCGTTTGGTATAAGCTTTTTGGCTTGATTATGGTTTAGATGTAATATTTTGTCTTATTGATTTTTTAGTTTATTTTGTCCTTTTGTAACTAAAATAGCCAAAAAAAAAAAAAAAAACCTATATCAAACATAGCTTAATTAGTACTTTTTAAAATTTTAGGTTATAGAGATTTTAACTCATACATAAATTTATCAAGACTAATGTGATAATAATATTTTTAAAATTAAAAATAATTTTCATAGGTATTTTATTTTGAAATAAAATGCTTAATTTATTCACATAATTTCCTAGGATTTGCTTATATAAATATTATTAAACTTGTTTAAAGGTTGGTGAAGTTAGAAATTATGTGTATAATAAAAGAGAGAAAATAATAAAAATAGAAGGTTTGTTGGGTAAAGGAAGAATAAAATATTAAATATAAGGATGATATTATGTGATAATATTACTATTTAATGAGCATTTTTTGTTTACAGTAGAGATCATATTGTTGGGTTAATAAGAGATGAGAGTTTTTCACTTAATATATTTGTGAATTTTTATTTTATCATCATTACACTTAATATTTTTTTTATAACGAAGATAAGATTTACAATTTAATTCAAAATCATAAGAAAAATCTTACTATCTTTGAATTGTAAGATGGTATAATATTCCGATCTTAAACCATAAAGATTAAAGTGAATTTTATCTTAATTTTAAATATACAGGGGCCAAAATACTTTTTATATATTTTTTGGTTTATATATATATTTTTTTATAAAAACCCTAATGCTTTTGTCATTGATGAATAATTTATTTATTTATTTTTGTAATAAAGGTTTTCTTTCCGATTAAACATGTAGTGACATATAGATTTTTTTTTTTTTTTTTTTTTTTTTTCAACATGGGCTAAGGTCCCATTTGATAAGTAGGTATTTTAATAAAATAAAAAAAAATTAAAAGATTTTTGTTAAAGTTCAAAAAATTAACGCGTACAAAAAAAAATTAAAGATTCTTTCTCATTCACTCTATAAAATCAAATATTACTTTCTATTCACATTACATTTTACATTTTTCTTATTTATTTATAAAAAAAATTCAAAAAAAATTATTTCCAAACAAATTAATTTATTGGTTTAATTACAAATATACCTCCTAAAATTTGTTTAAAATACGAATTACTTTATGTGATTATTGAAATTATATTATGCTCCTTCAAATTTCAAATCGCATAACAAGTAACCCATTTTTATTAATAAATCATTAAGTTAATTAACAATTTTTAATAATGTTAAAATTATATTTCAATTAATAATTTAGATAATTTTATTATTTTATACGAGAACAGTTAAAATTTTATTTTATTTTTCTAATTCTGTTAAATAAAAATTTTTAAAAAATGAATATTTATATAATTTTTAAAATTATAAGGGACAATCCGTTTTTTCCTATTTTTTGTGAAAATTAAGGGTATGTTTGGTTTGAGTTTGAGAGATGAGTTTTAGAGATAAAAAGTACGAAAAGTTGTTGGGTTTGATTTTTTTCAAAAGATGTTTTGGAAAATTATTTTGAGAGAGAGTTTTAGAAAAAGTGATTGATTTGATGTGTATGAGAGAGAGATTTGTTTGAAAAACTTGTAAACCAAACAAGTTTTGGAAAAAAAATTTGAAAAAATTTGTTTAATTCGATTACTTTTGAAAATTTATTTGTAGAGAATTTTTCCCAAAAATTTTTAGGAAACACAAACCAAACAAGGCCTAAATTTCAGAGTAATTTCTTAAAAATAGTAATGGATTAGTGTTAAGTTTTATAAAATTTAATAATTAAAATTATAAATTTCTCCATATATGCGCAATTATTTTCTAATTCAGCCACTGAATTGTAAATTTTTAGTTTTTTTATCCTTCCCAAACCCGCATCATCGTCATCCGAAAAAAAGAAGAAGAAATTCTTATGATTCACACACTCTTTAATTATCATATTTTAAGAGTATATATGGTACACACACACACACACACACACACACACACACACACACACAAAAAAAAAAAAAAAAAAAAAAAAAAAGAAAAAAAAGAAAAAAAAAAAAAAAAAAAAAAAAGACAAATTAAAATTTCATTAAAAATATTTTTTTAGAGGTCTAAATCATTATTCATTCAAATTTGCATCGTTGGTTTGGTTGTTGACTCTTTGATTTCTCCTACCCATTAACTTCCAAACATAGCCGATGGATGTGGATCACCCATATCATACCCCTTTCTTGGAATTTCTTTGAATGTTTTTAATTTTATATGCAAAAAAAAATTAGTGAAATATTTCTCTCTAATTTTAAGTAGTATAAAAGTTTTAATATATATTTTTTTATCAATTAAAGTCTCTCAATAAATTTTTTTTTGTGATCATACTAAAATGTTTCTGTCTGAAATTTTTTCTATGAAAATATTGAGAAATCACAATTACTATAAAAATTTATATATCATTTATCTAATAAAATTTTAAAACTAGGAAGTTTAAAAAAAATCCCCCTTTTATATACTCTCTTTCTCATTCTAGAAGGATTCCCAAATCCAGTCTCTTAATTCTCTTATGCAAATATATTTCTTTTGCATTTCAAATTTATTTGAGTAGATTATAAAAGATATTGAATATTAAGTTGATCCAATGATTGTAGTTTTATGGTTTTATCTTATTAAACTGAAAGATGAGAATGAATTGGAAATTAGATTATCTACTTTTTTTTTATTAACAAATATGATAAAAAATAGGATAATACTTACCATTGTGGTTGTTAAAATTGGAATCATACAGGACGGTTAGAAGGGATTCCAAAATTGGATCAAGTATCATAAAATTATTGATAATGATGATAATGAATAACTAGGATATAAATAATTTTCAAATTTTGCAAATTTTAAAATTTTTATTGCAATATGAATCGTTTGACCTAACTGATAATCTTACTGCAATATCAATCTTATTTTTAATATTGCAATAAAATTTGTCGTTCGAATCATATGAGACGTTTTTATGTCTCATTAGCACCTTTACAATTTTTTAACTAAAATCTTACTTAAATCTTTACACTTTTACCAAAATCTCATTTCGGTCGTTCACTTTCAATCTCATTTCAGTTGTTCACTTTCAATTTCAGTAGCTTTATTAACTGTAGATGAACTAAATGGCAAAATCGAATTTAATTTAAAGTGTGGGGATCCACTATTACAATTGAAAATGAAGGGACCAAAATAAAATTTTAGTGAAACTATAAGGGCTCTAAGTGGAATTTACCCAAGATAAATTAATATGTAATCAATTTAAAACATCATATAAATAATGTTATATGATATTTTAAGGGTTTTTTTGATTGGATGAATTATAACCTAAGAGATTATTAATTTATGGGAATTTACATTCCATTGCTTAGTTATGAATTTTATTATTTGGATTAATTTTAATAGCCTTTCTATTCAAAAAAATTGATGAATTTTTTTAATCATTTGATTAATAAGACAAAACAAAAATAGATAAGAAAAAATTATATATCTCACTAATTTAACTGAATAATCAATTCTATATTAACTTATAATTTTTATTTATTTTTTTTAATATTCGAGCATCCGGGGTAGCTTATGTGCACTTCGACTAATCTCAGAGTTCTGAAATTAACGGCTGGACAAATCTCAAATGACCCAAAGGTTTGAAATGTTAGCCTTCATAGGATTTGAACATGCGACCTTTTGAGTGACAAGTCATTTAATTACTTTTTTCACCTGTTAAACCAAACTTTATAAGATTTAGGGAGTGTTTGACATAATCTATATAAATACACTTATGTAGGTCACATCATTTCTTTACTTTTTTACACTTTTTTTTTAAATATTACAAAATATACTTATTTAAATTATTTCAAACAACTTTTAATCTCATAAATTATTGATCATTTTACTATTAATTTTACTAATAAAATAAACTCCATGAGAACATCCACAATGGAGCTGCTAAGGATAGTGTTAGTATCAGTTGTTAAGTTTTAGCTAGCAACGTTTGTTGTTTGATGCTGCAGCGGAACTATTAACGTGTGTATTAGTGGTGTGTGTTAGTATCAGATGTTAATATGTTTGTTATCTGTAGCGAGCGTTTTAGCTAGCGGAGGAGAGCGATTTTTTGGCCTTATCGGTTGACTGGCGGAACGTCTGGCAGGTTGACCGGTTAACGGCAATTTTTTTTTTTTTTTTAAACTTGTTGGGATTTTTTTTGGATTTAAAATTTAATTTTAGGTTTGAAATTTTTGATTAAACTAAATTATTTATTTATTTTATTTGTTATATACATATATATATATATATTTAACACACAACTTGACACACCCCTTAATACATCTATTGCACCACCACTCACTCTCTAAAATGAACAAACTTTTAACACATCTTAACAAATATTTTTGAGTCTCACTTTTATTATTTTTTATCATACAGCACATATCTTAATACATTTTTTTAACCATCCCATTATAAATGTCCTAAGAATTGAATAAATACCTCCCCCACGTGATTCAAGACAGAATAAATGAATGGAGGGCCAATAGACTAGAAGAATGCGATACCTTCCAAGTCAGGTCACCCCAAATTATTGAAACTGTGGAAAAACAGAGACTCGCACTGGAAGTCAATTTCGATGGCTATTATACTAGAAGGTGTGTGACTGCTCAATCATGGTACAAAGCGTCAATAATCCATTCAGGAATGGGAAATATAGCAGTTACTACTGCCCCTTATAAGAGATTGTTCCTACTATTTTTTTTTTTTAAATAATCTGAGCCGTTATATTGTAAGATCCGTCAAGAATATTATTCATAAAAAAATCAAGTTAATTGGATATTTATAAGTCTATGATCAGGTCTTAATTGTTTTTAAAAATTTATGAATGTTATGTTAACCGTTAATTTTTTTAAAAATAAATATGCTTTGGTTATAAGACTATAGATATTCAATCAACTTAATTTTTTGTATAAATTATCTACTCAACAAATTTTACAATATAAATATTCAAATTATCGAAAATCACTCCGAGACAATCTCCTCATAAAGGGACAGTGTAATTAGTGTGCCTTGAGACACACCAGTATCTCCCATTCCCAATACATTCGTGTGTGTTTACAGCTGTACATCAAATACAAGGGTTTTCGCCCATGGTAATGCTGACGTTGGCACGGCCACTGGATTGATTAACGGGTTGTTTGAGATGACCTAAATAAGTGCACTTTTTATCTTTTTATGAAAAGATGTGCAGAAAAGTAGAGAGATAATGTGATGAAAAAAAGATAAAAAGACAAAAAGTGTGTACTTATTTTGGGTTGCCAAACTTGACCTAAATATTTTCAATCACTTAATTAGATTATATTTGTATGAAAAAATAGACTATTTATATAATTTTAAAAATAGTTCGTCAATTTTTTTAAAAATAAATGTAATTCGATTAAATAAGTATTAATTAATGAGCTAGTTTCTTATGCATAATATACTCGACAAATCTTATAAAATGAATAATTTAAATTATCAAAAATAGACCTTCCAAATTTTATATTTGAGGGTTTTATTCACTCATTTACCAAGTGAATGAACAAAATTATTTTCCATATGACATCGACTGGTCATAAAATTGTTAGAATTCAGTTTCATCAATTTATTATATAAAAAGGTTAATTTTATTTTTTTTCTTAATTTATTATTATTATTATTATTATTATTATTATTATTATTATTAATTTTATCTCTAAACTATCAATTTTATTTATATAATTCTTAAATTTTTTATTTCACTTTATATATGATTCAATTTGGGATAGTCATTATATATATAAAATTTTATAATTTAGACAATCTAAATTATATAACCAAATATTTATTTTCGAACTCACACTATATTAGACAATTTGTTCCTACAACCAAACATTCAGCTTCTTCTTTATCCTTCGTTTTCTAATAGTGAATAAAAAATAAGTATTTAATTGCATGATTTTAATTGTTCAAATTTTAAAGTGACTTTTTTCGCATATCAAATTAAGCTTAAAGTGACAACCGTCTCTAATTTAAACCACATTGACTAAAATTAACTTTAAGGATTAAAAAGATGAAATTACTATTTTAAAATTGAAATTGAAAAAATAACGATAATTTAGGAAATAAAATAACGATAATTGAAATAACCCTTATATAAATATCAAATTCACTATTTAATAATATTATATCTCCTCAATTGATGCACTGAAATTTTAATAGATTTTGTTTCTAATTTAATCTCAAAATTGATGATGGAAGTCTATCTTTATCTCCTAAACATGATCGACATTGATCACTTCTGTCATTTCTTATTAATACATTTATAACTAAGTCATGTTAGTGTCAAAACATTCGACACAATTAGTTAAACAAATTAGAAATAGTATTAAGAGAATTTCAAAATAAACCTAAGATGATACGAAAAAAAATAAAATATGACACAATTTTTATCTCTAATTATATATGCTCATACATATACATGTGAATGTGGTATTCAAAATTTGGCTAAGTCATAGTCCATCATTTCCGCATTGTAAATGGTGGGTGGCCTGATTATCTTTAATGTAATCATGTTCTACATTAAGTGCATGTATACTGATCTACATGTGAATCTAGAATGATGGTGAACTGTTTAAGGCTTGGAAGTTGAAAGTCAGATATTTAATAATTTTTTGTGGACCAAAAAAGTAAAGGTAAAGTTTGGTGTTTGGTGGGGGTGGATTACCCTCCAACCCATATAGGATTCAAATGGGGCTTGGGAGGGGTAGGTTAGTCAGTTCTCTAATGTAATCATGTTTTCCATTAGTGATTAAGAATCATATTATGGTAAAATTGCACATACAAAAAGTAATTTCACAAAATTTTTTCGAACTTGGAAAGTGAAAGAAGACTTTAAGTCAACAAGGGTCACCCAATACAATTTTTTTTGACCAAAAGAAAAAAAAAATGATTAATTTGCTTACTTTCATAATCAATGAATGTGACATTGGGCCAAGGCATATCAATATAAAAGATATGTTTTCTACCTTGTGGAATTTTGATTACACAAATTTGCTGGTCAATAAAGCAAGAGCTCCATTTTCTCTTGTTAGGATACAGCAAAACAACTTAGAAGAAATATGCGATTTCCTTGTATAAGATATAAAATGTGAGCCAATTAGATGAATGCATTGGTTTTATTTATTTATATTCTTTTCATTTGATAAGAAATTAATTGTAAATATAAAAAAAATTAAATCAAATTGAACAATTATAGTCCAACAATACAAAAATGATGAGTGTTTTTCATTTTATTATTTTTTTTTTATCAAATTGGATATATGTTTTTTTAATTTTTTTTATCAATTGGATATCAAATTGGACATTTTTTTTATTTTTATTTTTGTTGAGATTTAGACTTTATTTTTATTGATTTTATTAAAACTCACATTTATAGTGATGCGTGATTGAATTTATTTAAGAAATCGTTCAATTTATATGCAATATCCTTCAATTTATAATGATGTCAGCATATTTATTTAAGAAATATAATGTGATTGAATTTAATTATAGAATGTTTTAAATTTTTTCTAACATATAACTCCATGGGTTGATTTGAGATTTATGATTATTTTTTCTAACATAATGTTTTAATGTGATTTTTGCGAGCTAGCCTTCAATGACATTTTAGTTGGCTTTAGAAAAAAGTTTAGTGGTTTCAGAACGTACTTTACATCTTTTCAAAAAATAGAAATTGATAATAAAAAATGAAAATAAAATTAAATAGACAAGTTTTCTAATAGAAAATCTTGATACCGGCTCTTCTCTTTAATTTTTGTAAGTTGTCTTTTAATAGGGTAAACAACTCTTTGATTCACATTTATATTTAAAATTTTAATTAGAATACAATTAAAACGATCGGCTTAGACAAATAAATGAACCCAAACAACTTGAAAACAAGTCATACTCTTCCATATCACATCTCTCTATGAATACACATAGGAAAATGACACATATACTAACATGGACAATGACAATAGTAATTCTTTTATAAATCATCTATCCATCTATTTGTATATTATATAAATAAAAAGGGTTTCTAATCATGAGAGCTCTAAGAGCTCCAAAACTTCAACCCAATATATTGATTTTTCAATTTTAAAAATAAATAAATAATTTATAAGCCCACTTATTTCTCTTACAATTTTGCCTTTCCTATAATAAAAAAAATAATTTTTCTCACATTCTCCTATCTATATATATAAGGAAAAGGGACTTTTTAACAATATTGATTGTAGGAGCTCCAAACTCCCAAACTAATTTTGTTAATTTGTTAATTTTTAAAGAAATAAAAAGAAACTCTATTGGTTAGTTTCTTAAGTCAAAAAAAAAAAAAAAAAAAATTCTAATTATCTATGATTTTGAATTTTAAAATTCAAAACAATATGATCAGTCACCCTAACTTTTTTCAAAAATAATATTGATTCTCTTTAGAATAGTCAATATTTGATCTTTTTTCAGCCCGACCAACTTCTCTCCAAATGTAGTGATGCAAATATTAGACTCTCTCTTTGTCAATAGTCCAAACTTATTTCAAGTTTGTTTGTTTGTATTTTTTTTTTTTTGTAAATTTCTATTTTCGTGTGAATATTTTTTTTCCCTCTATATGATTTTTTTTTCCAACTAAATTGATAATAAATATATATATCTGTTTAACTATCTTTGTTTTGGGAGTTAATTTGAAGTTTTATTTTTATTTTTTGGTGGATGTTTGTGTATTTTTTATATTATTGTTATTATTATTTTTGATATATGTAAATTGATAATACAATTATGAGTTTTTTAATAAAATACGACGTCTTATATTGTTCTTTATGATTTGGCCTCTTTTTTTTTTTTAATTTCTTAAACAAATTTTTCAAATTTTTTTATTTGTAAAAATTTAAAAACATTTAATTGACTTACCCATCAATAAATAAAATTTTAAATAATGAACAATGTTCCTTAATTTATGGATTTTTTTTTTTAAAAAAAATCATCATCCATATATGGAATAAGAAAAAATAAATCCACACATTTTTTTTTTAATTCTTTAAAACTCTAACGGTACCTTTTTATTTCTCCAACATTGTCTTTTTAAATTTGCAAAGATTAAAAAAAAAACTATACCGGAGTTGCATAGTGGTTGGTGGATGTGGTGAGCATGGCAACAACAACGATGATAACGTTTGAGAACACAGGTCCGAACATGGAAATTTCTTAACACATCAAACGGTTAAAATTGTTAACGCTTGCAGAAGTTTTTATATTTTCAAGTTCGGGAATAAAAACCTAAACATGAAAATTTCTTAACACATTGAATGGTCAAAAATTTTAACACTTGCTGAAGTTATCGAAAGTAGCCCAAACCCATTATTAGGTTCAAAAGTTATTTCTTCATCGCATGTGTGGCTACGTAGTTCTCTGCTAAACTTACAATTTTATAATATCTACCAACCAAGCCAATTATTATAATTTTTTTTCCTGCAAGAGAATAAATTATTACAAGAAAACTAAAAAATTATATATATATATATATATATAGAGAGAGAGAGAGAGAGAGAGCATATCAATTGTGACAATGGTGGATGAGGCAGTAGAGACAGTAATTACATTGACTCTTTTTCTTCTTGGTGGGTTTTGTTAGGGTGTTTTGGAAGAGGGCACTTTTTGGGGTGTGGGCATGTGGGGGGTGTGCATTCAATGGGTGAAATGTTTTTATAAGGATAATTTTGGTATTATTTGAGGGGGGAAAGAAATTTTGAAGGTTTCAAAATTTCTAAGTGTGGGCCCAAAAAAATGGAGGGTCCAAAATAATTCATGGGGTGCTAATAACACCATTCTAATCCTATTACGAAAAAAATTAAATAAAAAATTGATCAAATTTAAATTTATAATTATTACATATTTTTAATAAGCCATCAATTTTTTATTTAAGTTCAAGCCTGATCTGATTTTAAATAATTTTTCAGATATAAATATATCTTTTAAGAAGGGTAAATTATATCATGGTCCCCGCATTTTGTCTCTTGTATCAATTTGATCTCTATAATTTTAATTAACTTGATTTTGACCATTAATTTTAGATTTTGTATCAATTTAGTCCAATTGATAATGTCAGCTAAGGTTTTTAAATAAAATAGTTATTGAGTTGGTTGACATTAACTTACCGAGTTTAACAAATTTATAATTTTATCTATAAAATTATAACAGATACTACTTATGTGTGTATTTTCAAAAAAAAAAAAAAACTAGCAATTATAATAATTGGACCAAATTGAGACAAAATTATAAATTCATGATCAAAATCGAGCAAATTAAAATTGCAAGGACAAAAATAACACAAGAGTTAAAATATAAGGGCTACTAATGTAATTTATTCTTTTAAGAATAACTACATAATTTCTTAATCAATTTTAAAATTGTTAATAAATATACCAAAAAAATATGTACATAATTCTTATTTTTGTTATAAATTTTTAAAAAAATATATTTACTAATTAAAAATTAAATAAATAGGTGGGTCTACTAACTCATGGATTGGACATGAACTAGATGATTCTTCAAGGACTAGGCTTAAATCAATAATTATTGGCAAAAAAATTGACTTGAATTAAATTTTCTTAGCTACTTTCTAGTGTTTAATCCAATATTAAAATCTCCCAAATTTGCTCATATCAATCATGAATTGATAAGCTATGATAAAAATTAAATTTATTAGGACTAGAATATGACTTACAATTTAGGGTAGCTCTAGCTTAGATAATTTTTTCATCTATAAATATATATAACTATTCATTTAATTGTTTTGAACATAAATATATAGTATTTTTAAACTAAGTTCAAATTTTTTAATTATTATAAAAAATACTTACAAATATCTATTTACTAATTTAATAAATAGATATGTCAAATGATTTATATAAGTTGGGAATAGATAAAGATAATTTTTAATAATTAGGTGAAGGACAAATTAGCGTAAATCTAATGTTAAGCCTAAATTTAATATCACAAGTGAATTTTAATTCATTTTTACGTAAATCTTATAACATAAGATAAATTATAATTTTGATGCTAGACAAATTTTTAGACTTTACAAAATATGAAAAAAATTAATATATTGACAAGTGTAATTTACCACTATCCTTTGATAAATTAAATTCACGAAACTCATAAGACGAAATGTATTTATATTTTATCATAAATATAAATTTTGTGATTTATTTTTTAATTTTTACCAATTAAATTATGACATGTATTTGTTATTAAAAACTTAGAGCGCATAATTAATGACAAAAGAATTAAAAAAAAAATTATCTTATATATAATTGTGATCAAAATAAATAAAATTTAATTGATTCTAAATTATTTTTACTAAATATTCTAGATAAATTTTTTAAATTATTATTTAATTTTAAAAATTAGTTTTTGATTATTTAAGAATACCCGTGCATAGCGCAGGTAATTATGCCAGTTTCCCTATAATAATAATAAATAAAAAAAGTAGTTTGTCTAGCATCTCTTACACTTATGTGTACAGTTTCTTTTATCAATTTTAAAAATAAATACATAATCGATTAACCCACATGTCTCTCCTAAAACTTTACCTTTCTTAAAATAAAAGGGTAATTTCTCTTACATTTTTACCTTTTCTATGTAATTAAAAAGGTAATTTTTCTCACATTCCCCTGTTTCTCTATAATTTTTTTTTTTTTTTTTTTGAAAAGAAGTAATCTATCTAGCATCTCTCACACTCATATGTACGGTTTTTTTAAATTTTTTTTATTATCAATTTTAAAAATAAATAAATAATCTATTAATCCACATGTTTCTCCTAAAATTTTACCTTTCCTAAAAGAAAAAAAGTAATTTCTATTTCATTTTCACTTTTTCTATATAATTAAAAAATAATCTATCTATATCTCTCACACTCTCATATACATATATGATTTCTCTCAACGTAATGGTGACAATCACATTGTCTTACATTTCTTACCTTACCTCTTACACTTTCTTATGGCAACTAGCAAACAACAACGTCTACTATCAAATTTATGTTATTGGTTTTATTGGTGTTGTGCATATATAAACATGAACTCGTTACTCCCTCACATTTTCTAATGGATTACACTGCATAATTGTTGTTTAAACAACCTAATACTTCAATTTCAACAAAAATATATATTTATTGTTTATGGACAAATTAATGCTATTAATGTGGAATTTTTTATTGGTCCTATGTTGGGTGTGATATATCTTTGTGCCTCCCGGATGCATCGCAATGTGCAAATAGTGAAACTCTTGGAGTACTTCCTTATGGCAAGACTTCGGCATGAATAGACGATCTTAGTATCTCACACTCTGGTCGGGATACACATTCAAACCCCTCTCCACTTTCCCACTGGAGATCTTCTCCCGGAGGGTTTCTACTTCGAGGTCACTTTTTTGTGCTTTTAATACTCGGTTCACAAGTGTAGGTTGGGCATCCACCATAAACAAGGCCGCAGATTCAACGAACTCGCCAAGGTGCAAGTCAAACTCCCCAAGAGTACCCAACATCTCCCACTTTCGGATGGCAATGCAAGCCACATTGCTAACATATTTTCTACTCAAGGCATCGGCTACAACATTTGCCTTTCCCAGGTGATAATGCAACTCAAAATCATAATCCTTTATGAACTCCATCCACCTCCTCTGCCTCAAATTCAAGTCTTTCTATGTAAACAGATATTTTAGGCTCTTGTGATCAGAAAACACCTTAAACCTCTCATCATACAGATAGTGCCACCAAATTTTTAAGGCAAAGATCATCGTCGCTAATTCTAAGTCGTGAGTAGGGCAATTTCTCTTGTGTGTTTTCAACTGCCGTGAGCTGTAGGCTACTACCTTCCTCTCTTGCATCAAAACACAACCCAAACCTTCCCGTGAGGCATCACAATATACTGAATAACCCAAAAATCCCCTCCGGAATAATCAAAACTGGTGCGGTGGTCAGTCTAACTTTAAGTTCTTTGAATGATTTTTCGCAAGTCTCACTCCACACAAACTTAACTCATTTCCTCGTTAATCTAGTCAAATGTGAGGCTAGTCTAGAAAAATCCTTTACAAATTGGCGATAATAACCTGCCAACCCTAACCAACTACGTGTAACGCCCTCAAAATAAACTAAAAAACAGACATCAATGATATAAGAAAGAGATATCACATTTCATAAATCAGAGTATTCTTACAGAATGTATTACATGTTTACAACAAAAGTAAATGCCCTACGGGCTTACAACTTTCCAAGTCAACACTTGGTTACAAAAAGGAGAGTACTAACTCTACACAAAATAAGCCCTTGGCTTGATATAAATGTAATACAAAAGTAATCAAAAAGGTCTCTCAGCCATTAAGCCTCCCAAGCTACGTTCTTGGAGGTGGCATGCCACATGCACCTGAAAATGATATCCCAAATAGGGTGAGCCAACGCTCAGTAGAGATATGCTAAACATAATATGAGCAATAACTAAAACATTAGCACTTGATAAATGTTTAACTCATATAAACCAACATACAGTACAATCCAGTTCCATAATCCTTTACTTAACAAAATCTCAATTTGTAAACATGGCTCAGAACCTGGCCAAACAACTTAAATGAGACTACATCTCATGCCAACAATATTTCAAATTGCCATTTTACGAAAATTGCGTCCACGGGATTCGACACCAATGTATAATTATTTTCTTGTGGCCATTTTACGGAAATTTTAGCCGCGGGACTCAGCACCTATGTATAAATATTTTCGAATTGCCATTTTACGAAAATTTCATCCGCGGGATTCGGCACCCATGTATAATTATTTTCGAATTGCCATTTTACGGAAATTTCATCCGCAAGATTCAGCACCCATGTATTCAAATACTCATCATATATAATGACCAATCAATACACATATTCGTTGTATTATTCCAACCGTCATACTCAATGACATACTCAAATTGATTAGTTTTAATTCACCTAATCATCATGCAGTGTCTACAACAATCAAGACTATCCTCCACCGATAACCCAAAGCAATTATTTCTAAACAGGCAATAATCATATCAGCAGATAATTTATCAACATTTTCAAAGGTGAGTGATTAATGAATCCAACTCCACCATTCTACCTTATCATGAGCCAATTTCATTATTTCCACTCAATTTCATATTCCCATAATAAATGTCATTAATTACACTAATGACCCAAATATACCCAAACATGGCATTTTTCCCATTTTCTCAACTTGACCCAAAGGTCCAAATATTATCAACAACATCAATAACCTCCTTTTTTAGACCCAAAACACATATGTTTGAATCAAAAGAACAAAACCCCTCTTTCCAATATAACACATCTCAAACCCTAACTTCCCAAATCAAACCATTATACAAAAAACTCAACATTTAGGTTAAAGCTCATAAAAATGAGTAGTTATCCCTACCTCAAAGTCGGAGCTCAAAGGAGAAGGTGAAGAAAATCGAAAGTGCTCCAAATCCCAAAATTTTCGGATTGATAGGTAGCCCTAGACAAGCTCCATACTTTTAACAAAGGCCCAAGGGTAGAAGATCACTCCTACTAGATCAAACCCTAGAGAGAAGTTAGAGTTTTAGAGTGAGGTGCTCTCTAATGGAGGTTTTGAAAAGTAAAAGAGAGAAAGAAAGTGTAAAAGGTGATTTAAAATCACCCAGCTGCCATCTGATATACAACTAGTCCGCTCGAGCGGAGAATAGAACGCTCGAGTGTCAAGCATAAAAAACTAGGCCCGCTCGAGTGCCAAGACACAACTGCAAAACACACCCGCTCGAGCGTAAAGGGAAACCTGCTCGAGCGTAGATTACACTTTTCCAATACTTTTACAAACAGAGAACACCCACTCGAGCGTGACCCACTCAAGCGTGAAAAACACATCTGCAGTACTTTTGCAGGCGGACAAACTTCTGAAGGTATGCAAACTCCGCTCGAGCGCAAAAAGACCCGCTCGAGCGGATCACTAAAAATTTGGGCAACAAGAGTTGGGACAAAAGCTTAACCAACCTGTTTGAAACACGCCCAAGACAACTCTAAACTCAAATGCAAAGAGTTAAAGGACGAAAATGAAATACAAACAACAACAATTATCAACGGAACCGAGTCCGGAATACAGTAAACATGAGAGGGAAAATCGGGGTCGCTATACTACGGATCTCAAAAGCATTCTCATGTTATTCCCAATCTTGAACTGCCTCTATCTTAGATGAGTCTATAGTCACCCCTTCCTTAGATACCACATGACCTAAAAACTTAACCTCTTTCAACCAGAACTCACATTTTCCAAACTTAGCATACAGCTTATGGGCTCTAAGTAACTCAAGTACCACCGCAAAGTGTTCCCCGCGTTCCTTCTCAGAGGGTGAGTAGATCAGGATGTCGTCCACAAAGACGACCACAAAGCGGTCTAGAAACTCATGGAAGATCTAATTCATCAAATCCATAAATACAACCAGTGCATTAATTAGCCCAAAAGGCATCACTAGAAACTCGTAATGGCTATACCACGTACGGAATGTCGTCTTTGGGATATCTTCCTCCTTTACCTTCAACTAATGATAACCCAATCTTAGGTCTATCTTAGAGAAACAACAAGACCCCTTCAACTGATCAAACAGATCATCTATACAAGGAATTGGGTACTTGTTCTTAACAGTTACTCGGTTCAACTTCCGATAATCAATATAAAGTCGCAACGCTCTATCTTTTTTTTTAGCAAAGAGAGTTGGTGCTCCCCAAGGCGAAGTACAAGGGCGGATGAAACCCTTATCTAACAATTCTTGGAGTTGAACCTTCAACTCACTCAACTCAGCAGGGGCAAACCTGTCACGCCCCAAATTTTAATTACTCGAAAACATTACCAAGAGGCTGAAATTTAGGTCTATTTTTTTTTATTATTAAAAATATCTATTACCCTTGACTAATAAAAACATAATAGAACATGTTCTCTCCCTCATGATGAGTACAACAATAATAATAATACATCCCACTTCCACTGTGGAGCTACAAATAAACAAATACAAACATCAATGTACAATGAGATTACACATAAGAGATACATGAACTTCTTAATCCTTCAACCAAACAATTCGAAATCTCTTCCTGTAAAAAAAATGAAACAACAAGGGGTGAGCACAATTGTTTAGTAGGAATCTCACAGTTCTAAAACAATAACCATCTTATAGATAGAAATGATCATGCATGTAGGGTGATACCATATAGTAAAGTAATGTTTTGTAATTTCAAAATATCATACGTAGAGTACCTTTTCCTCAAAGTTTATTTGAAACATTGTAAAGAAAACCTTCAACCATCAAAACTATCAATTTTTATCAAAAAAATATAAAATCCTTTTTGAAAACAAATATATTTAAGGAACAACATCATTTTAATTTTATTAACCCATTCCATAATATTCCTCATTTAATTTTCATCTTAACATTCCTCTTTTTATTCTCATTCTCCCCTTTTCCTAGTTACATTTATTATAAAGCCATAACCTCAAGTTCAAGTTCCCTTAACACTCTAAACATCCCGCATACATGCTATTCTCATCAATCTATTCATATTTATTGTAACTCCTTAATGTAAAAATTCAAATCTCTTTTATAGTCAATAATTGTTATCCGATACCCAACTCCTACTTATCTAACAACTACATCACATCCACACTTGCATTATCAACTATAATTCAACATATCACAACTACATCATATCTATATGTGTGTTATCAATCATAATTCAACATATCACAAGGACAAAAACCCTTTTTAATTCAATTTCTCAATTAATCACAAAACAAAACTCTTAATTTTTTCTTATAGATGCAAACAATCCGGTGAGTTCTTTATCACTAACCCCTCATCCAATTACCATTTCATAATCCATTCTTTTCAAATAATTCCCATAAGCATTTCCATTCTTGTCACGACCTAAACCCGCCCCTATAGGTTTAGCGTCGTAATCGGCCAATAATCCGTGATTACCGAAGGTCTGTTTAACAATAATGACAATAATACAACATATAAGGGGCTGACGGAAGCCGAAAAATAGTAATTCACATCGTCCAAAGAGCTGTGGAGACCTGAAGGGAAATGAACTTTAATGCACATAACTATACTTAACCCCACTTATGCCAAAAATACATACACAAGATAGCATGCAAGTTAGGGGCATAATCCCCTTATCAAAACTGTACAGTCAAAAGTCTTGGACGTTCGTTACACTTAGCAAAAGGGTGGATAGAGTCACCCGAAAATCCTTGACTCGAGTAGGTTCGGAACCTCGATATGAGGTACAATGGCTGGCTTGACAAAATATGAGCTTGGGTCGGCGCCTCTAGCTTTGGTCCGGTGTTTGGCCACCTACATATATATATATATATATAATAAACTGTGAGCTATAGCCCAGTGAATAACAAATGTGTAAAGAGGTTAAGAATGATGTCCTTCAATTTTTGAAACAATCGATTATCATTAGACATTTTCAATCAACATCATTTGTCAAGCTATCATCCGATCTTTTCAATTCAATCAATCAATGTTTATATAAGTCATACGTGGTCCATCCGATAGCAACGATACACTTGGTCTTAAAAGACCGAACAATCAATTGATGGCCATCATACAATAACAATAGTTCCAAGATCTGAAACTGACAGAGATCTCTGTAACAATAGCAATATCAATAACAATAACGATAACAATACGCTATGGATGCCACGAATACAATTCAAAAGGAGATCATCATTCAATCAATAAAAGTAATCGTTCAGAAACAATATCATTTATCATTCAGAGAATAAATACAATTTGAACATATCTTTACAACATTGTTACTCACAGTGGGCTCCTCGACGCACGAACGATAAGGCACTAAGCTATGGCGTCCGACCTAGCAAACAAATTTAAGCACAATAGTTCAATTACACCTATGTCGGATTTAATCACGTCTAATTCCATTTGCTTGGTTATTATTCTGTTAATTTCTATTCGTTGTTCACTCATTGGATTCTAATTTCAATCATGCACTCTAATGCACACATGAGATGCGAATGATTATGAAAACATTAAAAAACTATGCAAACGGAGGCCGAAAAAGGCAAAACTAAGGCAAAGAACAAAATTGAAACTGCCATGATGGTCGCACGTGCGGTTGCCTTGGCCGCTCGTGTGGTGGCTTGGCCGCACGTGCGGTGGATTTGGCCGCACGAGCGGCAGAAAACAGTGTGCATCCTTGGGTCATTGAAGGTGGGCCGCTCATGCGGGGGCCCAATCCGCTCGAACGGTCTAGGCTGAAAATGGAGTCCGAAACTGCTCTACTTAGTAGTGCAATTCTTGTACAAAACCACACCACGTCCATGCAACACACACCCAAAATCTCATGCAAACTTGTTAAAATTGAACTCTAAACAATGATTACAAACCATCGCCCGAGGAACTCAATTACCCATTTAAATAATTTAGGGTTTTGCAAAGATATGAAGCCTTGAACTTCAAGGTTAGAAAATTAAAATCTTGAGCTTCAAGACCTAATTCTCATGGAATTTCCCTTCAAATTAACAAAATTTCATGCAAGACAACAATGCATGCTCAAGAATTTCATATGAGTAATTCCATGCATGTAGAATTTAAAGGATCAACTCACTTATTCTTTGCACATGAAGCCATGCATGAAGTAAATCTCTAACTACGTACATCAAGCTTTATATGTTCTTGGCAAATCTTGAATCTCATAAGTTTTGAGCATGAATCTACAAAAGCATGAGGTTTAAGAGGGGAATGCTCACCTAATATGAGTGAATTGTGAAGAGTGGAGGGGAAATTTCAATCACTTCTTTAATCTCTTCTTCACTGCCTCTTACTTCTCTTTTTTCCTCTATGCTGAGTTCTAACTCTCATGGCCTCTTCTTCTCTCTCTACATGTATAGCTCTAAGTTCTCTAGGTCCACTACACTGCTCTCTCATCCCAAACAATTTGATGAGTCATCTCTCAAGTCCTTGACCACAGGTATAACAAGCTTACATTAAATAAGTTAATAAATCATACAACTAATCTAAATTCAATTCACTTAAATTAAATTAACTCACATTGTACCGTGGTTTTAATTACACTCAATTAATTTATACCAATGTGAATTAGGCTCTAATTCCTATCCAATTTTCTTAATTCTAATTATTTAAATTAGCGATTCAGACAGATTAAATTCATTCCTTTACGTATCTGTTCACAATAATATTACAATGCCAATCAATACAAATATATATATATATATATATATCATATGGCACGTAATTCGCATAGCACATAATTAACACAGTTAACAATAAGCATATGATTAATTTAATTAATTTATTTAATTAAGGAGGTGGTTGTCACAATTCCATACCAGTTTACACATCAAATGATAATTTCACAAGTTCATCACAAGTCACATATATCATCACCGACCTTAACACACGTTACAACACATTCCACCTTTTGCCGACTTGATACGACGGGATAACGGACACCCAATTCATAGCACATTCCATCTTTCGCCGGCTATTATACGATAGGAAGTGATCTCCCAAAAATCATTTTCTCAAAATCATGTCTTTTCCAAAACCATTTTCAACCTTTTAAAAACCATCCCTCACATTTGCCGACTATCAGGACGCGGCACCTAAAACATTTTCGAAAACCATTCGTTTTTCCACTTTTGTCGGCTACAATACGGCAGGACTGTGTGGACACCCAAAAATCATTTTTCCACTTTCACCGGCTACAATACGGCAGGACTATGTGGACACCCAAAAATATTTTTTCCACATTCGTCCAGCGATAAGCCTAGACAGGGCAATTGGGCACCTTGAATTCAAACCACGCCCACATTTACCGGCTATTATACGGACGGTCGTGGGCACTGAAAAACCATTTTTCAATTTTTTAAAAATAATTCCCCACATTTACCGGCTATGATACGAACGGTAGTGGGCACCGAAAAACTATTTTTTTTAACTCCCCGCGCGAGTACCAACCACAACACAACCCAACACAACTCAACCCAACCTAACACAACTCAACTCCACACAACACAATTCAACCAACTTAACACAACATAACCCAATACAATTCACATAACACACAACAAGATTCAACACAACCATTTCAACACAAAACTCATATCATCCATACCATTAGTAATTTCCTTTCCCCCAAGTTTAGTTCACATTATAACATAATTTAAGACATCAACATTATGAGTTCAATTGTAACTTCTACATAAATTTCTCAAATTCTTTAAAATTTCAATTAAACTTGTACATATGTAATTTAACACCTCAATTTCATGATTCTATTATCAATTGAAGCAAAACCATTAACCATCTTCTTGAGCCAAACTACGGTTTTTAAGAGAAATTAGAGCTTTTCACAAAACACATTTTGTTCCAACCCTTCTATTACTTTTACACCCAAACTCATGACCCAAGAACATAACCCAACCAATAAACCCAGCTCTCTTCAAACCCTAACCCCCAACCTCGTGATTCATCACAATATGCATAAAAATATAAACGTTTGTATTTGTATAAAGAAAATACCACAAATCTATCCATAAACGAGGGTATTGAAAAAGAACTAGAAACCCCTACCTCTTGAAGCCAAGAGATGACGACCCAAACATCAATGACAACGAAACCACGAACTCTTCGGACCAAAAGCATGCCCTTGACAAGATCTACACTTTTTCTCAAAGGACCATGGTGAGAAGATCACTCTAGGTGAGTAGATCTAGGGATCTTAGTGCCAAAAGCTTGAGTTTAGAGAGAGAGAGAGAGGAGAACTCACGGTTTGAGAGAGAGGAAAGAGAAGAAAAAGTGAAATAAAATATGTTTGGAGCCTATTTATAGTAGCAAGGTA
Organism: Camellia sinensis; assembly: GCF_004153795.1. Taxonomy (NCBI): domain Eukaryota; kingdom Viridiplantae; phylum Streptophyta; class Magnoliopsida; order Ericales; family Theaceae; genus Camellia; species Camellia sinensis. Next base: position 420,384 of record NW_021025047.1, on the reverse strand, counting down.
ATAATAGAATAATAGCCCCAAAGTCAAATGAAAGGAACAAGCCAAAACTCCCAAAAAGTAGGGCCCAAACCAGCCCAAAAATCTGAAAAAAACACGCAGGGGTCGACCCTTTGGGCAGGGGGGTCGACCCTTTATGTAGAAAAGGCAATCTAGTACAAGCAAGGGGTCGACCCTTAGACAGGAGAGGGTCGACCCTATTTTCTAGCAACTAACACAGAAATTCTACAACATAAGAAGGTTGACCCTCCCCAGACTGGTGTCAACCCTATTTTCCAGTAACACCTCCAGAAACTTCCCCAACAGGTAAGGATTGACCCTTAGGAAGGCTGGTGTCTACCCTATTTTCCAGCAATACTTCCAGAAACATGACAACATGCAAGGGTCAACCCTTAGGAAGGCTAGTGTCGACCCCAAGGTAAAATTTCTAAGTTTTCAAGGAACTTTTGACAAGAACAAACGCGAACGAACAAACCCTACAAGTTTAAATCGGATTGTACTCCTTCAAAACCAATAGACAATAACTCCAAAGACTCCCAAGATAAAAATAAGTATATTAAACACACTCTCAAAAGGATTAAAGGATGCGGGCGTTACAAAACCGATATGGTACCATAGAAACCGGTGTCGTGCCAGGCACTAGATCAATAGAGAACTCGATCTCTCGATGAGGTGGCAGACTAGTAAGATCCTCGGGAAAGACATCTGAGTATTCACAGACCACTCTTGGAAACTCAACCCGAACTTCATCACACTCACTACTTGAGAAGCTGGCAAGGAGACAACTAAGTTTACTTCGCCCATGCGGATCATATACCGGTGATAAGGCTCTACTAACTCGGTCCCCCAAGAAATGAAAGTAGTCACCGCTCAAGGTACATACAGTAACCCTTTTATGGTAGCAATCTATAGCAGCCCGATATGAAGACGGCCAGTCTATATCCAATATAACATCAAAACAAGACATATCCATTAATACAAATGAAAAGGGAAGTCGGCGATCAGTAACCTCTATATCACAACCCCGACACCCTTGCTTTAGAACCATCTCACCCTCAATAGGTGACACCACACAAATAGGAGATGCTAACTAGTCCAACTTTAACCCCAAAATTAATACAAATGTAGACGAGATAAATGAATGAGATGCACCCATATCAATCAACACATTAGCAACTGAATTGCAAAACAAGAAAGTACCTTTCACAACAAAAGGCGCTGGTACTAGATCTGGTGCGATAATAGCATACAAACGCCCTGTAGGCCTATGATCTACCTGCTCACCCCTTGGAGCATAGGACCGATGCACTAACTGAGCCAAAAAGGCTCCCTAATTGGCCCTCGAGGCATGTGCTAATTGTGTTGGCTGGTGGCTCTATGTCTGCTGCAAACCAAATTCACCAGTTGTGCCACCCAACTGTGGGCGGCTGCCCACACTGGTAACAAGTGAGCGGTTGGCCTCTTCCTTGACTTTAGCTTTAAGAACGAGCTGAAAACTGTGCAGATCGCTACCTTTCCTCTTTCTGCAGGTAAGCTGAAGACTTGTGGCTCAACTGACCATACTTGAAACAAGTGAAATCCCTCTGACCACCTCTCCCCAAACCCGAACTCAATACTGGAAAAGTGGACCTCAACTGAGTTTCTTGGAACGGCTAAGGGTTAGAACCCCTATGCCTCTTGCTGTCCCCCTGATTATCCTGACTCCTCCTAGAGCCCCTTATCCTCGCCTCCTCCGTCTACATGATTGTCTTAAGATGGGCTACAGCCCCCACAAGGTGCCCATAATCCTTAATCATGGATCCGACCACTCTAAACATGAGCTCGGTCCTCAGCAGCTTCTTGAACTCTAGACAACGGCGCTCCTCAATTGTCATAATTTTCGGTGCAAACCTCAACAAACTAGTGAACATAGCCTCAAACTCAGCCACTAGTGTATTCAGCTGCACCAACTTAGAGAACTCGTCTCTCAACTTCTCCCTAACAATGGGAGGCAAAAACTTGTCTTGGAAGGCGTTGACAAAAGCCTCCCAAGTCCCTCCAATGTGCCCTCGTGCATACTTCTACCATTGACCCGTTTCTTCCTTTAGTTGGAAGGACACCAAGGTCACTCTCAAACCCCCGTCTTCGATGTCGAGCATCTCAAACGTCTTCACCATCTGCTCTAGCCACTCATCTTCCTTCAGTGGCTCGTTGGGATCACCTAAAAACTCGTTCGGACTCAACCGGAAAAACTCTTTCTTTAAGAAAGACGGCCCTGCCTCAGCTACTTGGGCCTGGACTTAATTCTCAGCCCTGAGAATGTCCATAGATTCCCGCAAAGCTCTAACCATTTCACAGGCTAAGGCGCCCATGGCCTGTTGACCAACCGGTTCAGCTACATTGGCCTGACCAATTCCCTCTTCCTGTACCGGAATATCATCCGGTAGAGGCATCTCATGCCTTCTAGGCCTACCACGCCTACCATCACTACGTCCACGTCCTGACATCCTCATAAAGGTAATGAAAGAGATTAGCACATTTTCAAATGTGTCGAAGCTAACTCACTCGCGTCCTAATGCAATGGACAAAGGTAAATCACTCCATATAAGCACGTAATCACATAAACACATATGAATTTCTTTCCTAGATAATGATCGTCCCGCGGTGTTGCTAGAGTTTCAATTAGAAACAGCAGTGATCAAGTGCTGTTCTAATAGGACTTCCAAAAACCCATAGACCCAATCAATATCTTAGGAACTAAATCCCATACCTATATAATCATATAAGCATGTTATCACATAAGCATACAATACATACTAACGTCTCAACCAAGCGAGACAAACCCATTGTGGTATTAACCACTTCTCATGTACCCAAAGTATTTAAACCCGGTACGCTCTGATACCAAGTTGTCATGCCCCCCAAAATAATATAATAAATCCAACTCAAAAGTGGGAGGATAGCATAAATAAAATACTTTCATTCATTAGAGTTCGCATTATAAAAGGATAACACATACAATATACATTCATAAATGTACATCCTGAATCTATAGCATGTAATACCAGTTAATGATCAACAAAATAAATGCCCTACGGGCTTACATCTTGCCAAGTCATTGCTTGGTTACAACTAAAGAGAGTCATAAGCTCTGTACATATAATCCTCATGCAAGACAATCAGCAAGAGGTTAGTTTCAATTCACCTAATCCTCATGCAATTTCTACAACAATCATGATTATCCTCCACCGATAGCCTAATATAGTTATTTCTAAACAAATATTCAATCTCAAGACAGATAACTTATTCAAATTTCCATAGGTATGAGATAATACATGTCCAATTTCACCATTTCTACCAATATCCATCTAATTTCATATTTGCAACACCAATTTCATATATTTATGCAAAATAAATATTTGAACCATTTAGAGCAAAACTCCATCCCCCTTTTTTGAATAGCAACCCAAGTGACCCAAATCAAGCATTTGGCCACAATACAACCAACATTTAACCCCAAGACCATCTATTTCACATTTACTCAAAACCCCTCTTTTGGTTTTTATATCTCAAACCCTAGGTTTGACCATAATACTCCTAAAACCCACCATTGTTATACAACCACAAATAACTAAGTTAAAATCCATAACAAAGTATAGAAAGTCCCTACCTCAAAGAGAGAATATGAGCCAAGAAAGGATGGAACTTCAAAGATGTCCAAACCCAACTCTATTCGGATCAAAGTGTAGATCTTGAGATGCTTTATCTTTTTAACAAAGGCGAATGGGTGGAGAAACCACTAGAACTAGGTGAAAAAAGTAGAGAGAGAGAGAGAGTCTCAACTTTAGGTTTTAAGATGAAAAGATCTGAAAAAGTGATGTAAAAAGTCATTTTTGTGATTTGAAATACGCACAATCTACTCGAGCACTAGAGTTGACACTCGAGCGTCAGACACAACAAGTCGTTCCGCTCGAGCGCAGAATACACACCTCTAATACTTTTGCAGACAACAGACAAACCATTCGAGCGATTCAAGCGCCCACCCGCTCGAGCATAGGAAACTCCGCTTGAGCATGGAAAACACCCCTCCAGTACTTTTGCAGACATGCAAAGTATTGAGAGTGTGCAAATCCTGTTCGAGCATAAGAAGGGCCGCTCGAGTGGAGGATCCAAATTCTGGGTAACACAAGGTTTGAAAACCAAGCAACTAACCTGTTCCAAACTCACTCAACACGTCCAAATAACCAAATTTAAGGAGGAATAAAGAGGAAAAGACAATGAGCAACATTCAGAAATCATAAACCCGAGTCCGGACTACCACAAGTGTCGGGTCAAAATCGGGATCACTATATACATACATAATTTTTTAGTTTTCTTGTAATAATTTCTTCTCTTGCAAGAAAAAAAATTATAATAATTGGTTTGGTTGGTGGGTATTATAAAATTGTGAGTTCAGCAGAGAACTATTGTAGCAGCCCTCACCTTACTCTTGTCATACTTGCATACATTCATGCACGATCTTGCCTTGTTATGTTAATTTGAAGGTTTTGCCTTGCCTTGTTTTGTTGAAGTATTGCTTGCGTGATTTTGTTCTTTGCTCGGCGTGTAGCCGAGGTCATCTTGAGATTTGACCAACCCTGAGCCTTGTACTTAGAACTGTTTTGAGACCTTGGTCAATCCCCATCTTCACCTCGGGCTTATTGCCGAGATGCCTTGCACTTAGTGAACCTTCTCCGCAGGCAGGTATGGCCTAGGCCGAGATGTGGCACACCCCGGCCAAGGTGTGGCACAGCTTAGTCAAGCGTCGTCCTCCCTAGCTGATGTCTTTGTTACCCTGTTGCCGAAGATGTGGCTTTAGCCGATGTTGTTACTTGCCGATGTGTCTTACCCAGCTTGCTGCATACGCTTTGTCAGAGACTTGTCTTATCTATCAATCACCTTTTTGAGTTGAGCCAACCCGATAGCGCCACGTGTCCGAGCTGATTGTTAAGACAGCCGGCAGACCTAGAAAACAAATCATTCTTGTCTCAAATCTTTGTTTTAGAGAGAGAAGCTCTAGAGAAGTTCTTGAGTGAGAGTAAGTCTTCCAAGCTTGATCTTCGTGGTTGGATCCGTTGGATTCGAGTTTTGAGGTTAGAATCTTGATCTACTTTGGTTATTGTTGCTGAACATCTAGCTACATTGCATGATCGAATCTGTTTTGTATATCATGCATCGATTTGAAGTTGGTTTTGGAAAGAGAAAATGGTTTTCATGTGTTCTTGCAGAAAATCTCGTTTTGATCTGAAAGTTTGGAATAAGAATCATGTTTTTGTGTTTGTTCACGCATGATCTTCTTGTATGGGTACCCAGGTCCATGTTTTGAACTCTTGGCTTGAAAACTCAGATTTTTGTGACAAGTTGTGAACTTGCATCCACCTTCCAAATGATCTTGTTCTTCATATTCTTCAAAGGGAACCCTGGTTTTCCCGACTTTGCTTTTGATGAGGCCAGCGGGACCACACCTCGGCCAGGAGGTGTGGGACCTCGGCAAAGACCTGGTTGGTACCCAGTGTGTTTTCATGGGGCGGGAGCAGTGTTTAGACTCCCAGCATGTTTTCCTTCGTTATTGACTTGGATCTGGCAAGAATGCCGAGATCATTCGCATATGCATATAAGGCTTGTTTTGAGAATATGGTTTGCCATGTGATTGTAGGACCTTGATCCTTGCTTTGAGCCTACACCTGAAGAACTAGGTGAGTGGTGCTTTTAATAAAGCTATGTTACACTATTTTGATAAGTCTTGCTTTGCTTGTTTTGATGAAATTATTTGCTAAGCATGAATGAATAGCCCTGTTTTGATGTTTCAGTATAAGCCTTGTTTTGATGTCATCCTCGAAAAGTCCCTTGTACTGGAGGACTCTAAACTTTCGCAGTACCAAGTACAAAAGTCCCTTGTACTGGAGGACTCTAAACTTTCGCAGCACTAAGTATAGAAGGATACGGTCCTTTCTTGGGAGCACTAGAATGTTAAATTGGGCTACGGGCCTAAGTAACAAGTGCCATAATGTTAAATCGGGCTACGGGCCCAAGTAAAACTAGATCATCGTGTTAAAAGGAGCTATGGGCTTAAGTAACACAAGTCCCTTGTGCTGGAGGACTATAAACTTTCGCAGTACCTTTGACCCAACGATTACGGATCGTACAGTCCTTGTTTTGCCACTGGCGATTTACCGCGTGGATTTGCTTGTTTTGATAAGCTTGATTTGTGTTTTGCCGATGTAAGTAAGCATCCCTTGAGACTTGTAAGATCTGATTGATGAATACGGTTCATCCCTTGTTGATAGAGTTTGATGTGTTTTGTTTTGAACGACTTCGGCTATATTCATGCAAAACCTTTATTTTTAGTACCATTCACTGAGTATCCAAGCTCGCCCCCTCTATATATATGTAGGTGATGAGCAGGACGTCGGCGACGCCTAGAATGTGTTTTTGAAAGCTTGTTTTGGATCCATGATTATGTCGGCGTTATTTTGTATTCACGTCGGCACTTCTTGAAAATTATGCTTCTTGGCTTGTACTCACTGTATTTTGTTTATGTCGGCTCGAGAAGCCTTTTGATCAAGATGTAACACATATTTTGCTTTTGTTGTATCCAAGTTTGTAAAGATGTATGCCATTACATGGGATCTATGCACTGCTCTTATGGACCACTTGTATTTTGATTTATTGCTTCCGCATTTGAGAGCCCCGCTTATTATACTCTAATTGTGTTAAGTTTTGAAAGTTGGCCTTTGGTAATCCTGGATTACTGGCCATCACGACACCTAACTACTAGGGGTGGTTTGGGGTCGTGACAGAATGGTATCAGAGCACAGGTTCCTCGGTATAGGTTATTCACACACTTTGAGTCCTAAAGAGCATAGGATTTTCCTTAGAAAGATGTTAGGATTGCATCATGGTGTTTGCTATTTGAACGAGGTGTGCATTGTCTTGATATACTTATTTGTTGCTTGCCTACGTGGTTATTTGCTTATTTGTTTTAAAGTCATACTTTGCACGCTCATAGCATCATGAGGAGAGGTAGACCTCCAATTGGCCGGGATCAGCCCGAAGACAGAATGGATAGACTGGAAAGACTAGTTGAAGGTTTGGCCCGCGAATTGAGGCAAACAAGACAGCAGTTCGCCAGTGCCACGTCGACTCAGGCCGAGCAGACCAACGGCCGAAATGTAGTTCCGCCTCCACCTCCTCCAGTGCCGCAAGTTCCCCCGCAGCCAGCCTTATATGGGGATGGTACGATAGCTTTGATCAGGGAGTTCAAGAAAATGAAACCACCGAGGTTCTCTGGGGGTATAGAATCGATGAAGGCTGAGGCATGGGTTTTAGAAATGGAAAAATTGTTCGAGGTCCTTCCTAGCACCGACGCTCAGAAAGTGACGTTGGCAACATTCACATTAGATGATGACGCTCGCAGGTGGTGGATGATGGTTAGAGAGAGCAACCCAGATCTGACCTGGACTCGATTCTTAGAGTTATTCTACAACAAACATTTTCCCCTAAGTGTTCGAAACCGGAAGGCTACCGAATTTCATACTTTGACGCAAGGCAACAGAACAGTGGCGGAATACGACCGCGCTTTTACTGAATTGGCGAGGTTTGTGCCTCACGTGGCCAACGATGAGTACATGAAGGCCAGGAAGTTCGAGTGTGGGCTTCGTGGACCGATTCAAGACCGAGTAAATTTACACAATATGCCGACTTATGCCGAAGTATTGGACAAAGCCATTCAGGCCGAAGCTAACCTAAATCGATACCAGAGCTCGGGAGAGAACCACCGAAAGAGACAAAACTATGACAACCGCTGAGGACAGCTGGGCACGAAGAAGAAGACGAACATGGGTAGTACTGGTAACCTAAGGCAGGAAGGTAATGTTAAGCCGACGTGCTCGGACTGTGGGAGGCAACATTTCGGGGTTTGTCGCCGGACGTCTGGAGTTTGTTATGAATGTGGCGAGATAGGCCATTTTGTGAGAAATTGCCCCAAGACAAAGGCAGACAACAACAAGAAAGGTGAGAATACCTTGGGTTCCGTTCTGAAGGGTAATGCTGGGAAAGGACAGATGAGACAGGGCAGAGTATTTGCATTAGTACCAGGAGACACTCAGAATGTTGAAACAGTGGTGTCAGGTATACTTCTAATTTGCTCCCAAGATGCCTATGTGTTGATTGATTCAGGTTCTACTCATTCGTTTATATCTACTAAGTTTGCCGAGAAAATTAATAAAGAACTAGAGCCCCTTGATTTCGTATTATCTGTGTCTACTCCATCTGGAAGACCTATGATTGTTGCATCCATCTATAAAGCATGTGTTGTTGTGATTGAGAATGTGGAATTATTAGTAGATTTAATGCCTCTAGACATAGCCCATTTTGATGTTATACTGGGAATGGATTGGTTGGTCGCAAATCATGCATCTATTAACTGTGTTTCGAAAAGTGTCACATTGAGACCCCCAAACCTAGCCGAGGTTATTTTCCAGGGTAAAGGGATAGTGCCCCCACCTTACTTGATTTCGTCCATTAAGGCCTATAAGTTAATTCAGAAAGGGTGTCGAGGTTACTTGTGTAGTATACTGAGCGATCAGAATGGAGAC
>NW_021025047.1:390550-408569 GCF_004153795.1 Camellia sinensis | reverse complement strand
GACCTGGTTGGTACCCAGTGTGTTTCCATGAGACGGGAGCATTTTAAATCCGTGATCTATGTACTGGAGGACTCTAAACTTTCGCAGTACCAAGTACAAAAGTCCCTTGTACTGGAGGACTCTAAACTTTCGCAGTACCAAGTACAAAAGTCCCTTGTACTGGAGGACTCTAAACTTTCGCAGTACCAAGTACAAAAGTCCCTTGTACTGGAGGACTCTAAACTTTCGCAGTACCAAGTACAAAAGTCCCTTGTACTGGAGGACTCTAAACTTTCGCAGTACCAAGTACAAAAGTCCCTTGTACTGGAGGACTCTAAACTTTCGCAGTACCAAGTACAAAAGTCCCTTGTACTGGAGGACTCTAAACTTTCGCAGTACCAAGTACAAAAGTCCCTTGTACTGGAGGACTCTAAACTTTCGCAGTACCAAGTACAAAAGTCCCTTGTACTGGAGGACTCTAAACTTTCGCAGTACCAAGTACAAAAGTCCCTTGTACTGGAGGACTCTAAACTTTCGCAGTACCAAGTACAAAAGTCCCTTGTACTGGAGGACTCTAAACTTTCGCAGTACCAAGTACAAAAGTCCCTTGTACTGGAGGACTCTAAACTTTCGCAGTACCAAGTACAAAAGTCCCTTGTACTGGAGGACTCTAAACTTTCGCAGTACCAAGTACAAAAGTCCCTTGTACTGGAGGACTCTAAACTTTCGCAGTACCAAGTACAAAAGTCCCTTGTACTGGAGGACTCTAAACTTTCGCAGTACCAAGTACAAAAGTCCCTTGTACTGGAGGACTCTAAACTTTCGCAGTACCAAGTACAAAAGTCCCTTGTACTGGAGGACTCTAAACTTTCGCAGTACCAAGTACAAAAGTCCCTTGTACTGGAGGACTCTAAACTTTCGCAGTACCAAGTACAAAAGTCCCTTGTACTGGAGGACTCTAAACTTTCGCAGTACCAAGTACAAAAGTCCCTTGTACTGGAGGACTCTAAACTTTCGCAGCACTAAGTATAGAAGGATACGGTCCTTTCTTGGGAGCACTAGAATGTTAAATCGGGCTACGGGACTAAGTAACAAGTGCCATAATGTTAAATCGGGCTACGGGCCTAAGTAACACAAGTGCCATAATGTTAAATCGGGCTACGGGCCTAAGTAAAACCAGATCATCGTGTTAAAAGGAGCTACGGGCTTAAGTAACACAAGTCCCTTGTGCTGGAGGACTATAAACTTTCACAGTACCTTTGACCCAACGATTACGGATCGTACAGTCCTTGTTTTGCCATTGGCGATTTACCGCGTGGATTTGCTTGTTTTGATAAGCTTGATTTGTGTTTTGCCGATGTAAGTAAGCATCCCTTGAGACTTGTAAGATCTGATTGATGAATACGGTTCATCCCTTGTTGATAGAGTTTGATGTGTTTTGTTTTGAAGGACTTCGGCTATATTCATGCAAAACCTTTATTTTTAGTACCATTCACTGAGTATCCAAGCTCACCCCCTCTATATATATATGTAGGTGATGAGCAGGACGTCAGCGACGCCTAGAATGTGTTTTTGAAAGCTTGTTTTGGATCCATGATTATGTCGGCGTTATTTTGTATTCACGTCGGCACTTCTTGAAAATTATGCTTCTTGGCTTGTACTCACTGTATTTTGTTTATGTCGGCTCGAGAAGCCTTTTGATCAAGATGTAACACATATTTTGCTTTTGTTGTATCCAAGTTTGTAAAGATGTATGCCATTACATGGGATCTATGCACTGCTCTTATGGACCACTTGTATTTTGATTTATTGCTTCCGCATTTGAGAGCCCCGCTTATTATACTCTGATTGTGTTAAGTTTTGAAAGTTGGCCTTCGGTAATCCTGGATTATTGGCCATCACGACACCTAACTACTAGGGGCGGTTTGGGGTCGTGACAACTATACAGCAACACATACGATGAAGAAATAACTTTTGAACCTGATAATGGATTTGGGCTATTTCCGATTTCTTTAGCAAGTGTTAAAAATTTTGACCATTCAATGTGTTAAGAAATCTTCATATTCAGGCCTATATTCCTGAACTTGAAAATATAAAAACTTCTGCAAGCATTAACAATTTTGACTATTCGATGCATTAAGAAATTTCCATGTTCGGACCTGTATTCCCGAACATTACTTATTTGTTCAGGAAGGCATTCCCGAGCAAATAAGTAATGTTCAAGTTTGTATTCCCGAACTTGAAAAAATTAAACATTTTTTAAGAGTTAATAATTTTGACCATTCAATGTGTTAAGAAATTTTTATGTTCGGACCTCTATTCTCAAACATTACTTATTTGTTTGGGAGGAATGCCTTCCTGAACAAATAAATAATGTTCGGGCCAGTGTTCCCGAATTTCGATCATATGTTCAAGAGTTCAATCTCAAACAAATGACGAACAGATTTTATTATTTTTGCCATTTTTTTCAAAAAAACTTACCCTTACAAGGCCAATCTCCTCTAAGCTAAGAACAACATCAAAGCTATGAACCTCCTCTAATATTTTGTTGTTGTATTCCTCTCGTCTTATGGAGTTGTAGTTGCCAGAAAAACTTTCACTCATTGTCATTGCCAGAGAAGTGTAGGTAGTCAAACTTTTGCTACTGTTACTGTCGGAATATTGTCGCCAAAGGGTTTTCAAGGTTTTGACAGGGTAGAATTTGAAGGTGGGATTTGGGGAAGATGGATGGGTGACGATGAAGGTGGGTGCTCTCATAAACCCTAATTCATGATGTAGTGGGTGTGTAGGTTTAATTGTGAGATGGGGTGTCTCAAAATTAATGATGTCCTTTTTAGTAATTTTATTTGAGGTTATTACTGTACTAAAAAAAATTAAAAATTGAGGGGTCCAAAATAATTTATGGGGTGCTAATAGCAGCACTTTACTAGTCTATATATCTATATAATAAGCCAAGAGGCTTTTTGAAAATGTATCAAAATGTATGTGAGATACATTTTGATCTAATGGCAGAGATAATCCCAATCAATATCCAACGGTTGTCATCAATTTTTTTACCGCCCAAACAATTTCTGCTCTCTCTCTCTCACATCTGCCTAAACACGTCTCTCCCTTACCCTTCCCTCTCTCATCCAACGATTCTTCTTTCCTACCCTCCATCTTCGCTAGCTCCCGACGCTGCTCTCCAGTCCTTGATATCTGCCTCTCGAACTCGGCTCGCAAGGTAAGATATCTGTCTCTCCCCTTCTGTTTCTGTCGAGTTGTGTATGTTTTTTAATTGTTTCAGTGGTTTCAGTCTTTTTTTCTACCTCTCTCCTTCTCTCTCTGTCGGGCTGTGAGGTTTTATTTACGGGTCATTTAGGTTGGGTTGTGAGGTTTTTGTCTGATAGATTTCTTGCTGGTTCTGTTTGTGCAAATGATAGTGTTGCTTATTCTTCCCCCAAGAGACCCGATTAAATCGCCGACAACGGGGAGCTCACGATCGTCGGATTGGAAATCGACCTCGAAGATCTCGAGATTCACCGACGAAGGCCATTGTTCTCACCGCCATGTATGGGGGGGTCCGGTGTGAACGCCACCGATGCCGATCTGTTAACCCTCTTCACACACGCCATAACCACCACCACCACCAAAATTGATAGGTACAAACACACACACACACACACACACATATATATATATATATATATATATATAGAGAGAGAGAGAGAGAAATTGGGGATCTGGGAAATGGATAAATAAGGAATTAGTTAAGGTTGAGAGATGTTATTGAAAATTGAGGAAGATTTAGATGCGAGAGATAGACAGATCATGAATGTGAATGTATTTTTTCCATTATTTGTTCATTTGTATTTTTTCATTGTTTATTTCTGGGTTGATCATTGAAGGATTTTCTGGAATTGTGGGAAGGGGCTTCATTTCTTCAACATTTGAGCCTTTGGGGACCTACATTGTGCTCCCCTTCCTCTCTCTCTCTCTCTCTCTCTCTCTCTCCCTCTCTCTCTATTCAAGTGTAAATAATTTCCTTATTGTTTCTTAGTTTTTAGTTTCATATCTCAGGTGATTTCTGCTGGGTTAAAACTCATACATTTGTGACTTTGTGCCTTAAAACTCTGCTGCCTTGAATTCTGACTTTGTGCCTTAAAATTCTACTGGGTTAGTTTATCTCTCGCATCATAGAATCATAGAATCCAAAAATAAAATTGACTTCAAGCAACCGTGCCTTGAGTAAAAATTAAAGAGTACAAAAATAAAGAATCCAAAATAAACTTGACTCAGGTTGACTTTGACTTTAAATTCTGCTGGGTCAATAAATTTTATTTTATAGTCCAAAAATAATAGTCCAAAAAAATAAAAGAGATCCCAAACAGGTATTTTAATTAGTTAAGTTCTTCATTTTTTCCCCCACTGAATCAAATCAATCTCTCCTTAGAAGATAGGGTATTTGAATGTCTACCTGCGTATTTTATGTATGAGTAACCTGATAGATATACACATATTGATATATATGTTTTGTGGGGATTATGTATGCATATATTTCTGTATATCCAAGTTATCATTGGTGGAGCTACATAACCCCACTCAAAATTAGGATTTTTTTTTGTTTAAATATGTGTATTTATCCAAAAGTTTTGTGAGTTTTAGAAATTGAAGGCAGCGGAATGATTAGAAAAATTAAAATTGGATTTTTTTTTTGGTTTGTGCTTGAATCTTGGATTTGGAGAGTGATTTGTGGAGAGAAAAGGAAAGTGATTGGAAATATGAATTAAAATTAGGTTTTTATTTTTATTTATTTTTATTTATTTATTTTGTGTGTGTGTGTGTGCTTGAATCTAGAACTTCCAACTTTTGCAATTCATGATATTTTTGTGGGTTTGGTTGTTTCTGATTGCTTGAATCTAGATATTTTTGTGGGTTTGCAAGGTTGAATCTGAATATCTTTTAATCTGGTTATTTTTTGTTGAATCTGGATTCTAGATATTTTTTCATTTTGTTGAATCTTAGATCATTTATTTTTGTGAGTTGTGGATTGGTGTTGAAATTGCAATTCATCAATTTTAAACTGTAAACCTTTTTGACATTTGTGGGTGTTTGGTTGGGTTGGTCATTATGTGGGTTTGTATTTACAGTTTGGCTTCTAACATGGGTTTGATTTTGAAATGAGAAATGAGTTTTGATTTTTGAAATTCTTAAATGGATTTAATTTTGTAAAAGGTTTTGGGTGTGAAATAATACTTGATCTTCATGGAATGGGTTTCATTTTTTAAATGGGTTTTGATTTTAGAAATGAATTTTTATTTTCAGTTTGATTTCTGACATGGTTTTGATTCTTTAATGGGAAATGGGTGTTAATTTCCTATGATTTTGAAAAGCTTTTGATTTATGAAATGGGTTTTAATTTATGAAATTAGTTTGAAATGTTTGTTGTATGGGTGTATCTACTTTGACCTTTTGAATTTTTTGTGGCCTGCAATTAACTACATAACCTGTGGCTTTTTATTCTATGTTTAATTTGCTTTTGAAGTTGTGGCACCTGTTGTCATATTGGTTGTGCATTTGATGATGGCTGGAGTCACTTAGATTTATTTCTTATGGGTATAGGTTTAATGTTATGAAAGGATTTATGTCATTTCACTTCTTCCTTTTGTTTGTAGATCCATTTTCTTTTGCAACTATAATGGTAAATAAAACAAATGGGAACTCTTTGCTTGGCCAATATAAACGATGGCAACCCAAAGTGAGATTTTTTTTTTAATATTATTTTTGTGTAAAAATTTAATATCAAATAATGTTTTAACTTATTCTTCACGACATGTAAGTAGGCACATTATGAGCTTGAATGCCAATTCTGATAGAGTTCTCTTCCATTATAATGGACATGGTGTGCCAAAACCAACTGCTAATGGTGAAATTTGGGTATTCAATAAGGTTAGTATCTAATATGAAGTTATGATCATGTTCTTTTCTCTATCACTTCCAGACTTCTAAAGTAGCGATGCTATTTTTTAACTGTTCTTCTTCTTCTTTTTGTTTTTTAAAGTCTGGAATCAATACAATTTGGTACCAATCGGTAGTAGTGGATTGGCTTAGAGTGATGCCTACTGGGTACTCAACCATTGTCAATCTTTAACTAGACTCTAAAAAAGGTATTTTACTTTGATTGTTTGTTAGATTGCACTCTCATACTCAGATTTTAGTTGGTTTTGCTGAAAGGAAAGCATTAGTTGCTATGATTGAGAACCTATGGCGGTAATGGACCCATGGTGATCAGGTCTCCGATTAATACATTGTTAAGCTTACTCATTTTCGTTGTTATTTTTTTTTTCTCATTTGACAATGCCATTGTTTATTAAAAAGAGAAACCATTGTGTGATAGTGTATGTGTGCAGACAAGTGGAGTGAGATCAACCAATGATGCTAAGCTAAGATAAGTTCTATAGTAATTTCTATTTTTTTTCCTTTTTTTTTAAACTCTCCATTTCCAACCATACGCACTATAAATCTAATTTGTCATTACATATATAAATGAGGGATTTTAATCTCTAATTTGATCATTTTATTTCATGTGATGTTTGTTATTTCTTTATGATTTTGGGGTTCTCATGTAGAGAGTTGTACTAAATATAATATTTATGCTGCCAATTGGCAGCTTGACAATAGGACAGAGTCAGTTGCTTGAAGTTAGTTGCTTTTGTTGAGTCGATTTTTGGATTCTAGGATTTTGTCAAAGATCATTTACTCCAAGTGGGTAGATCAAGTACTACTAGGAGTACATCCTCCTTATTGTTCCTTTGCTAGGAGAAAATGTAGTATCACCCGTAAATTGAGACAACTCTTCCTAAAAGCTGGTTAATGTTTTAAACTTGGTCCCTAAACATAATGATAATCTCTTTGTTCTTTGTGTTATTTATTCTAATTTTATATTTCTATTATGGTTTCAATATCTTAGTTTTCGTAGGACATAGCATTAGAACAATATTTTCTAATTAATATCAGAGATACATTTCATTTTAAGGGCTCAGATCAATCCTAATTAATATCTCACATAACCGCAACTGGAGTTAAATGTGTGGGGAATTGGAACGCAAATCAAATTTGACTTCCTATAGTCATCAAATTCTGAAATCACAAAATCAAATTTGACTTCCTGTAGACATGAAATTCTGAAATCAAATTCTGAATCAAATTCTGAATCAAATTCTGAAATCAATTTGAACACAATGGAACACACGGTGTAACTCAGTCAATTTTGTGTTAAAATCTGTGTTTCCATTACTAAAAGGCAGAGTTTATTTAAGTGGAAAATCATAACTTCATCAATGATTTGACACAATCATTGAAGTGTGAGCTTTGCTCAAATTCTCCTAGTCTCCTGAACAACCACAAAAGAAGAGAGAGAGAGAGTGAGAGAGAGCTCTTTTTCCATTCTCAATATACTGTTATGTTCTGTCATTTTTTTTGGCTACGGTAATGGCCAAAACATAGATTATGTTTAGTCTGCCTTATTGTATAATCTTTTTTTTTCTTTTTTTTAAGCGTCACTTATTGTATAGTCTGCCTTAAATTGTTCAATTTTCCACTTTGAAGTTGGATGAACACGTTTATTATATTTGCTAATTATTTTTACAGGTGTTGGAGGCTATTCATATTTGTATGAGCCACTTTGGTGGGCTGGCATGATAACAAGTGAGTTTATTTTGTGCTTTCCTTTCAATAGATAACAAACTAAACTGGTTAATGCTGTATTGCTATTGCATTATGTGATCTTAGTTTCCTAAGTTTTTTTAATTCATAATCTTCCCATTCTTAGTTTCTGCAGTCAAGGATTTTATTTTGCACAGAAGTCAATGACTCTAGAATTCAAACTTCACATTTTCCTTTTTACCCCCTGTTTTACCTTTTATTGTGTGGAAACTTCCTTATCAATTTTTTCATATTATACATCCTACAAATCACAATGCAAATACAGAAAAGCACCAATAATAAAATTAGTAATTAAACAATGAATAAAACAAAACACATTGACTTGGTAAGTAATTGTTTTGTAACAAACTAACCATCATCTGTAGATTTTTCTCTTCAAGATAACATGGTCTCATGTTTAAATATTCACTGAAAGATTAATGGCGGTTATAATTAGCGTTAAGGGTATAAATACAATTGTTGCTCAATACATGGTGTGTAAGGTGTTGATTTCCTGTTAAATAACTCATGTTAATAACTCATACTAAAATGATGGAAACAGAATTTCAATAACTCGTGTTATCTCATGTTAATTTCAGAATTTCAATAACTCATGTGAGTCCTTGGAAGCTATCTCCTTATTCTGTCTGTTTGACTCTTTGTTGATTTCAGAATTTTTTTCCGGATTATCTTGATTACTCTTTGTTGATTTCAATAACTCGTGTTATCTCCTCTGTTATTGAGTTTTCCTCTATTATTGTGTTCCTTTATTCCTGTAGTCAAATGCATTGTGTTCCATTGTGTTCCTTTATTCCTCTACATTCTGTATATGATCTCATTTTACTGGGTTTGTTTTTGGCTCAAGGTTCTGTCTGTTTTTGGCTGTCTTCGGCTCCCTTCGAACTCCCACTCGCAAGGTAAGACTTCGAACTCGTTGTTGTGTTTTTCTCTTTTTGAATTCTGAATTTTGAATATTTTGAATTTTGAATCCTAAATGAGTTTTTGGGATTTTGAATTTTGAATTCTGAATTTTGGCCCTAAATTCACCTAAATTCTGCTCCCTTCAGCTGGATAGGAGATGGTTTTCGGCCCGGATAACCTTATCCACAATTCTAGATTGATTGATTACACTAGCAGATAGATACTTCTTATGACTGATAGCTATACGTCTTCTTCTTCTAAAATTATACATACTACTAACCGAAATTTGTTAAAATTATATATGTTTGTAGCTTGAATTCAGAATTTAGGTGATAGTTAAATTCTGCTGTCTTCAGCTCCCTTCGAACTCCCACTCTTGAATTCTGAATTCTGAATTTGTAGCTTGAATTCTGTGTTTGTCAAGCAAATTCTGCCCATCGAACACAGTTTAGTAATATTTTTGTGCTCTATATTACTCAAAAATATTCTGTGTTTGTGCTCTAAATTCTGTTGTCTTCGGCTCTCTGTTGTATATTCTCTATGCCCATCAACTTATCATTATAATATTTGGTTATTTGACAGCACAATAATATTAAAGCATTCATATCATTATAATGTATCATAATGAAATCTTTCTCTCACATATAGTAATTTTGGGAAGTATATTATAATGTATTCATTATAATATGAAATCTAATAATATAAAAGAGAAACCAGAGAATATTATTAATCTTTCTCAGTTTATGATATGAAATCTTTTATATTTTTTAAATATGAAATCTTTCTCTCACATATAGTAATTTTGGGAAGTAAAATTGATTATACAAATAAGAAAATTGCAAAGATCTTTCGTGCTTCTCTCTCGATTCGGAATCAACACCCGATTCCTGTTTTGACTTGCAGATACATACCAAGATACACCTTTAGTTGGCTGGTCAAACCTATGTGGTGGGTCATAAGTACAGGAACTTTTATTTCTAGCCTCAATTTCACATGGATTCTGACTTTTCGTGTTTGTGAACTAATAAATGAAAGTTTTGTTCTTTTCTTAACAGAGTTTCTTCATAGGGCAGTTGATCTTACACTGGTTCCATCAGTTGCCCTTGCAAAGGAGCTTGAAGCAGCTAGGGTAACAGCATGTAAATGAACATCGCCCAATACATAACTTTCTGAAATTTCACATTGATCACATAACAAAATTTGACATTTATGCTTCTGCTTGAATTTTTATTTTATTTTTTTTAAATGTTTCTCTGAAAATAGCAGCTCATATCCATGTTAATTCTTTGTTTTTTCAGGTAACAAGATTCGTCTCTGGAATAAGGGTGTTGATTCCGAAAGCTTCTATCCCAAATATCGTTCTCAAGAAATGCGAATAAGACTAAGGTATGGCTTTCTTTCAATCCTTAAAATTTCATTGCCATGTAATATGAGTTTCCTCCAAATGTTAATATATTGTTCTTTTTTTAATCAGCAATGGGGAGCCCGAGAGACCATTGATAGTCCATGTTGGACGACTAGGAGTTGAGAAGAGTTTGGATTTACTCAAAAGGTACTGCTCTTTTATTTCAAATGATAAGTATTTTCTGCTTTTGCAATTTAGGAAATATTACTTGCAAAATATTGACGGAATAATGCTTTTTTTTCATAATTATTATAAGTTGTAACCATTGACATTTGGGATGTATGATTGAACAGTGTCATGGACTAGATACCGGAGGCACGAATTGCTTTTATTAGAGATGGACCATACAGGTATTTCTCTAAGGAGTTATTGGCTGTTTAGTTTTGTCAACATTGCTGGAACAATCTCTACAGAATATAGTATAAAATGATTCTTTGTATTAAAAACCACAAACCGCTGTCTAACGAAATGAATTATTTATTTTTATATTTTTGCATACATCCAATGATACACAAATTGGGCCATGATGATCGCCTGAATTTATTTTCCAGTAAGAACCATGGGCAAAATTTATTCAACACCTTTATTTCTTCGTGGCAGGGAGGATCTCGAAAAGCTGTTCTCCGAACCACAAACCGCTGTCTAACGAAATGAATTATTTATTTTTATATTTTTGCATACATCCAATGATACACAAATTGGGCCATGATGATCGCCTGAATTTATTTTCCAGTAAGAACCATGGGCAAAATTTATTCAACACCTTGATTTCTTCGTGGCAGGGAGGATCTCGAAAAGCTGTTCTTCGGCATGCCTGCCGTATTCACAGGGATGTTAGGAGGTGAAGAGCTCTCTCAAGCATATACGAGTGGAGATGTTTTCGTCATGCCTTCAGAATCAGAGACGCTCGGACACATAATGTCATTTTCAGAAAACAGGTGAAAAGGTTGGTGTTTTTTTTTTTTGAACAAACATAAAAAGGTTGGTTGGTGAATTGTTTTTGATTTAATTAAATTTTTGTAATGAACAAAACCCACTTTTTACGAATTATTTTTCGAATTTACCTAAACATTAATCTTTGGCATATGAATTTTCAATAGATTTCATTGTGTATTCACCTTAAACTAGGGATATGACTCATGAGAGCAGGGGCATTATTCATTCTTCATAGCAGTCTGTTTTTGCTTATCAATGAAAAAAACCACTTTTTATTTTATTTTTTATTTTAACATTTCATTGTTCCTTTTTTTTTTTTTAAAGCATGAAAAACAAAGAAAACAAAGGCATAACCAAACAGGGCTATGTAGGAAAATTATCCAGTTTTATGTCACATTTCTGGGTATTTTTCCAAAAATGAAAAATGAAAACACAACTAAACAAGTACTTATTTTCGAGTATTCATATATATATATAATCATAAATATTAAAATGATGGCCATTTTTAAAATTTTTCATTGTTTTCGTTTTTCAAAAAAACTACAAATAGAAACACAACTAAACGGCTAGGAAAATTATTTGTTCTATGTCATATATCGGGGTCATATACTATCCCAGAAAAATATATAGCAAAGAAGAAAATCTATACCTTCTTCCCAGATCTCATGTCGATTTTATCTCACACTGCAGGGAATAAGTTATTCAAAGCTTGCGAATTTATCACCTATAGTCGGCCTCTGTGAGTATTCAACACCCTTACTCTGTTTTTCTTGCTAATTAAGTTCAACAAACTATTAAATTCACAAGATTTGATAGTCTTTAATGTATTAATTTTACTTGAATTGGGTTTTTATGCAGACTCAAGCTTAATCTTGCGGTCGGTCCAGTCTCAATAGCAACATCTTTCTGCCGAATGAATACATAATTGAGGGCAGTTCAAGCTATCAGTTTTACCCACGGTAATTTGCCGTAACCTATAAAAGATTTGTAACAATTTTACAAATACAAACTTACTACATAAAAGATAGAGTTTTAGGTAGATTACTCTACTTATATTTTCTGACTTTAGTTCTATGTCCTATGATAAGGTTTGGACTCAGGTAATGTTTAATAAAGTTGAAAATTAAAAATTAAGTATTGAAAATTGAATGTTAAATTTATTGAGTTAAAAAGTTGTTTGATCAAAATTTAAGTACTAAACTAAAAATAAATTGTTTGATATGTATAAGATAAAATTTGAAATTTATTATTTTCAATCGTTTTTTTTTAATCGTTGTGTATGGTTTTCTTTGTTCAATTTCATGCTTTTTTTTTTTTTTTTTGGGAATCTTTGAAGTGTTGGTGCTGTGAAATGTGTGAATTGTTTTGTTAATGTAATGTAAATAGAAAGGAGGTTATAATGTGGGTTTTGCTTCATGTGTTCTATTCTCTTAATCTTTGTCAATGGATCACAATGTTTTATTGATTTTGCAATGTTTTAATGATAGAAGAGTTTTCTTTTGATTTCTTTTGATTTGTGTGCATTATTTGATATTTAATTTTTTTATATTTGATTTATTTGGAATTGTAGAGTACAGTCTGTTAAATATATTTTTATAACTGCATTTTAATCTTATTATTATTTACACCATGCCTTTAGGCACGGGCATACACTAGTATTATATATTATATAAGGAAAAGAGACTTTTTAAGAGCATTGTGAGAGCTTCAATATCTCATACTAATTTTCTTGATTTTCTTAATTTTAAACAATTAAGAAAATTTCCATTAGCTAGCTAATTAGTCTATGATTTGTTTAATAATCCCACATCGGAAGAACAAGGAAAAAATGAATTGTTTTACTCATGTAAAGTGAATCTTACACTCCTATTTAATATTTTAGTGTTGTGCATTTTTAATTAAATATAATTTAAATTTTAAAACAAAATTTGAAAGTTTTAATTAATTAATTTTTGTGTAAGTTGGTTGGTTTTTTAACCTAGCCGATTAAGCTAAATCATTTTTGATTTGACTGATTCGTTGGTTTAATAGCGATTTTAGTAGTTTTATCGAAATATATTGATTAGATTTGTTTGATTTGAAATAAATTAGGATTGATCTAATTAAAGATTGAACCACTGGATTGCTTGATTAGAAATAAACTTTCTTTCTAAATAATTGTTAACTTTTATTTTACAATCTCACGTCGGAAAAAAAAAGAGGAAAAAATGAGTTGTTTTACTTATATAAAGTGAACCTTAATATTATAGTGTTATTCATACTTCAATTCAAGCCAGTTTAAATTTTAAAATTAAAATAATATTTAAAAGTTTTAATTAATTAATTTTTATATAAGTTGGTTGGTCATTTGACCTAACCGTTTTTAGTGAGGAGCATTATGAGAGTTTCAATATCTCATACTAATTTTCTTAATTTTTTATTGGCCATGATTTATTTGATAATCCCACATCAGGAGAAGAAGAAAAAAGTGAATTGTTTTACTCATATAAAGTGAATCTTATACTCTCATTTAATACTGTAGTATTGTGCATATTTCAATTTAATATAATTTAAATTTTAAAATAAAATTTAAAAGTTTTAATTAATTAATTTTTGTGTAAGTTGGTTGGTGTTTTGACTTAACCGATTAAGCTGAATCATTTTTATTTAACTAATTCGTTGGTTTAATCGCGATTTTAGCAATTTTATCAAAATATATTGATTAAATATGCTTGATTCGAAATAAACTAAAGATCGAACAATTGAGATTGCTTAATTAGAAATAAATTTCCTGCCCAAATAATTGTTAACTTTTATTTTATAACCACACATCAGGAAAAGAAGGAAAAAAATGAGTTATTTTACATATATAAAGTGAGCCTTAATATTGTAGTGTTGTGCATATTTCAATTTAAGTTGGTTTAAATTTTAAAATTAAAATAACAATTAAAAGTGCTAATTAATTTTTGTATAAGTTGGTTGGTCATTTGACTTAATCGATTAGGCTAAACAGTTTTTGATTTGACTGATTAGCTGGTTTAACTGCGATTTCTCATATTGATTTTCTTAATTTTAAACAATTAATTTTTTTTTACATTGGCTAACTTTCATTTAACCGTATAAAAATAAAATACTTATTAGTTTATGATTTATTTTATAATCTCACATCAGGAGAAAAAGAAAAAAGTGAGTTATTTCACTTATATAAAGTAATATTGTAATGTTGCGTATAGTTCAGTTTAAGACAGTTTAAATTTTAAAATAAAAACTCTAATTAGTCTATGATATGATTTATTTTATAATCCCATATCGGGAGAAAGAGAAAGAAAAAAAAAGTGAGTTGTTTCGCTTATATAAAGTGAATCTTATACTCCCATTTAATATTAGAGTGTTGTGTATATTTCAATTCAAGATAGTTTAAATTTTAAAATAAAATTTGAAAGTTTTAATTAATTAATTTTTGTGTAAGTTGGTTAATCTTTTGACCTAATCGATTAGGCTAAATCATTTAAGGTTTGACTGATTCGCTGCTTTAATCGCGATTTTAACGATTTTATTAAAATATATTGGTTAGATTTGTTTGATTTGAAATAAACTAAAGACTGACTTGATTAAACGATTAAACGATTAATTGCTTGATTAGAAATAAATTTTTCGCCTAAACAATTGTTAACTTTTATTTTACAATTCTACATCGGGAAAAGAAGGAAAAAAATGAGTTATTTCACCTATATAAAAGGGTAAATTATGCAAATAGTCCCTGTACTTTACACAATGTGTCAATTTGGTCCATAAAGTTTCAATTTGCTCGATTTTGCTCATTAATTTAACGGATTGTGTCATTTTAGTCCAATAAATAACGGTTGTTAAATTAATTTAACAGAAGGTCAAATAATGTGTCAATTTGATCTCTGTACTTTACACGATGTGTCAATTTGGTCCCTGCAGTTTCAATTTTCTCGATTTTGACAGGGACTAAATTGACACATTGTGAAAAACACAAGGACCAAATTGACACATTGTTTGAATTTTCGTTAAATTAACTTAACAACCGTTATTTATTGGACTAAAATGACACAATCCGTTAAATTAAGGGGCAAAATCGAGCAAATTGAAACTACAGGGACCAAATTGACACATCGTGTAAAGTACAAGAACTATTTGCATAATTTTCCCTATATAAAATGAACCTTATGCTCATATTTAATATTATAGTGTTGTGTATCTTTCAATTCAAAACAATTTAAATTTTAAAATTAAAATGACATTTAAAAATTGTAATTAATTAATTTTTGTATAAGTTGGTTAGTCTTTTGACCTAGTCGATTAGGCTGAACCATTTCTGGTTTGACTAATTCACTGGTTTAACCGCGATCTTAGTGGTTTTATCAAAAATATTAGTAAGATTTGTTTGATTCGAAATAAACTAAAGATTGATCTAATTAAAGATTAAATGACTGATATGGTTTGATTAGAAATAAACTTTCCGCTTGAACAATTGTTAAATTTTATTTTACATATTCCCACATAGGGAAAAGAAGAAAAAAGTGAGTTGTTTCAGTTATATAAAGTAAACATATGTTCACATTTAATATTGTGCATGTAACGCCCTCAAAATAATACATATAAACCCAACATTCATGATATTTATAGAAAAACATTGGCATTTGATAAATGTTTAACTCATATAAACAGACATACGTCTCTTTCCATTTCATTATCCAAACCAATTCATAAATATGGTTCCCTATTCATCCAGACAGTTCAAATGAGGCTACAACTCATATCAACAATGCTTCGGTTAAAATCAATTAACATGAGACTACAACTCACATAATTAACACTTAAACACTTCAAGTTCGAATGAGACTACAACTCACATTATCAACATTTCAATACTTTAATTTATCTACGTTATACAAACGCAATTAGGATTTCGGGACTTTCACCCTGGACACTCCGGCCAACTGTAGATACCCCATTTTTGACCGTCCTCAAGACTTGGACGTCACCGTTGGAACATTTGGTGATTATCCATGTTTGTGTTCATTTGGAGTTCCCGGAGGTCTCGGCTACGCGCCTTGCCTCAGGATCTCCGAACTTGACTGTTCAGTGTCTGGTTTTGCACCAAACACTTGCATTTTGCCTTGGAGGGGCAGGGAATGCCTTGTGAGGCATCCCCACACACCACCGGCCATGGCCAGAGGCCACCGGCTGGTTTTTGCTGCCATCGGCAATGTATATTGCCGGTCGGCACTATTTATTGCCGGTCGGCACTCCCTTTTGCCAAAATGGCATTTTTGAGCAGCCGACTACTGTTCATCTGCTTTTGCAAATATTTTATTACAGCTGTCTTGCATTTGGCTCCCCTCCATACACGTGTATGGAGGGATCTCCCTCTTTAGAAGCTTGTCTTGTAAGCTTTACAAGACAAAAAGCTCTATAAGAGGAGCCCTTCTCTCCCTTGCTTAGGGTTAGACACTTTAGAAATTTTAGACAGCCATATTAGGGTTTTGAGTTCTAGGGTTAGGATTGATACATATCCTATCTCTATATCTCCCTCTTGTGTGTGTTTAAGTGTGTTTGTGTCTTACTATTGCACACAAACACATAGTGTTTCACCTTCACTTAGCTACTGAGGTTCTAAGAGGTTGTTTTTGAGGTCTTGGAGCTGGTTTCAACCTAAAAGAGGCTGCTGGTCCACCATTTTTGAAGGGGACTTCAAGGGTAAGAAACTAGTCCATTTATTCCCCATTTTTGCATTGTATTTTTACCTATCTTAGAACTGTTTTTGTGCTTAGTGTATAATATAAAAAAGTTCTATTTTTAGGCCCTCTAAATAGTTTGTTTAGAGTGTTTTGTGGTTTGGAGGTGTTTGACCCTTCTTAGGCCTTGAAAGGCCCCATTTTTGAGTGAGCTCCGAGACCTTGATGTTTGGGCCTCCTCACCACTGAAATCTTGAGGGATTTCAGAGGTGAGGATGGTGCCTTGAGGTCCCAAGAAGGAGAGGGCCACCCCCTCTCCTTATTGTCCTTGAAATGGACCATTTTTGGTCTCTTAAGGGAGCATTTAGCTAAGCTTCATGTTGACCATGCCTTGGCTGTTTTTTGTGCCTATTATATCATGATATAACCTTGTTGTGTGTTGGTTTTGGTAAACCATGCATACTTAGCATACCTACCATGTAATGCCTTGTTATTGCCTTAATATGCCTTAGGTTGTTAGCCTTTGCTCTAGCATGTTTTAGGCTTAGACTTGTGAAGGTTTTGTGCTCATTTTGCCATGTTTTAGGTCTGTCCATAGTTGTTTGGGTTGATCTTGGCATGCGTAGTATAGCTCATTTGTATTTGAGCTTGTATGCTTCAAGTATGTGAATGTGTAGTATGTGTTGCTTACCTAATCACACAAACCTAACACAAACCCAAACCCAAACACATCAATTTAAGGTTTAGAAAAATAAATATTAGAAACACAAACACAAACTGAAATCACAAAGAATTGGAGAGAGAGAGCGAGAGAGAGAGAGGGTATGTGTTCAAATTTTGAAATTTGGAATAGAGAGACAGATTTTGAGATGAGAGGAGTAGGTGTGAGAGAGATATATTTTTATGCATGCCTTTAAATTCAAACCATCTAGATGCTATCTAGTTGGTCTTTTGGGCTTAGTTTCATGTGTTAAAACTCTATTTTTGGTCGCCTAAGTCCTGCCATGTGTGGTTGTACTAAGTGTAGTCCATTGCCTCTTTGGCAAGCCTTGAATGCATGGACCATTGTTGCATGTTTAGCTTGCCTTGTTGCTTGGTTTGGCACCATGTTTTAACATGATTTTCAGAGCTTATGTTGCATGCTAATTGTCCATGATATCCCTTTTCAAGTGTACCTTAGAGTTGCTTATCTAATGCCTAAGTGTTGGTCCAACTTACTTGCATGTGTGTATGTATGTTTGATCCCAATTCCTTGGTTTTTGGCCGCTGTTTTAGGCCTATTTAGAGTTGCCTAAATCATGTCTAAGTCCACCTTTTCATCAGTTTGCATTGCCTCATGTTTGCTTGTATGCTTGCATAAGTGTCTTGCCATGCCATGTTGCATCCTTAGCTTGCATGCCTAGGTTGCATT
>NW_021025047.1:243882-390525 GCF_004153795.1 Camellia sinensis | reverse complement strand
GCATCTTGCATGCATGCCTTGTTCCTTGACTTGGTGATAGGAATTGGGCCTTGGTTCGTTTGTTTGGTTTGCATTTCATTTGACATGAAAGTTGCACACTTGATTCTTTGGGCCATCATGCATGGAAATGCGTGATTGGCGGTCTGAGAATCGAGACACATGCCTTTTTGAGTCACAAACATGATAGGGGACATGATTGGGGCATACATTGCTTGAATTGTATTGCCATGCAAGTTCTGTCCTCTGCTGCTGTGAGTTGCAGGTTCTGCAGGCATTTTTTGCCGACCGGCAGTATACATTGCCAACCGGCAGTAAATCACCAGCCGATGGATTCATTTTGTGCCGGTGACCACAATTCACTGCCGGTGGTAATTCTACTCAGCCGTGGTGATTCCCAGTATCCAGAGGAGCATCCTTGAGACTTTGGCAGTCTTCAGAGAGGCAGAGCAGGGAAAACAGAGGCAGACTATGCATGGCCGTGCACTTCCGAGCAGACCCGAGCATGCGCTGCATCTGGCTCTCCTCCCGAGGCGGTTTACTGCTTTTCCTAGTTTAAATTAGTTTGTTAACTAATTAGGCAATTTGTAATATTTAATTAGCTTGCGTAGTTAATTAATTTTTATTATTATTTGGTCCCTCCGGGCGAGGGCAAATCTGTAATAGTGTGTGTGAGTGGTGTGTATGTCTTCCAATCCCCACTTCTTTCTTCCCTTTTATTTACCTGCTTTGATGGTTAGTATTAGGGCACGTTTAAATTAGCATACCTCATGCAATGATCGATGGTGCATTCATTCATTTGTCCTGCATGCACCGGGCTCGGTACATTATGCTAACTGCATTCGTACTTCAAATTCCGAATTGAATACATGCATTGACTGACTGCATTTCACATGCCATCCTTGGATTAGCCGAGCCCATTCTAGTAACATTTTGTATGCGATGCATTAGTCAATTTAACATGATCTAGGATCACGCATGTTTGCTAACCAGTTTATTGTTTTGGCTTGGAGTACGATGTAAGTATTTATGCTTTAGCATCTCGCATGCGTGTGAATGTTAATATGATAGCATACTTACCATGTGGCTAGATGCTTATGTGATAAACTTTTTGAATGCCTGTGGGTGAAGGTTAGATTGTTTGAGGTGGAAAAACTCGTTGAAATCCGAATTTTAGCCTACTTGCGAGTAGCAAATCCCAAAACATTTTCCAAAACAAACGGATATGCAATGCTTATTTCCAAATTAGGCAATCTAGTCTATACTTGTTTGCTGTGCGCATAACATAGTAATTCTAGCTAATAATTGGTTTAAGAACACATAATGTTTTCAAAAACGGATATCACGGTTAGTAGAGGCCGATCTTCGGATCGGGCGAGAGGGGGTGCTCATAGCTGACCTTCCCCAATCGTACCCTAGCTCCCGAGCCGAGACAACTCCGGTAATGACGGACATGTGGCCTTCGGCACCGAGTCAGGGTTTCCTAAATTCCCCTTTAAAAAAATATTTAGGTGGCGACTCTGTATCTGGCAAGCAGTCCATGTTTGGCACTTCTTTTCAAAAATCTGTTTTCTCAAAACGATTTGCCGGATTGGGACTCTTTGGTTCAAGATTAAGAACCGTGACAATTTGAGAGTCCGAGCTGTAGTAACCCAAATGAACAGAACGGGACTCACCCTCCCGGGCGTTCGGGGACGTCTACACCAACTTAATTATCACTGGAGTCCATCCCCTATCTCCCCCCAAACAATATACATATACAATGTATTTAAACACTTATTATATACAATATCAAGCCAAGCACATATTCAATGTGTTATTCCATCCGCCAATTTCAATGACACTCAATGATTAGTTTTAATTCACCTAATCATCATGCAGTGTCTACAACAATCAAGACTATCCTCCACCGATAGCCTAAAACAATTATTTCTAAACAGATAATAAATTATCAAACGGATAAATTATCTACAATTTCAAAGGTGAGTGATTAATCAATCCAACTCCACCATTTAATCTCACAATTATCCAATTTCACTATTTCCAACTCAATTTCATATCTCCATAACTTTTCCAAATTAATTATACAAATTAATTCATCACAATAAATTAGGACTTTTCTCTTCATTTTCTCAACATTGACCTAAAGGTCCAAATATCATCAATAAACATCAATAACCTTAATTTAAGACCCAAAATACCCATGTATTGGTCAAAAGGACAAAACCCTCTTTATACATTTTGAAGCCCTAACATCCAAAATTTCCAACTTCAACATTAAATCAAAATGACCACAAGTTTATGTCAAAGACTATAAATACGAGTAGTTTACCCTACCTCAAATTTCGGAGCTCAAAGGAGAAGATGAAGAAATTCAAAACGTGTGCCAAACCCAAAGATTTTAGGATCCAAACGTAGCCCTCACCAAACTCTACACTTTTTACAAAGGGGCAAGGGTGGAAGATCCCAAAACTAGATGATTTCGTAGAGAGAAGGTGTAGTCTATAGTGAGAAGCTCTCAAGTTTGGGTTTTTGAAAAGCTAGAGAGAGAGAGTGGGTCGAAAAAGTGACTCAAAATGCTAAAATTCGGACTGATATACAACACAGTCCGCTCGAGCGTGGAACACCTCGCTCGAGTGTCAGATACAGACCCCTTCTCGAGCGTGAAAAGCGACGCTCAAGCGTCGAATGCACACTTCCAGAAGTTCTGCAGACGAAGGTCCCCGCTCGAGCGTCCGATGACCTGTAGAGAAAAGTACTGAGAGTTGAATAATCACGCTCGAGCGGAGGAGCAAAAACAAAAGGGCCCGCTCGAGCGTCAAAAGCCCCGCTCGAGCGTGAAGGCCAAATCTAGGCATCAACTCTTTGTTTCTAAACACAACCAACCTGTTTCAAACATGCCCAACACACCCAAGACTCAAATACAAAGAGTAAAGGATGGAACGAGAATAAGACAACAACCAACGTCCACGGGCCCGAGCCCGGAATACAATTAAACAATGAAGGGAAAATCGGGATCGCTATAGTGCATGTTTTAGTTGAAAACAATTTAAATTTTGAAATAAAATAAAAACTAAAAGTTAATTAATTAATTTTTGTGTAATTTGGTTGATCTTTTGACCAATTTTAACAATTTTATCAGTATATATATATATATATATATTATTTTATTTCGAAAAGGTATGATAAAGTTTACGACAAACTTTTATATAGAATAAATTAAAACTAAAAATTTATAAAATAAAATTTATTTTTATTTTATCATAAATATAATTTTTTGTAATTTATTCTATTTTTTTCATCTTTACTAATTATTTTTATTTTATGACATCTATTTCTTATTGTGAACTTAAAATATATATATATATATAAATCTTAATAAATATTTAAAATTTAATTAATTCTAAATTATTTTTATAGCGATCCCAGTTTTCCCTCCATTGGTTATTGTATTCCGGACTCGGTTCCGTAGATGTCGGTTGTTACATATGTTTCATTTCCATCCTTTAATTCCTTATATATGAGTTTTAGGATGTGTTGGGCCGGTTTGTAACAGGTTAGTTGTGATTAGAAACAAATGGTTGTTGCCCAGATTTTGGTGTCTTCGCTCGAGCGAGGCTTTTGTCGCTCGAGCGAGCTTGTGTTTTAGTTCCTTCACTCAAGCAGGTTCCTTCACTCGAGCGAGAGTTGAGTGGTTGTATGTTGGCTCGAGCGAGAAGTCTTGCGCTAAGCTTGCGTCTGGTTTGGACCTGAGGTTGCATTTCTTGGCTCAAGTGAGCTTTCCTTCGCTCAAGCGAGCGAGGACTATGTTTTGGGTTTCTTCGCTCGAGCGAGCATTATTGCGCTCAAGCGTGCTCTGGGTTGTAGACCTGAAGCTTCGTGTTGTGGCTCAAGCGAGGCTTTCTACACTCGAGCGAGGTTTCTTTGTGTCTGGTCGCTCGAGCGACCATTCCTTCGCTCGAGCGAGCCTCAAGTATATCAGTTGGCAGCAGTGGGTTACACTTCACTTTTTCATCACCTTCTTTACACTAACCCTAGCCCCGACTGCTCCTCTCTCTACACACTCTCCCTCTCTAAGATTTCATCTACTTCTAGAGTGTTTCTACCCTAATCTCTTTGTAAGAAAGATAGAGGGTGCGTAGGCTTCACTTTAATCTGAAAAATCGTGGATTTGGAGCACTTTGAGTTTTCTTCATCAACTCCTTTGGGCTTCTAACTTCGAGGTAGGGATACCCTACTCTATCTTATGAGTTTTGACAAAATTTTAGTCATTTTAATTAGAAGGGGTTGTTTCGTAATTTTGGGAAAGTTAGGGTTTGATTTGAGGTATAAAAAGGGGTTTTCAAATGTTAAACCCATGTGTATGTGAGACCTTGGAAAATGGAAAAATTATTGTTAAATTGATGAAATTAAACCTTAGGGTTGATATTTGAAAAAGGGAGAAAATGCCCTAATTATGTTGAATAATTAATCTGAATAATTTATTTTGGAAAATGTGAAATTGAGTTGAAAGTCATGAAATTGGGAAGTTGTGGGATTGAATGGTGTAGTTGGTCAAATTAATCAGTCACCTATGAAAATGTTGTTATTTTATCTGTTTAGAGATAACTGCTTTGGGCTATCGGTGAAGGGTAGTCTTGATTGTTGTAGACACTGTATGTTGATTAGGGAAAACTGAAACTAATCAAACGTGTTATGTCATTGAATGTGACGGTTGAAGTGGCACATTAAATATGTGCCTGGATGATCATTGTATATGATGAATTGTTTAAATACATTGCATATGTTTATTGTTTGGGAGGAGATAGGGGATGTACTCCATGGTTTGAGAGAAGATTGGGATGTTACTCTCAAACCTGTTTGGGAGGAGATAGGGGATGGACTCCATTGATAATTGAAGTATTGGAAGTGTTTTGATTTGAGTCGTAGTCTCATTTACTTATTTGGCTAGATAATGAGCCATGTTTATAAGGTTGAATTGGAAGTAAAGGAAGGTGTAATGAAACATGAACGTATTTGTCATGAAACTGGAAAGTGTTGTAAGTTGGTTTACAAGTGTTAATCATCTATTGAATGCTAACGTTTTAGTTATTTCTCATATTTGGTTTGGTATATCTCTACTGGGCTTTGGCTCATCCTATATGGGACATCATTTTCTGGTTCAGGTGATATGCCGCCTCCAAGGACGTAACTTGGGAGGCTTTGAGGCTAATAGCTCTTTTGTTGATTTTCTTTTGGTATTGCATGTAATTCAAGCTATGGGCTTAATGTGTATTTGAGTTAGTACTCTCTTTTTGTAATCAAGTGTTGGCTTGGAAAGTTGTAAGCTTGTAGGGCATTTACTTTTGTTGTCAACATGTATACTTTTGTAATGAATACTCTGATAAATGGAAATATGCTTCATTCTCGTATGTCTATGCATGTCAAGAATGTGGGTTTATTATGTATATTTTGAGGGCGTTACAACTTGGTGTCAGAGGGCACCAGGTTTGAAAACTTTGGGTACGTGGAAGTGGTTAGTACCATAATGGGTTTGTCTCGCTTATAGAGACTTATGTGTATGTTATGCATTTATTCGATAAGATGTTTATGTGACTAAATGGGTATGGA
Source organism: Camellia sinensis (assembly GCF_004153795.1). NCBI lineage: Eukaryota > Viridiplantae > Streptophyta > Magnoliopsida > Ericales > Theaceae > Camellia > Camellia sinensis. Next base: position 384,918 of record NW_021025047.1, on the reverse strand, counting down.
ATTTAATTTCTAGGATGTTGATTGGATCCTTGAGTTTCTGGGAGTCCTGTTGGAAAAACACTTGATCAATGTTGTTTCTAACTAGAACTCTAGCAACGCCTCGGGACTGTCATTATCTAGAAACGAAATTCGTAAGTGCTTATGTGATTTTGTGCTTACGTGGAAAAATTACTATGTCCAATGCATTAGGGATGCGAGTGAAATAGCTTCGACACATTTGTGAATGGGCTAATGTTTTCGTTACCTTTATTAGGATGTCAGGACGAGGACGTGGTGGTAGGCGAGGTAGGCCTAGAAGGCAGGAGGTGCCATTACCGAATGCAATTCTGGTGCAGCAGGAGGGGTTGGTCAGGCCAATGTGGCCGAGCCAGTAGGTCAACAGCCATGGGCGCCTTAGCCCACGAGATGACAGGAGCATTGAGGGAATCTTGGACATTCTCAGAGCTGAGAATCAAGTCCAAGCCATGTTGCTGAGGTAGGGGCTTCTTTTCTGAAGATGAAAATTTTCTGGTCCAATCCAGATGAGTTTTTTGAGGATCCGAAAGAGCCACTGAAGGCTGATGAGTGGCTTGACAGATATGAAAGATTAGATGCTAGCTCGAAGACGGAGCCTTGAGGGTGACCTTGGCGTCCTTCCAGCTGAGGAGACGCGGGTCAGTGGTGGAAGTTTTGTTCCGGGGTATCTTCTCTCTCTTCGAGTTTTTCCACCTCAAACAATCTAACCTTCACCCACAGGCATTCAAAAAGTTTATCACATAAGCATCTAGCCACATGGTAAGTATGCTATCATTTAACATTCACACGCATGCGAGATGCTAAAGCATAAAATACTTACATCGTACTCCAAGCCAAAACAATAAACCTCATTGAAATCCGTGTTTTAGCCTACTTGCGAGTAGCAAACTTCAAACCATTTCCAAATAAATGGATATGCGATGCTTTGTTCCAAATTAGGCGATCTAGTCTATACTTGTTTACTGTGCGCATAACATAGTAATTCTAAGCTAATAAATGGAATAAGAACACCTAATGTTTTCAAAAACGGATATCACGGTTAGTAGAGGCCGATCTTCGGATCGGGCGAGAGGGGGTGCTCATAGCTGACCTTCCCCAATCGTACCCTAGCTCCCGAGCCGAGACAACTCCGGTAATGACGGACATGTGGCCTTCGGCACCGAGTCAGGGTTTCCTAAATTCCCCTTTAAAAAATATTTAGGTGGCGACTCTGTATCTGGCAAAGCAGTCCATGTTTGGCACTTCTTTTCAAAAATCTGTTTTCTCAAAACGATTTGCCGGATTGGGACTCTTTGGTTCAAGATTAAGAACCGTGACAATTTGAGAGTCCGAGCTGTAGTAACCCCAAATGAACAGAACGGGACTCACCCTCCCGGGGCGTTCGGGGACGTCTACACCAACTTAATTATCACTGGAGTCCATCCCCTATCTCCCCCCAAACAATATACATATACAATGTATTTAAACACTTATTATATACAATGATCAAGCCAAGCACATATTCAATGTGTTATTCCATCCGCCATATTCAATGACACTCAATGATTAGTTTTAATTCACCTAATCATCATGCAGTGTCTACAACAATCAAGACTATCCTCCACCGATAGCCTAAAACAATTATTTCTAAACAGATAATAAATTATCAAACGGATAAATTATCTACAATTTCAAAGGTGAGTGATTAATCAATCCAACTCCACCATTAAATCTCACAATTATCCAATTTCACTATTTCCAACTCAATTTCATATCTCCATAACTTTTCCAAATTAATTATACAAATTAATTCATCACAATAAATTAGGACTTTTCTCTTCATTTTCTCAACATTGACCTAAAGGTCCAAATATCATCAATAAACATCAATAACCTTAATTTAAGACCCAAAATACCCATGTATTGGTCAAAAGGACAAAACCCCTCTTTATACATTTTGAAGCCCTAACATCCAAAATTTCCCAACTTCAACATTAAATCAAAATGACCACAAGTTTATGTCAAAGACTATAAATACGAGTAGTTATCCCTACCTCAAATTTCGGAGCTCAAAGGAGAAGATGAAGAAATTCAAAACGTGTGCCAAACCCAAAGATTTTAGGATCCAAACGTAGCCCTCACCAAACTCTACACTTTTTACAAAGGGGCAAGGGTGGAAGATCCCCAAAACTAGATGATTTCGTAGAGAGAAGGTGTAGTCTATAGTGAGAAGCTCTCAAGTTTGGGTTTTGAAAAGCTAGAGAGAGAGAGTGGGTCGAAAAAGTGACTCAAAATGCTAAAATTCGGACTGATATACAACACAGTCCGCTCGAGCGTGGAACACCTCGCTCGAGTGTCAGATACAGACCCCTTCTCGAGCGTGAAAAGCGACGCTCAAGCGTCGAATGCACACTTCCAGAAGTTCTGCAGACGAAGGTCCCCGCTCGAGCGTCCGATGACCTGTAGAGAAAAGTACTGAGAGTTGAATAATCACGCTCGAGCGGAGGAGCAAAAACAAAAGGGCCCGCTCGAGCGTCAAAAGCCCCGCTCGAGCGTGAAGGCCAAAATCTAGGCATCAACTCTTTGTTTCTAAACACAACCAACCTGTTTCAAACATGCCCAACACAACCCAAGACTCAAATACAAAGAGTAAAGGATGGAAACGAGAATAAGACAACAACCAACGTCCACGGGCCCGAGCCCGGAATACAATTAAACAATGAAGGGAAAATCGGGATCGCTATAGTGCATGTTTTAGTTGAAAACAATTTAAATTTTGAAATAAAATAAAAACTAAAAGTTTAATTAATTAATTTTTGTGTAATTTGGTTGATCTTTTGACCAATTTTAACAATTTTATCAGTATATATATATATATATATATTATTTTATTTCGAAAAGGTATGATAAAGTTTTACGACAAACTTTTTATTTTTTTTCTTTTTGGATGGACAAATTGACACTGCACACAAGAAGAGAAAGCCGCTTAGCAAAAGGACATCTCTTGGACACCAAGTGAGATGTTCACTTTTAATAATAGTATAGTTAATAATCCTAAAAGTCTTATTGTTAATATATATATATATATATAAATTCTAATAAAATATTTAAAATTTAATTAATTCTAAATTATTTTTATAGCGATCCCAGTTTTCCCTCCATTGGTTATTGTATTCCGGACTCGGTTCCGTAGATGTCGGTTGTTACATATGTTTCATTTCCATCCTTTAATTCCTTATATATGAGTTTTAGGATGTGTTGGGCCGGTTTGTAACAGGTTAGTTGTGATTAGAAACAAATGGTTGTTGCCCAGATTTTGGTGTCTTCGCTCGAGCGAGGCTTTTGTCGCTCGAGCGAGCTCTGTGTTTTAGTTCCTTCACTCAAGCCAGGGTTCCTTCACTCGAGCGAGAGTTGAGTGGTGTGTATGTTGGCTCGAGCGAGAAGTCTTGCGCTCAAGCTTGCGTCTGGTTTGGACCTGAAGGTTGCATTTCTTGGCTCAAGTGAGCTTTCCTTCGCTCAAGCGAGCGAGGACTATGTTTTGGGTTTCTTCGCTCGAGCGAGCATTATTGCGCTCAAGCGTGCTTCTGGGTTGTAGACCTGAAGCTTCGTGTTGTTGGCTCAAGCGAGGCTTTCTACACTCGAGCGAGGTTTCTTTGTGTCTGGTCGCTCGAGCGACCATTCCTTCGCTCGAGCGAGCCTCAAGTATATCAGTTGGCAGCAGTGGGTTACACTTCACTTTTTCATCACCTTCTTTACACAAACCCTAGCCCCGACTGCTCCTCTCTCTACACACTCTCCCTCTCTAAGATTTCATCTACTTCTAGAGTGTTTCTACCCTAATCTCTTTGTAAGAAAGATAGAGGGTGGCGTAGGCTTCACTTTAATCTGAAAAATCGTGGATTTGGAGCACTTTGAGTTTTCTTCATCAACTCCTTTGGGCTTCTAACTTCGAGGTAGGGATACCCTACTCTATCTTATGAGTTTTGACATAAATTTTAGTCATTTTAATTAGAAGGGGTTGTTTCGTAATTTTGGGAAAGTTAGGGTTTGATTTGAGGTTATAAAAAGGGGGTTTTCAAATGTTAAACCCATGTGTATGTGAGACCTTGGAAAATGGAAAAATTATTGTTAAATTGATGAAATTAAACCTTAGGGTTGATATTTGAAAAAGGGAGAAAATGCCCTAATTATGTTGAATAATTAATCTGAATAATTTATTTTGGAAAATGTGAAATTGAGTTGAAAGTCATGAAATTGGGAAGTTGTGGGATTGAATGGTGTAGTTGGTCAAATTAATCAGTCACCTATGAAAATGTTGTTATTTTATCTGTTTAGAGATAACTGCTTTGGGCTATCGGTGAAGGGTAGTCTTGATTGTTGTAGACACTGTATGTTGATTAGGGAAAACTGAAACTAATCAAACGTGTTATGTCATTGAATGTGACGGTTGAAGTGGCACATTAAATATGTGCCTGGATTGATCATTGTATATGATGAATTGTTTAAATACATTGCATATGTATATTGTTTGGGAGGAGATAGGGGATGTACTCCATGGTTTGAGAGAAGATTGGGGATGTACTCTCAAACCTGTTTGGGAGGAGATAGGGGATGGACTCCATTGATAATTGAAGTATTGGAAGTGTTTTGATTTGAGTCGTAGTCTCATTTACTTATTTGGCTAGATAATGAGCCATGTTTATAAGGTTGAATTGGAAGTAAAGGAAGGTGTAATGAAACATGAACGTATTTGTCATGAAACTGGAAAGTGTTGTAAGTTGGTTTACAAGTGTTAATCATCTATTGAATGCTAACGTTTTAGTTATTTCTCATATTTGGTTTGGTATATCTCTACTGGGCTTTGGCTCATCCTATATGGGACATCATTTTCTGGTTCAGGTGATATGCCGCCTCCAAGGACGTAACTTGGGAGGCTTTGAGGCTAATAGCTCTTTTTGTTGATTTTCTTTTGGTATTGCATGTAAATTCAAGCTATGGGCTTAATGTGTATTTGAGTTAGTACTCTCTTTTTGTAATCAAGTGTTGGCTTGGAAAGTTGTAAGCTTGTAGGGCATTTACTTTTGTTGTCAACATGTAATACTTTTGTAATGAATACTCTGATAAATGGAAATATGCTTCATTCTCGTATGTCTATGCATGTCAAGAATGTGGGTTTATATGTATTATTTTGAGGGCGTTACAACTTGGTGTCAGAGGGCACCAGGTTTGAAAACTTTGGGTACGTGGGAAGTGGTTAGTACCATAATGGGTTTGTCTCGCTTATGAGAGACTTATGTGTAATGTTATGCATTTATTCGATAAGATGTTTATGTGACTAAATGGGTATGGAATTTAATTTCTAGGATGTTGATTGGATCCTTGAGTTTCTGGGAGTCCTGTTGGAAAAACACTTGATCAATGTTGTTTCTAACTAGAACTCTAGCAACGCCTCGGGACTGTCATTATCTAGAAACGAAATTCGTAAGTGCTTATGTGATTTTGTGCTTACGTGGAATAAATTACTATTGTCCAATGCATTAGGATGCGAGTGAAATAGCTTCGACACATTTGTGAATGGGCTAATGTTTTCGTTACCTTTATTAGGATGTCAGGACGAGGACGTGGTGGTAGGCGAGGTAGGCCTAGAAGGCAGGAGGTGCCTATACCGAATGCAATTCTGGTGCAGCAGGAGGGTGTTGGTCAGGCCAATGTGGCCGAGCCAGTAGGTCAACAGGCCATGGGCGCCTTAGCCCACGAGATGACAGGAGCATTGAGGGAATCCTTGGACATTCTCAGAGCTGAGAATCAAGTCCAAGCCCATGTTGCTGAGGTAGGGGCTTCTTTTCTGAAGATGAAAATTTTCTGGTCCAATCCAGATGAGTTTTTGGAGGATCCGAAAGAGCCACTGAAGGCTGATGAGTGGCTTGAGCAGATGATGAAGATGTTTAAGATGCTAGGCATCGAAGACGGAGCCTTGAGGGTGACCTTGGCGTCCTTCCAGCTGAAGGGAGACGCGGGTCAGTGGTGGAAGTTTGTTCGGGGTCGTATTGGTGAGACTTGGGAGGCTTTCGTTGGCGCCTTCCAGGAGAAGTTTTTGCCTCCCGTTGTTAGGGAGAAGTTGAGGGATCAGTTCTGTCGGCTCAAGCAGCTGAGTGCGCCAGTGGCCGAGTTTGAGGCCGCATTTACCAGTTTATCTAGGTTTGCACCTGAGCTAGTGGCGTCTGAGGAACGCCGTTGTCTTGAGTTCAAAAAGAAGTTGAGGACTGGGCTCAAGCTTGGGGTTGCTGGGTCCATGACTCGAGAGTATGGGCGCCTTGTGGATGCTTGTCATGACCCAAACCCGCCCCTATGGGTTTAGTACCGTAACCGGTCAGTAATCCGAGATTACCGAAGTCCTGCTTAACAGTAATACAGTAATACAAAGTACAGGGGCTGGCGGAAGCCAAAACAGTAATTAAAAGATGTCTAATGAGCTGTGACAGTCTGTATGCAAAAAGACTTTTCAAGACACATATACAATCAGTACCAAAACAGTATGTACAATATATACAATCATTCAGGACAGGGACTTAATCCCTATTAGAACAGTATAGTACTACATCATTCAGTCTATACAGAACATAAACAAAGAGGGGGAAAACTAAAACACCCCAAGCAGCCTCAGCTTGAACAGTTCTGAAACCTCAAAGTGAGGCACAAAGGTTGGCTTGACAAAACAGGAGTTAAGCTTGACGCCCCTAGCAACGGTCCGATGCCTGAACACCTACATATATATATGAGCAGTGAGCTAAAGCCCAGTGAATAACATATGCGTAAAGAAGTTAAGAATGAATGTCCTTTTAGTATTTAAAACAGTCATTTGAATAATATATCAATTATTCAATTATAGCAGTCATAAGTGGTACATCCAGTAGCAAGCAATACAGTAGGTCTTAATAGACCGAACAGTCAATTGATGGCCTTCATATCAGTGAACAGTAGTGGTTCCAACATGGGAACCGACAGAGATCTCTGTAACAGTAGTAGTAACAGTTCAGTAATAGTAAATTGCTATGGATGCCACGAATACCGTTCACAAATAGGACAAACATTCATTCAGTAAACAGTGTCATTTCATAAAGCAGTACAGTCATTTATTTAGAAAATAATCTCAATTGAACATATCTTTACAACATAGATACTCATAGAGTTCTGGGCTACAAATAAGCTAGAGCGTCTCCGGATGCCAACCCTACACAGTTACAGAGTGAACATACACTAAGCTACACAGTTGGGAAAATAATAACTTAATCCCTAATTTGCCTCGGTGTGGTTCTACATCAATATCCTCATTAAGATGCCTTAAACTAGGCCTAAGAATGCCTAGAATGGAATGAGGATGCAAAGATGCACTTTAAAAACATTTTCAGAATTTTTAGAAAATAGAGGTCCTGCTCGAGCGTGGGTTTCCCAGCTCTAGCGGACATGCAAACAAAAGGCTCCGCTTGAGCGTAAACTTTCCCGCTCGAGTGGACTGCAAAAGTACTAGATGTGTGAAAATCATGCTCGATAGGCGCTCAACACCCGCTCGAGCATGTGACACAAGTCCTCACTCGAGCGTGCAAAACCCCACTCGAGCGGATTGCAAACATAACAAAAGTTCTGGATACACGAATTTTCCGCTCGAGCGCCACTTACACCACTCGAGCGGGAGTCCAAAATCTGGAATTTCCAGATTTGAACCTCAAGCTCAAAATCAAGTTTTAATGCATCAAATTCGATCCTCTTGGGCCAATTTTCTGAAAAACACTTGTAAATTCATAGTTTAACATGATTCAAAGCTCAATTTGTAAAATCAAGGCCCAAAGGTAGTTCAATTGAACACAAATTCAAACAAATTCCATGAACATGATGTAAAACATAACATGCATGAATTTAATCAACTTCAAGCTTTCAAAACATGAACAAATGAGCCAATTCTTTCTATAACAAGATGAATTTATGGACTATACTCAAGATATGGACATGCATGTGAGGAATTTATGAACTACAACCTCAAAACTTCAAAATGTATACATGCATGCAAGAATTAAGCCTCTATTCAACAATCTACAACCAATTTATGATCTTAAGCTCCTTGTTACCATGAACCATGCAACAATTAACTTGAATTCACAAACAAGAAGGTAAATGTCCTACCTTAGGTCTTGAATGCAAGATATGGGAGCTCAATTATGCAAATTATCCTTTAATTCCTATAATTTCCAAGCAAAACCTCCAAGTTGAACTCAATTTCTCTTACTCTCTCACTTTAGTTGGTTTTAGCTCTCAAAGTGGCAGAGGAAAAGGGTGCTCAAACAATGTAAGGGTGAGAAGAGGAGTGGTCTAGCATAACCCACTAAGTGGCAAAGTTGTAAATAAGGCCAACTCTTGTAATTTATCAATATTTAATCTAATTTAATCATACCAAATCACATTTCAATTAAATATACCATAAAATCATATAAATCTTAATTAGCACAAAGCATCAATCAATTTCAGATTCGGCCGCCGATAAAGCCTTCAATTTGCAGTTTAAAGCATAAAACATGAACAGATAATTTAACAGTCAACAGATAGAATTGCATTCAAACTAGCACAATCAATCAATCAGTTTAGTAATTCAGTCAGTCAGTCAATTAACATGCTTAATCATAGATTAGCACTAATCAGTAGTGTTACCAGTAAATAGTGCTGAGGGTTGTTACAATGCTACGGCTCATCTTGAGACCATTATGGAGGCGGAGGAGGAGACGCAGAGGGGCTCCAAAAGGAGTCAGGATGGCTAGGGGGACGATAAGAGACAGAGAGGTTCTAACCCTCAGTAGTCCTAGGGTGCTTTTGCGAGATCTACTTTTCCAGTGCCGGGTGCAGGCTCTATGAGAGGCAGTCAAAGAGACTTTACTTGTTACAAGTATGGTCAGTTGGGCCACAAGTCTCCAGCTTGCCCGCAGAAGGGAGGAGGGCAGAGAACAACTTCATCTTCGACTCGTCCTCAGAGCCAGAGTCAGGGCAGAGGTTAGCCGCTCTCTTGTTACCAGTGTGGTCAGACAGGGCACCTGAAGAGGTTTTGCCCGCAGTTGAGTAGCACATCTGGTGCATCTGGTTCGAGGCAGACTCAGAGTCATCAACCAGCTCAGTCAGTTCAGGCCTCGAGGGCCAATCAAGGTGCCTCTTCGTCTCAGTCGGTGCAGCAGTCTTATGCTCTGAGGAGTGAACAGGTAAATTAGAGGCCTTTAGGGCGTGTATATGTTGTTACCGCGCAGGATCTTGTACCGGCTCCATCTGTTGTGAGAGGTACCTTTTTGTTTTACAACTCGGTTACTAATGTGTTGGTTGATACGGGTACATCTCATTCCTTTATATCTGTTGCATTTGCATCTGTTTTGGGGTTGGAGTTGGCACAGTTAGCATCTCCTATTTGTGTTGTATCACCCATTAGAGGGGAATTGATTTTGAAGCAGGGGTGTAGCGGGTGTGATATTGAGGTCGCCGACCGCCGGCTTCCATTTTCTTTTGTAGTTATGGCTATGTTGGGTTTTGATGTGATTTTGGGTATGGACTGATTATCGTCATACCGGGCTGTTATTGATTGCTACCGCCAGAGGTTCACTGTATGCACCTTGAGCGGGGATTATTTCCATTTCTTAGGGGATCGGGTTGGTAGAGTTTTGCCACCAGTGTATGATCCACGAGGGCGGAGTGAGCTTAGCTGTCTTCTCGCTACCTGTATGAGTAGTGAGTGTGATGAGATCCAGATTGAGTTACCCAGAGTGGTTTGTGAGTATTGGGATGTTTTTTCCGAGGATCTTGTTAGTTTGTCACCCCATCGAGAGGTGGAGTTTTCTATTGATTTAGTGCTCGGCACGATGCCAATTTCCATGGCACCGTATCGTTTTGCCGTAGTCGAGTTGAGTGAGTTGAAGATTCAACTCCAGGAGTTACTAGATAAGGGCTTTATCCACCCTAGTACTTCACCGTGGAGAGCACCGGCCCTCTTTGCTAAAAAGAAAGATAGGGCTTTGAAACTTTGTATTGATTACCGAAAATTGAATCGGGCTACAATTAAGAACAAGTACTCTATGCCCCGTATAGATGATCTGTTTGACTAGTTGAAAAGGTCTCGTTGTTTCTCTAAAATAGATTTGAGATCAGGTTACCATCAGTTGAGGGTCAGGGAGGAAGATATCCCGAAGATGGCATTCTGTACACGGTATGGCCATTGTGAGTTTCTGGTGATGCCTTTTGGGCTCACCAATGCACTAGTAGTGTTCATGGACTTGATAAACCGGATATTCCAGGAATTCTTAGATTGCTTTGTGGTTGTTTTCGTGGACGACATTCTGATTTATTCACTTTCTGAGTAGGAGCATGAGGAACACTTGAGAGTGGTGCTTGAGTTGCTTAGAGCCCATAAGCTGTATGCTAAGTTTGGGAAGTGTGAGTTTTGGCTAAGAGAGGTTAAATTCTTAGGCCATGTGGTTTCCGGGGAAGGGGTATCTGTTGATACATTCAAGATAGAGGCAGTGCAAGATTGGGCACAGCCTAAGAGTGTTTTTGAGATCCACAGTTTTCTGGGATTAGCTGGGTATTACCGCCAGTTTGTGAAAGATTTCTCCAAGCTAGCTTCACCATTGACTAGATTGACGCGGAAAGGGGTCAAGTTTGTATGGAGTGAGACTTGTGAAAAGTCGTTCAAAGAGCTGAAGGTTAGACTTACCACCGCTCCGGTTTTGATTATTTCGGAGAGAGGTTTGGGTTATGCGGTTTATTGTGATGCTTCACGAGAGGGTCTGGGTTGTGTGGTGATGCAAGAGGGGAAAGTGGTAGCCTATGGCTCGCGGCAGTTGAAAACACATGAGAGAAATTACCCTACACATGACCTAGAGTTAGCAGCTGTGATTTTTGCCCTGAAGATTTGGAGGCACTACTTGTATAGGGGAGAGGTTCGAGGTGTTCTCGGATCATAAGAGTCTGAAATATCTGTTTACACAGAAAGACTTGAACTTGAGGCAGAGAGAAGGTGGATGGAGTTCATTGAGGATTACGGCGTCGAGTTGCATTATCATCTGGGTAAGGCCAATGTTGTGGCCGATGCCCTTAGTAGGAAATCTATTAGTGATGTAGCTTGTATAGCCATCTGGGAGTGGGAAATGTTGGGTGCACTTGGCGAGTTTGATTTGCTTCTGGGTGAATCTATTGAGTCTGCGACCTTGTTTTCTGTAGTTGCGCAGCCTACACTTGTGAATCGAGTGTTAGAGGCATAGGGGAGTGACCTTGAGGTAGAATCCCTTCGGGAGAAGATCTCCAGTGGAAAAGTTGAGAAGTGTTTGACTGTGTACCCCGACCTGAGTGTGAGGTACCGAGACCGTCTGTTGGTGCCGGAGTCTTTCCAAGAGAAGGTACTCCGAGAGTTTCACCATTCACGCCTTGCTATCACGACCCCGTTCCGCCCCTAGTAGAATGGTGCCGTGATGACTAGTAATCCGAGATTACCAAAGGCCAACTTACAAAGATTCACACACAATCAGAGTATACATATGAGGCTCACATGTGCGGAAGCAATAAATTTAAATCTAAATAGAAGTGAATTAACATGGTTTTACAACTTGCATACAAATAAAATAAAGTACATATTACATCTTGATCAAAAGGCTTCTCAAGCCGACATATACAAAAGAAGTGAATTAAAACTAAGAAACATAATCTTCTAGATGATACAAAACATGAATCAAAACATCTTGCACATAACATCTTAGGCGTCACCCCCTTCTTGCTCGCCACCTACATATATATAAAGGGGAGGGTGAGCTTGGATACTCAGTGAATGATATAATTAATAAATGTTTGAATGAATGATATCCGAGATCTTTATCAAAACAATACATATCATAGCTTGTAACAAAACATGGGATAAATCGAGTTCATCAATCAAATCTTTCAAATCTTCTTGGGATGTTTAATAAAATCTACATAATACATGGGGGATGACATTCCGGACAAAACAAGGGAATAATCGACCCGGAATCGATTAGACAAATCCACCCGCACAAAGCCGTCGGTGGGGCCATCCGTACAAGACCGTCGATGGCAGAGATCTCACAAACATGGTGCTACATGGGCTTATAGTCCCCTAGCATAAAAGGACTTTCCAAGAATGTCATCAAAACAAGATAATACTTGATACAAAACTAGGGATAATCATTCATACTTGAACAAATACTTTTCCAAAACAAAGCAAAGCTTTTTCAAAACTTTATAACATGGCTTTATTAAAAATACCACTCACATAGCTCTTCGGGTGTAGGGATTAAGGCAAGGATCCAAGACCTACAAATACATAATAAAGTCTACTGAATGCACTTCAAGAAGACAAGAAGGAATGCTCAAAGATGGTTGTGCAATGCATCCTTAAAACAAGCTTTACATGAATGAAAATGATCCCGGTATTTCTTTCCAAAACCAAGTCAAGACAAAGTAAAACATGCTGGGAGTTAAATCATTGTTTTTCATCTAGGGAAAACATGCTGGGTACCAACCAGGTCTTGGAATGGATGTACAGAAATGATCTGGGCAAAAATGACCTAGCTGGGTGAACTCAGAAGGTCTTGGCCGAGGTCCCACACCTCTTGGCCGAGGTGTGGTTACCTAGGCTTCGGCGTGGAGCTGCTTGCCGAGGTCTTACAAGGTGTTGGCAAGGGTGTACCATGGTCGGCCTAGGTGTGCAGTGGTTAGCCTAGGTGTGCATACAAGATAGACTAAGGTGCAAGTGATCATGCAAGGTAGGCCAAGGTGAGATACGATGCTTAGCCTAGGTGTGAGATCTAGGCAAGAGTGGTCTCGGTGACCACTCCTAGGGAAAGGTGAAGTCTGGAAATCTGGGTTTCCTCCTTGAAGGACATGAAGAGCATGAAGGACAAAACATGAAGAACATGAATGCTAAAATCATAACTTCTTTATTCAAAACCTGAGATTTCATGAGATGAGTTCGAAAACATGGACCTGGGTACCCATACTTGAAGATCTTATGAAAACAAACACAAAAACATGGATCTTGATACAAGCTTTCGGATCAAAACATGGTTTTTCTTCAAGAACACATGAACATCACTTTCTCTTTCTAAAACAAACTTTAAATCAATGCATGGCTCATGAATCATGTTAGATCATGCAATGTGATCGGATCAACATAAAGAATAACAAGAGTAGATCAAGAATCTAACCTCAAAACACGGATCTAACGGTTCAAGGTATGAAAATCAAGCTTGGAATCTAGCTCTCTCCCTCTAAGAACTTCTTCCTCTTTCCTAGAGCTTCTCTCTCTTCAAAGGTAAAGATATGACAAATGATATGTTTTCTCTCTCTGTTGGCTGACTTAACCCTCTGCTGGGACACGTTGCACTACCGGATTGGGTTTCCTAAAAAAGGTGACTGAATGATAAGACAAGAGCATGACAAAGGGTGTACAACAAGCAAGGTGACACAGGCACTTCGGCAGGTAATGATCTCGGATTAGGACATAGGCTTTGGCAAGTAAGGTCTCAATGATCTCGGCTAGGAAGGATAACACTTGACCTAGTTGTGCCACACCTCGGCCTAGATGTGCCACACCTCGGTCTAGGTCATACCAGTCCCGGAACAAGATCACTAGGTGGAAGGATCAAAGATCTAGGACGCCTAGATGATACACATCTCGGCCTAGATGATACACTAGGTGATGCACACCTCAGCCTAGATGATGACATCTCGGCCAATATGCCAAGGGTGAAGGTGGAGGTCAGCCAAAGTGGTTCCAAGATGGCCCTAGGTGTTAGCATGACCTAGGTTTGACATGACCTAGGCTTGGCATGACCTCGGCTTAACATGACCTAGGCTTGGCATGACCGAGGCTTGACATGACGTAGGCTTGGCATGACGTAGGCTTGACATGACCTAGTAAGGAACAAAGCATGCATATAACACTTAGGCAAAACATGATTGCATCAACACAAGACAAGAACCTTTACCTAGGCAAAACAAGTCTAAGTCTGCATGTACAAACTTAACAAGGCAAAATCATATAAATGCTCATGAACATGACTAAGACAAGAATGTGGGTTATTACACTTGCGGTGCATCTGGGAGGCACTAAGATGTATCGTGATTTGGGTCGCCAGTTCTGGTGGTGGGGTATGAAGAGAGATATGGCAGTTTTCGTATCTAAGTGCCTTACTTGTCAGCAAGTGAAGGCCAAGCATCAAAGGCCAGCGAATTTGTTATAACCCTTGCCTATAGCCGAGTGGAAGTGGGAGCATGTCACGATGGACTTCGTTGTAGGTCTTCCGAGGACTCAACGGGGTAGTGATGCTATTTGGGTGGTTGTAGACTGGTTGACTAAGTCGGCGCACTTTATTCCTATGCGCGTGAGAGATTCGGTAGATCATCTTGTCGACTTGTATATTCGGGACATAGTGAGGTTGCACGGGGTCCTAGTGTCGATCGTCTCAGATAGAGATCCGCATTTTACTGCTAGGTTGTGGCAGAGTTTACAGAGTGCCTTGGGTACTAGGTTGACCTTTAGCACGGCTTATCATCCTCAGACTGACGGGCAGTCCGAGCGCACTATTCAGATCCTTGAAGATATGCTTCGAGGCTGTGTCCTTGACTTTAATGGGTCGTGGAAGAGGCACTTCCCCTTAGTGGAGTTTGCCTACAACAACAGTTTCCAATCGAGTATCGGTATGGCACCATTTGAGGCCTTGTATGGCCGACCGTGTAGGTCTCCAGTGTGTTGGGCCGAGGTGGGTGTTGCACCTTTGTTGGGCCCGGAGTTGGTTCGGGAGATGACGGAGAAAGTTGAGCTTATCTGTAAGAGACTTGTTACGGCTTAGAGTCGCCAAAAGAGTTATGCCGACCGTAGGAGGAGGCCTTTGTCATTTGAGGTAGGTGATCACGTCTTTCTGAAAATATCACCTAGGCGGGGTTTGATGAGGTTTGGGAAGAGTGGAAAGTTATCCCCTCGGTTTATTGGCCTTTTTGAGATCCTTGAGAGGATTGGCGAGGTTGCTTACCGTTTAGCTTTGCCGCCACAATTGTCCGGAGTGCATGACGTGTTTCATGTTAGTATGCTTCGAAAATACGAGCCGGATCCATCACATGTATTGGATTGGACCGACTTAGAGGTAGATGAGGATGCCTCGTATGAGGAGAGACCAGTGAGGGTCTTGGATAGACGGGAACAAGTCTTGCGAGGCAAGACGATACCCTTGGTAAAAGTACTATGGAAACATCACGGGGTAGAGGAAGCCACTTGGGAACGTGAGTTGGAAATCTGTGAGAAATATCCGGACTTGTTTGTTAATGTTTAACCATGTATGGAAAACTTTGTTTTGTTGATAAACTCTAAGAACAATGTATATGTTTTGGTTTATGAAAATGTTGTAATGGTTGAGCATGTCTTGAGAATAGAAATTTAATTTAGCATTGTATATGTTAAATATGTTGTAGAAGTGCAAATAGGTCATTAGCATTGAATATGTTATGGAATGATGGAATATGGTATTAGAAATTGTTGAATTTCAAAGAAAAGAATGTTGGGAAAGCATATTGAATTATATTGTAATTTTCCTCTTGAAAATAGATGGGATGATCGGTAATGGGTCAGGATGTTGAACATTGAATGGTAATATTGTTGAGAATTGAGAAATCATGTTTTTGAAACTTGTATCTAATTTCGGGGACGAAATTCTTTAAGGAGGGAGGTTATAGCGATCCCGGTTTTCCCTCCATTGGTTGTTGTATTCCGGACTCGGTTCCGTGGATGTCGATTGTTGCATATGTTTCATTTTTGTCCTTTAATTCCTTATATATGAGTTTTAGGATGTGTTGGGCAAGTTTGTAACAGGTTGGTTATGATTAGAAACAAATGGTTGCTGCCCAGATTTTGGTGTCTTCGCTCGAGCGAGGCTTTTGTCGCTCGAGCGAGCTCTGTGTTTTAGTTCCTTCGCTCGAGCGAGAGTTGAGTGGTGTGTATGTTGGCTCGAGTGAGAATTCTTGCGCTCAAGCTTGCGTCTGCGTCTGGTTTGGACCTGAAGGTTGCATTTCTTGGCTCGAGCGAGGTTTCCTTCGCTCGAGCGAGCGAGGACTATGTTTTGGGTTTCTTCGCTCGAGCGAGCATTCTTGCGCTCGAGCGTGCTTCTGGGTTGCAGACCTGAAGCTTCGTGTTGTTGGCTCGAGTGAGGCTTTCTACGCTCGAGCGAGGTTTCTTTGTGTCTGGTCGCTCGAGCGACCATTCCTTCGCTCGAGCGAGCCTCAAGTATATCAGTTGGCAGCAGCGGGTTACGCTTCACTTTTTCATCACCTTCTTTACACAAACCCTAGCCCCGACTGCTCCTCTCTCTACACACTCTCCCTTTCTAAGATTTCATCTACTTCTAGAGTATTTCTACCCTAATCTCTTCGTAAGAAAGATAGAGGGTGGCGTTGGCTTCACTTTAATCTGAAAAATCGTGGATTTGGAGCACTTTGAGTTTTCTTCATCAACTCCTTTGGGCTTCTAACTTCGAGGTAGGGATACCCTACTCTATCTTATGAGTTTTGACATAGATTTTAGTCATTTTGATTAGATAGGGTTGTTTCGTAATTTTGGAAAAGTTAGGGTTTGATTTGAGTTTATAAAAAGGGGGTTTTCAAATGTTAAACTCATGTGTATGTGAAACCTTGGAAAATGGAAGAATTGTTGTTAAATTGATGAAATTGAACCTTCGGGTTGATATTTGAAAAAAGGGAAAAATGCCCTAATTATGTTGAATAATTAATTTGAATAATTTATTGTGGGAAAATGTGAAATTGAGTTGAAAGTCATGAAATTGGGAAGTTGTGGGATTGAATGGTGTATTGGTCAAATTAATCACTCACCTATGAAAATGTTGTTATTTTATCAGTTTGATAAATTTATTATCTGTTTAGAGATAACTGCTTTGTACTATCGGTGGAGAATAGTCTTGATTATTGTAGACACTGTATGTTGATTAGGGAAAACTGAAACTAATCAAACGTGTTATGTCATTGAATATGACGGTTGAAGTGACACATTGAATATGTGCCTGGATTGATCATTGTATACGATGAACCGTTTAAATATATTGCATATGTATATTGTTTGGGAGGAGATAGCGGATGTACTCCGTGGTTTGAGAGAAGATAGGGAATGTACTCTCAAACCTGTTTAGGAGGAGATAGGGGATGGACTCCATTAATAATTGAAGTATTGGATGTGTTTTGATTTGAGTCGTAGTCTCATTTACTTATTTGGCTAGATAATGAGCCATGTTTATAAGATTGAATTGGAAGTAAAGGAAGGTGTAATGAAACATGAACGTATTTGTCATGGAACTGGAAAGTGTTGTAAGTTGGTTTACAAGTGTTAATCATCTATTGAATGCTAATGTTTTAGTTATTTCTCATATTTGGTTTAATATATCTCTACTGGGCTTTGGCTCACCCTATATAGGACATCATTTTCTGGTTCAGGTGATATGCCACCTCCAAGGACGTAACTTGGGAGGCTTTGAGGCTGATAGCTCTTTTTGTTGATTCTCTTTTGGTATTGCATGTAAATTCAAGCTAAGTGCTTAATGTGTATTTGAGTTAGTACTCTCTTTTTGTAACCAAGTGTTGGCTTGGAAAGTTATAATCCCATAGGGCATTTACTTTTGTTATCAACATGCAATACTTTTGTAATGAATACTCTGATAAATGGAAATATGCTTCATTCTCGTATGTCTATGCATGTCAAGAATATGGGTTTATATGTATTATTTTGAGGGCGTTACAATTTTTCTATACTTTTAAAATAAATTTTATGTTATTATTTAATTTTAAAATATTTTTAATTATTTATTTAGCCTCTGTATCGCACGGATTCATATGCTAATATTAGGGGTGGTTGCAATTCGGTTTTGGACCGTTTGCAGATCGGTTTGGACCCGCCCGCATGTATATAGTTTGGGGAAAATTCAATCCGCAACCGCTCGCAGTGCGGGTTGCGGTTTGTGCAGATAGGGTTCGCGAATGTGCGGGCTGTTGAGGGTAATTTGCGAATTGAACTTTTTCCTTTAAAAATTTATTTTGGAGCCTTTTTTTTCCCATTTTGTAAATATTTATTTTGGGTCCTTTTCCCTCCATTTTCTAAAATGCTCCAACATTAAAATTAATGAATTAAAACTTATAAAATTAAAAATACAACAAAATCAATTCCTAATACAAACAAGTCATTCAAAATTCTATACTTTTAAATCAAATCATAAACTAACGCAAACACATCTTTCAAAATCCTAAATTAGATCATCAATCTCATTCAATATCTACTACCCAACATTACAATTAAAGTGAAATTATTTAAAATTCTAAGCTTACTTAAAAGTAATTCTTCATTAACTTTTACATTTATCCAAAATGCAATAATAAAATAACAACAGTCAAGGTTTTAAAAATAATAAAAAAAAAGTCTAAGTGCGGGTGGGTTTTTATAGGTGCGGGTTAAACCCGCGATCCGTAATCATGTCATATTCTAAACTGCATCTGCCCGCATTGTGTCTGTGAAACTACCCATTTGTATGCAAGTTGGTTCGAGTTGGGCGATTCGGATAACCCTATGTTCAACCCTAATTAATATACTTTAATCTGAATGGGATTAAGAAAAGATAGGATTAAGAGTCATTTAATCCAATAATTAAGAGATGCTCCATACTTTCTGTACGAGCGCGAAATAAACTTCTCGTATAATCCTATTGATCAAGTTTGCACTCCTCCACACAACGTTGCTTTGCCACCTGAAAACACAAACGTAAGCTAGCCGGCGGGTGTGTGCCAGATACCCCTCCGATACCTAAGTCAGCAAATAGACAATAAACACAAAGCTCTGTGTATTCTAGAGTAGAAATTGTGATACCTGTCCATAGGTCTGGTCATGAGCTTTTATAGATTTTACTTGGCACAATCCTAGTAGGATTCCAACTCTCCTTATAAGAGTCCTTCTAAGAATCACACACCCTACTCACTACCAACTAAGTGAGATGGTTTACACAATCCTAATAGGACTTTACTCTCATTAATAGAGTCTTCCTAGGAGTCACACTCCTACTCACTACCAACCAAGTGAGATGGTTTGCACAATCCCAGTAGGACTCTAACTCTCCTTAGCAGAGTCCTACTAGGAGTCTCATGCCCAAGGATAATGCTTACCTTTAGAACACCCTCATCACTACAAGCCAAGTGAGATAGCCACTCCCTTTACCTCGGCTGACACCTTTACCTCAGCTGACACCTTTACCTCGGCTGATATTGCGGTCAACCAAGTTATTTCGGCTATGTGCTCAATTAAGTAATGGAATAGAAGCATCGACTAAGCTACACCTAGCTCGACTCTCCATCTTACCAAACACCTCGGCCAACCCTTGGGCCTAGTATTAGGTAGCTCGGTCAACGCCTTTGCCCAGTTTGGTACTCAGATAAAAAAGGGACCGAGCTACTCGACGTCCACACTCCGGCCCTTTACTTCGACCCACAATAGAAATCAAAGGATCGTGGCTCGGCCCAATTTTTCGTTATAAATTACCCTCTCAATTGCCCCCTAATTCCATCTGCGTAGCATGATTGGGATTATTTTCCTCCAGCCAAGCTAATGAACGCCCCACTCTGCCGAGCTAAAAAAGTTGTTTGGTTTCACAGCTCGTTTGGTCCCAACAAGCCTTGTCAGTTGCTCAACATGTCCTTCCACTAATCTGGTATGACGTCACTCCCAGGATACATGGCGTGCCCCCATTATCCCCGTTCTCCTGTTACAACCGTCATGCACCTTCAAAAATTTGAACGGTCCCACCTTTTTGCCTTCAATGTTTATGTTCTTTGAGTTCGCAATCGTATGGGAGTTGTTCTTTCTTTGGCACGCCAAGCAGACTAACTCGGTTTACACTAACCTGATAACCATCTCGGTCCAAGCATTCAAAAATATATCGGTCAAACTTGTCTGCTTGTTTTGGTTGAGGTACGCATCTTGGTTGAAGAATCCAAAAAACTTTGTTGGTCAAACCTACCAACCTTCTTGAGCCGTGATCCTTATCTCAGCCGAAGAATGAAAAAATTATTGGTCAAACCTGCTAACCTTCTCCAGCCTTGATCTTGTATCTCGGCTGAAGAACAGGATATGTTTGGCCCAACCTACCAAACTTCCGTCAGCCTAGATCCTTATCTTGGATGTGGACTAGATGCTGGTCAAACTTGCCAACCTTCTGAAGCCTAGATCCTAATCTCGGCTAAAGAATGAAAAAAGCGTTGGTCAAACCTGCCAACCTACTTTGGCCGAGGTAACTGTCATCCCGGCCAAAGAGTGCAAAAGTTTTGTTGGTCATACCTGCCAACTTCCTTCAGCCTAGATCCTGATCTCGGCTGAAGAGAAATAAGTGTTGGTTTTTCCAGTCAACCTCTTCAGCCTAGATCTTGATCTCGGTTGAAGAGAGCTCAGTGTTGGTTATTCCAGCAAACCTAGAGCCAAGTGTTTGGTTATTCCTGCCAAACTTCTTCAGCCTAGATCCTGATCTCGGCTGAAGAGAGCTCAACGCTAGTTATTCTTGCCAACTTTCTTTTGCTCGGATCTTTATCTCGGCTGAAGAAGTGCTAAATGTTGGCCAATCCTGCCAAGCTTTTTGATTGCCCCCCAGTCGGGCAAAGACTTGTTAGAAAGAGTTGGTCAAACCTGCCAACTCACTTTGCCCCCAGTTGGGCAAAGACTTTTGCGCGGTCAGTCCTACTTGTCAACCGTGTTAACTCTCGCCAAAGGTTTTTTGTCTGGTATCACTATTGCGCCGGACTCTGCCTTGGTGCGCGCCCCATCTTCCTCTACCCGGATGTGTTGGTGCACTCTCTCCATTAAGGCTTCCATAGTAAGGGGCAGCGTCATTGTCATTGAATCCCTCAACTTATTGCCAGCTGGCAAACCTCGTTTGTACTGTGCGATAGCTAGGTTTGTAGGGCAATCTCCAATCTGATTAAAAGTCTCCCAATACCGGTTATTGTAAGACCTCAATGTTTCTTTCTCGCCCATGTCTATGGAGAGAAGCTGGTCAATCTCCACTGGTGTCTTGGTGTTTGTTCTGAATCTGGTCACAAATGCCTCCGCTAGTTGCGCCTACGAAGCTATGCTACATTTTGGCAACCTTTCAAACCACGTTAAACCCAGGTCACCAAGGCTAGAAGGAAACATGATACACATTAGAGCCTTGCATCGCCGATACACGGCCATAACCTGGTAAAAGTGGCTCAAGTGTATGTAGGGGTCCGACTTCCCCTCATAAGTAGTGAATTTGGGCTGGCGGAAGCCTGAGGGTAATGGTGCGTTCTCTATTGTCGAAATGAACGGTGAGCTTTGCAACCTTGCTAACGCTTTGTCTGCTGGTTCATAGGCAAGGCGTGGCTCTGGAATTCCAACCACGACACTCCCATGTGTTCTAGAAGCCAATCGTTGTAGTGCGGAGACTCTGCGGGGGTCGCGAGCCTGAGTGTCTTCTCTCCTTCGAGCCCTTTCAATCCTCATTCTCTCAGGCCTGGAGTAGCGTGTCCTGGAAGTCTTTGATTGTGTATCACCCGACCTGAGATTTCTATTTTCAGTTTGTGATGGTGTGACTTGTCTGTCACGATCTTCTGAGTGGCAAGAGTGTGAGTTGCCTTTGCGCCTCTCTTTTGCTGCCACTCATTTGCCCTTTATCTAGCTCTTCATAGACTCTATGTCAGCCGCCATTCTTCTTATTACTTCGTCTTGTTTCCGTACGCGATCTTCGAGAACCTGGGGATCCATCTTCTACCTTTGTCTTTCAAGACTTTGAGAGTGGTGTGGACATGAGCCCCGCCTTTCTCTCGCTTCTCTCCCCGAATTCCTTTGCTGGGGATCTAATTCCGCCATGGATGGGATAGTAGGTAAACCTTCGCGCCTCTCACCCCCTTCCGGGGTTTGCCCATCTATAGCAGATTGCGGAAAATCTTTGTTGTGCACCATTGATTTCAACTAGAGAGGAAAACTCGATCAAAAGGTTTTGTTCTATGTGTAATTTCCACAGACGGCGCCAATTGTACGAATGCGAAATAAACTTCTCGTATAATCCTGTTGATCAAGTTTGCACTCCTCCACACAGCGTTGCTTTGCCACCTGAAAAGTCAAACGTGAGCTAGCCGGCGAGTGTGTGCCGGATACCCCTCTGATGCCTAAGTCAGCAAATAGACAATAGACACAAAGCTTTGTGTATTCTAGAGTAGAAATTGTGATACCTGTCCATAGGTCTGGTCATGAGCTTTTATAGATTTTACTTGGTACAATCCTAGTAGGATTCCAACTCTCCTTATAAGAGTCCTTCTAGGAATCACACACCCTATTCACTACCAATCAAGTGAGATGGTTTGCACAATCCTAGTAGGACTTTATTCTCCTTAGCAGAGTCCTCCTAGGAGTCACACTCCTACTCACTATCAATCCAGTGCGATGGTTTGCACAATCCTAGTAGGACTCTAACTCTCCTTAGCAGAGTCCTACTAGGAGTCTCATGCCCAAGGATAATGCTTACCTTTAGAACACCCTCATCACTGTAAGCCAAGTGAGATGGCCACTCCCTTTACCTTGGCTGACACCTTTACCTCGACTAATATTGTGGTCAACCAAGTTATTTCGGCTATGTGCTCAACTAAGTAATGAAATAGAAGCATCAATCGAGCTACACCTAGCTCAGCTCTCCATCTTACCAAACACTTCGGCCAACCCTTGGGCCTAGTATTAGGTAGCTCGGTCAACGCCTTTGCCCAGTTTGGTACTCAGATAAAAAAGAGACTGAGCTACTCGATGTCCACACTCCGGCCCTTTAGTCCGGCCCACAACAGAAATCAAAAGATCGTGGCTCGGCCCAATTTTTCGCTATAAATTACCCTCTTACTTTCTATACCATTTTTGTGTAGTCACAAGACAATCAAAATGGCAGCCTAATTCGATTAAATTTTTATTAGTGTACAGTCCAAAAGAAGGCAGCCTAATTAGATTAAATTTTTATTAGGTTACTCAGTCCAAAAGTTCAATTCTGATTTTTTTTTTTGTTTTTGTCAAAGGCCTACCCTACGCTCTAAATTACTTTGCCTATAAGGGAAAATCCATACAAAATGGCCAAACTAGCCAAGTATATATATTATATTAGACCATCTCTAACGGTGCATCAAACCATGCATTAGATTTGAAATTTGATGAAAAAGTAACTTTTTCAAGCTCCAATGGTTTCACCAATTTGATAACAAAATAAGAATGGAACAAACATTTCATTAAACTGAGGACAAGCTCTGTATATTAGTATTTCACTGTGCTTGACCGTTGGGGTGGGCCAACCGGTCAACCAACAGGATGTTCGACCGGTTGACCCACCGGTCGACCGGTTCCCTTTCAAATAGGTAGGTTCAAACCGGTCAAAAAGGTTCAAACAGGTAAAAAATAAATAAATAAAAATTAGACTTACCGGTCGACTGGCCGATCGACCCACTGGTCGACCCTTCCCTTTTGATGCACAGTTGGAGCAAGCCATATCAAATTGAGAAAATTGGCTTTTTTTTACTCAAATTTGGTGAAAAATTTGGTTCACCATAGTAAGCATCATCAAAACACTCTCCTACACACACTCACTCTCTCTCTCTCTCTCTCTCTCTTCATTGAGGTCACTCTGCTCTGTCGCAATCGTCGCTTAAGCTGTCGTTGGGGCAATCGCGTCATCGCGGCCTTCGTGTCGTCGCCGTCTCGTCCTCACTGTGCGATCAGATCTGATCTCTTTCTTTCCACTCAGACTTTCTCTCTCCCCTCCTCATCTCTCTCTTTTTTTTTTTAAGTTCTTGTTATTGATCCAGATTTGGAACCAGATTCTTCTCTCTCTCTCTCTCTCTATATATATATATATATATACATATATCTTTTAAGTTCGTGTTGATCCAGATTTGGAATCTCTGTTCAAAACCCTGTTCAAAAAATAAATAAATAAAAAAAGATCTGGAACCAGATCTTAATCGGTGATGATGCAATATACTTGTATGATTGGTATCCTTTTTTCTTTTCTTTTTTTTATACTTATTTTTGTTGTTGTTGTTGATGATGATGATGATGATGATGATGATGATGTTGATGTTGATGTTGATGTTGATGAAAATGAAAGAGATTGCATCATTTTTTCTTGTTAGTGTGTTGAAGAAATGTGAGAGAGAAATTTGAACAGAGAGAAAAAATAATAAATATTTAATAGATTGGTTTAGTTTGGTTTGGTATTGCAATAGACAAAATTTGAATTGAAAAGATTAAAAAAATTGAACAAATTAGGGGAAAATTGAACAGATTAAAAAAAAAAAAGATTGTAGATGATCTTTTTTTATATACTTATTTTTTGTTGTTGTTGTTGTATTATTTTTATTTATTTATTTATTTATTTATTTGAGAAATAGATTGTAATGAATAGATAAAAAATAAAATAAAATGAAATAAAAAAACAGATCTCATTAGAGTTTTGTTGTTATTGTTGTTGTTGAGAAATAGATTGTAAATGATCAGATAAAAAAACAGATCTCATTGCTTGGAGAGAGTAAGATAGTAAGAAAGATTTTAACAGATAGAAAAATTACACAGATTAAATTTCAACAGAAAAGATTTGGTTTGCTTGGTATTTCAACAGATAGAAAAAAAATTGAACAGATAATAAATTTAGACATATATTTGAATAGATAAAGGGAAAAAAATTGAACAGATAGTCAAAAAATTTGAAACAGATAGATAAAAAACTTGAACAAATAAATATAAATTTGAACAGATAGTCAATGAAAAGTTAACAGATAAAAAAAAGTCAAGGGATAAAATTGAAAATAAAATATCTTATAGGACTTCTTATCAAACTATTTCACAAAACGTGATTTTTTCACGAACAAAAAAATCTTTTGAATCTAATACCTTAGACACTCTTTAAATTTGATTTATCATCAATTTTCTCTATTTATTATAGGCAACTAGAAAAATTATTTGAATACAAAATCTGGTGTGTTAAATCAAGTAGTTTACTGACAAGTCTAATTAAGCATTCGTTTGGCAATGACTTTTTTAGTTGACTTTTTTTAACATTTTTAGCCTGAGACTTTTTTAGTCGTTTGGTATTCTTGTTTGGCTTTTTTGACTTTTTGACTTTGAAATGGTGTATTTTTTTTTTTTTTTGTCTTTTTGTTTATTTTGTCCTTTAGTGATTTTTTGATTTTTTTTTTTTGTCCTTTTGTGCTTATTTAGCCTAAAAGGAAAACCAAACACCACTTAAATCAATTCCAGTGACTCAATTGAAGTTGAAATTTCACTCCATAATTTATTTTTGTTACACAAAACTTAAGTTTTTCAATTGAAACAATTCTTCAGGGATTGAACCTTTTTTTTTTTTTTTCAACTGAGAAGGCTCTCAAGCAACAAGCAAGTGCCTCAAATACAGAGGAGGATTCCTAGTCCAATCTAAAGGGAGAACATCCTTCAATCTTGAGGAGGCAGGCCAATGGGCCACAGAATTAGCTGCTCTAGCACCCAGGAGAAGAAAAAGGAGGAAGCTTGGCCCATGGACCTGATGTCAGATACATAGGCAGAGCACTCCCAAGGAGGAACCAGCTCAGAGACACATAAGTCGATAACTGTTTTGCAATCACTTTCCACCTGGACATTTGAGAGTCCAAGAGCCTGGAGAAACATACACACTAACCGAATAGCGCGGGCTTCGCCTTGAGTGACTGAAGATGTATGGGCTGTGGAGACAACACCATCTATAAATTTACCTGTCCAGTCCCGCAAAATCACTGCCAAGGAGGTCTTCTTGCCGTTGGAGGCAAAGCTAGCATCACAATTTGCTTTATACATACCGTGAGGAGGGGGAGTCCATCTGTTGCAAATTTGGGTTGCTGAATTAACAGATACCGGAGAAGAAGCTATCAAAGCGGCCACCGAGCAGCCCTCCCTCCACAGAAAAGAAGCCTGTCTAATAACCTGCATCGGGTCCACTGCCGATTGATTGAAAACCCATTCATTACAAGCCTTCCAAAGGCTGAACCTGTCAAATTGTTCTTTGACGAATTCAATCTAAACAAGATCGATGATTCAATTGGAGTGGGAATTTCGCCGGACAATTGATTTTTACTTAAACTCACAATAATCAAATTCGTCAGTTTGTTTAGAATATGGGTTGACTTTTTTTATTTTTTTTTACTATTAACCTAGGGTTAAAAAATCTCGTTTGAGATGAATTTTTTTTAATTTTTGTGAAAGAAAAAATAAAATAATTATATTTTAAATGTGAAATTTTTTAGCCTGTGACTAAAAAATTTATTTTATCTTTTTATAATTATTTTAATCCCAACCCAATCCAATCCAACCCAGACGAGTGCTGAAACAGTTGATGAGGAATTGAGCCAGTTAAATTGTTGATTGAGAGATGCAAGACTTGAAGATTCAATAGATTGGCAAAACTTTCCTGTATTTTGCCAATCAAGTTTGTCGTACCCATCCACAAAAATTCCTACTTCAACTTTGCCCAACTTCGGCGGTATTCTCGCGGGCAAAAACAGAGAGTTGTAAGCCATATCTAGACTCAACAGATTCCACAAGTTTCCGATTTCCGATGGAAACGTACCGGTGAACTAGTTTCCGTAGAGGTGCAAGTACTGTAGCTCCTGCAACCGGCATATGGCCGGCGAGATATCGCCGGAGAATTTGTTATGGGCGAATTTCGCTGCCGGTGAAGTGAATATCCGACTAGTTACACAGCGAGGATGTGGAGGTCCACGACACTGTCCATGGAGGATTGCCCCAATGTTGTTTTAAGGTTGAGTAGGATAGTCCGGTCGGTGGCTGCCGGAGACTCTGAAATTACCTGAAAGGGCATTGTTAGAGTGAGAAACAAGTAAAAGAAAGAGAGTAGAAATTTTAAGAATGGTGAGGGTATTTTGGCAAATCAAGCTCCCCTTAATTCCTTTGTTAGCAACTGAATACTAATTTTAAGAATGGTGGGGGTATGTGCATTAGTGTAAAACTTGGAAAAGATCATAATAGAAACTATGATATCTTCATTTTAGCATTTATAACATATTTTAACAAAATTGTTAGATATACAAAAATTATAAATTTTTTTACACAATTGTAGAATTTTTAAAATTTTTGATAATTTTTTTAATATTCCTAACATAGGTTGTATTTAAATAGCCAATAAATTAGAGATAGATAATCTTTTAGGTTGCATTTGGAATTATAGATTTAAAATGAAGAGAACACTCCTTCATGGAGTATAACCTTAATTCAATATAGAATTTTACACCTCGATTTTAAGAATAGATTTGAGAGATTTAAATTGATGAATTTGAAATAAATTGGTGAATTTAATTATTCGAAATATTTCCATGAATGATTTTACTTGTAAAATAAATTTTTATTAAAAAAAAAAAGAAGCATTTTTCTCTCCTCTATTTAACCATCTACTTAAGAATTTTTAATCTACTCCAATGCTAGACCCATATAGCTAATAGAATCTTTAAAACTAAATAGATTTTTTGTGCGCATATAGCTATTTTTCAAAAAAAATTATAAATACACAAGATTATATGGGAGCTAATGAGATTTTTTATAAGTTTGGGTGGCTAATTTAAAGATATTTAGATTTAGATTTTGGAAGTACCAAAATAAGATTATGTAGATTTGTAAGAAACAGCTCATTCTCATATCACATCTCCACATAAGAAAACAACACACACTAACATGGACATTGATACAAGTTCATTTATAAATCACACTTTAATTGGGAACATAAGACTTCGTGAATGAATGACGAACTTGACATGGGCTCATACAGATCCAATTATCCGACTAACTTTCAACATTAATCTATAGAACATACAATCAAAACAACAGTGTAATTAGATTAAATTCTTATAATAGGCTACCGGAATATTATTTGAAAACAAAAGCAGGTGTGTCAATTGCTTCAATTTCTAGAAATCCATTGGTTTCGAACCTATCAAATTGCTCTCTGACAAATCCAATTTGTTCAAATTCAGTGACTCAATTGAAGTTGGAATTTCACCCAACAATTTATTTTTATTTAAAAATACAAAAATCAAGTTCTTTAATTGAAAGAGTCCTTGAGGAATTGAACCTGTTAAATTGTTCTGAGACAAACCCAATGACTCAATTGGAGTTGGAATTTCACCAGATAATTGATTTCTGAATAACCATACAAAATTCAAGTTCCTCAATTGAAAGAGTCTTTGAGGAACCAGTCAAATTGTTCTCCAACAAGTTCAATTTGATCAAATTCAGTGACTCAATTGGAGTTGCAATTTTACCTGACAATTGATTTCTAAATACCTCACAAATAGTCAAGTTCTTCAATTGAAACAGTCCTTGAGGAGCTGAACTCGGCAAATTATCTTCTAACAAGTGCAATTCGATCAAGTTCGATGACTCAATAGGAGTTGGAATTTCACCCGACAATTGATTTTTATGTAAATATAAAAACCTCAAGTTGATCAATTGAAACGGTTTACGAGGAATTGAACTAGTCAAATTAAATCAAACTAAACAATTATAGTCTAACAATACAGACATGTTTTTTTTTTTTTTTTTTTTTTTTTTTTTTTTTTTTTTTTATCAAATTGATTTTTAGGTGTTTGTTTTTTCCCAAAAAAAAACAGAAAAAAAAGAAATCAGTTTTTGAAAACTCAACCACAAATTTTCTAGCCTCATTAGTTTGCAAACAAGAACCTATACCAAGTCCCTTCTGGCTAATTGGGTAGAATGGGTGGATCAACTAAGGTTACATTTGGGAAGTGATTTTTCGGGGGAAAAAAAATATATATATATATATATATATATATTTATGGTGTTTAGAAATGACTTTTTAAGTTTTTATAATAAAAAAATGTACAAAAAGTAGAGAGAATCAGAAAGAATTTTTGATTTTTTTATATGATTTTTTTAACATTTTAACATTATTATTATTATTATTATTTTTTGTGGAAAATTTACTAATAAATCCTAATTCCAGAAATGTTACTCCAATTAGTCCTTAATGTTTTTTTATGAACCGTTCAGTCCTATTTGATTTGGGAGGAATATTTGTATTTGATTTGGTATGTTTGGATTTTACATTTGTATCCTTTTGTTGTGGGATTGCGTAGTTGTTGGGTTGCTGATGTCGCCACGTTTGTTGGGGGAACGTATATGTACATTACCTTTTTTCCGTAGATAGTTGGAGTGATTTACGGGGAGTTTGTTTCGTTTTGGTTGATGTGTTTGCAGAGGGGTTTTGGGGGCTTTTGTGTATTTTGTTCATTAATACCGCTATTGCAGTGTTGAGGTTTTCATTTGGATGTGTACATCGCCGGTTGCTATAACTCACAATTTCTAATTGAGGCTTTTTTAGGCAGGTATGGATGGTGCTATCTTGATGTTGTGTTCTTACGGACGAACGAACGCTGTCATTCATCTTCATCAAGCGTTGACGTTCGCGGATTTGATCAGTGGGATATGCAGGAAGTTTGAAGGGTTGGACTCCGAGATGGTCGTCTTATTCATTGAAGTTCCTGGATATAACAAGTTCTGTGTCTTGTGCGATGAGGATGCTTGGAATCTGTTTTCTCTTGCGAAGTCTTTTGGTCTCGATCATGTCGATGTCATTATTCAATTACGAAATGGGGGACGGGGACAATCCTGGTGATGGAGTGTGTATGGCTGACTCTGGCAGCAAGGCCCCGGGTTATGGGATGCTCGGGTTGGATGACCAGACGGATCTGTTACAGTCGTATTGTCAGCATAGGTCCAAGACATACCTGTCGGCTGGGTGGGCAAGCGGCGTTACAAATGTGGGTAAGTGTTTTATTGGTGGGGCTGATGAATTTCGGACCGTCCTTTCCAAATACGTTGTCGAGTGTGGGTTTCAGTTCAAATACGTGAAGAATGATTTTGTGCGTGTTACAGCTGTTTGTAAGTTTACAGGGTCAACGGGGTGTTTGTGGTCGGTACATGCCAGGGTGTTCGCATCCAATGGTGTTTTTTGTCTGAAGAGGTTTAGTAGTGTACACACGTGTGGTGCTGCTGTTCGTATGTCCAGGAACCCACGTACCGGGTCTGATTTGGTGGCCGATGTTGTTGCGGATCGTGTGCGTGCTCAGCCATTGACATGGCCCACTGACGTCGTTTTTGGTTTGAAAAACGATTACGGCCTGGATATTAGTTACCCTGTTGCTTGGCTTGGTGTTGAGAAAGCGAGAACTGAAGTATATGGTGACCACGCTGTGTCCTTCGATCAGCTTAGTTGGTACAATGATGCTGTGATGGAAAATAACCCAAATAGCTGTATCAACCTCGAATTTTAGCAGCAAACTGGAAGATTTGTTCGGTATTTCATATCATTTCGTGCTTGCATAAATGGATTCAAGCATTGTTGCCCGTTGTTATTTCTTGACGGTACTTTTCTCAAGGGCTGGTTCAAGGGGAATTTACTTGTGGCTACTGCGAAGGATGGGAACCAAGGTAATGTGTTTCGCGTCTTCAAATTGGTTACATTCAATTGCACTGCTGTCTTTAAATATTTGTTCAAATAAGGGTAATGTGTTTTGGGGGTGATGACAGATTGGTTGTGTATAATATATATATACATATACATGTTGCTATATAATGTCTCACAATTTGTTGTGGTTTCAAACAGTTACCAGTGGGTTTTTTTCTTTTTTAATTTCGGTCTTTCCATTGGGGGGTTAATGGCAGCTGGGTTGTGGGGAAACTATATACATATATAGTTTTTTTAACATCACACAATCTGTCCTGTTCCATTTGGTTTTTGGTTGTTGTTTTTCCTATGGTTTGGTGGGCTAAATGCATGGGTTTTGTGTGGATGTGGTGTTGTTTTTTATCGCCATACCAATTGAAAACAGGTTTGTTCCTAGTCGCGTTTGCCGTTGTTGATTCTGAAAACGCAGCAAACTAGGAGTGGTTTCTTCAGCAATTGTCGGAGGTTGTTGATCATGGTCGGAATTTGACATTTGTTTCCGATCGCCACATTGGGCTGTTATAATCCATGTCAGAAGTTTTTCCATTGGCACATCATGCGTTTTGCCTTGCACATCTTCAAATGAATTTGAGAGACCGAATGAAATACGCCAATGCCGAGCAGAAGTTAGGACTGATGCGCAAGTTACGCGAATGTGAGTACACACCCATCGTCACTTCCTTCAACCAGAAAATTGAGGTCTTGAAATTGTGTAGTCCGGCTATTGTTGGGGAGTTTCTGAAAGATTTGGATCCAAAACATTGGGCCAATGCGCACTTCGGGTACGTACATGTTTTAATTTTTTGTTTGTTACATTTTTTTGGACCCCCACGAAATGTTTGTAGTTGATTGTGTTGTGGGCAGTGGTAGGCGGTACGGGGAGATGTTGTCAAACGCTGCCGAATCGTTCAATAACTGGATTCGTGAAGTGTGCCACCTTCCTATTGCGCAGTTGGTTGATGCTAATGGGGGTCAAACTATGGAACAAATGTCAAAGCGTCGGGTGAAAGGTAACAAATGGGTTGGCCATCTATGTCCAAAGATGGAGAAGAAGTTGGAGGCCGAATACAAAACCAGCAGGCCATGGATTGTAAGCCAAGCCAATGAAAATGTGTATGATGTGCACTCGCATCCGTCAGTTTTAGTTGACGTCAACAGGCGTACTTGTTCATGTTGTCAGTGGCAGGTGAATGGGTTTCCGTGTTCATACGCAGTGATCTCATTTCGCAATAGCGGGAGAAATATATCTGATTCCATTGAACCTTATTACCATGTTTCCGAGTTCAAGGCATCATATTTTGAGTCCATTCACCCTATTCCAACAATTGAAAAACCCATCGCCACGCACACTGATTACCTCATAGCACCGCCCGTTGTTAAGCGTCCACCTGGGAGGCCAAAACGGAAGGGGATTCCATCTAGGGGGGAGGTGGTGCAACGTATTCGGTGTGGACGATGTGGGAAGATGGGCAACCACAACAAGAAGACATGCAAGGAACCGATTTAGATACGGGAGGACATACAAGGAACTGATCTACATCCCAAGTCAATTTATCATCACACTAGCCATTGAACCATTTTCATAAATCATCCTTATAATTTGTAGTGAACTTTTTAAATGTTTTGGGGTACAATTAGTAAGCATGTTGGCGATGCATTAGGGAGACGGAAAATTATTTGCACCCACATTTAGTATCTTCATATTTTCAGCCTTGTTTTTACGCTTTTCCCATTTTGTGATAAATAATCATGTTTGTTTACTGGTCGTTTTTCAAAATGATCTCACTTGCAATTTGTATTTTGTCTCTCGGGGTATTGTTTTCCGAACGTTTGATCACAGAACAAATTTTTAAAAAATTGGTCAATGGTTTTTATAGCGTTAGTGGAAGGTTATGTAAAAATCACCCAGTTTCAAATTTGAATGTAACTCATCATATTACCCAACTAATTGAATGCTTCAAAAATTGAATCCAATTTATTTGCAGACAAACACCCTTAAGTGTCTGTCCTCATTGAGTGTTACTGTCCTCATTGTCAACGTACCAATCATTGATGCCAAAATTTTAAAACTCAACGCAATGGGAAAAAAAGAAAAAAAGAAAAAAAAACTAATGAACACACACGTAACATTCAAAAAATGAATGTTACTAATAGCTAAAAATGTAAATATATCATGGTTTTTATAGCGTTATTGGTGTAAGCCTTTTCTTCCAACGATTCATCGCAGTCAACCAAACTTCTCACACTTGCCATTTGGTGGGAATGCCTTTTTATTGAGATACGGTGGTAAAATGAAATGGTCATGAATTAAATTACCATGCTTGCATTACATTAGTATGTGTGTATTTTGCTGTTGTTGGGCCATTACGTTACGCATTTCCCTTGCTACATTCCTTCCTGTGTTTTTTTTGTGTGGGTACTGCAATTAGGTCTGACCAATGCATTTATTTGCCGTTGGCACCAATGTCATTTACGCATGCCCCACAATTGTTACAACTGCCTAATACCATCAATTGGCTAATTGCCATAATTGTCTAACACCATCAAAACCTGTGTCAGTACTGAAGTCAACATTGGAACACAATTGTCTTATACCATCACACGTTTATTCGTTATTAAAATGCATAACATACCATCAATTGCCTAATATCATCAATTCTTGTGTGGGTACTAATGTTAACATTGCACCAACATTCCCTAATACCATCTCACGCTTATTCATTATTCCAATGCATACAATACCATCAAAACACAATATTTAAGTGACTACCATTTCAACACACAGCCTGAAAAACAGAATCCCAAACATGTTTCAAGGATTTGTAGGAATTAAACACTATGTTTGTACAGCAATGTCCTACCAAACATAATATGTACATCCCCAAAAGTTATAACTAAGTTCAGCAGCTACTATTTTGTTAAAAAAAAAACATTAACTAGTAATAACTTAAATAAACTGTCTGCATTTTGTTGTCCCTCATCAACTCCAAAATGATTTACTTATCTACTTTTGATT
Organism: Camellia sinensis; assembly: GCF_004153795.1. Taxonomy (NCBI): domain Eukaryota; kingdom Viridiplantae; phylum Streptophyta; class Magnoliopsida; order Ericales; family Theaceae; genus Camellia; species Camellia sinensis. The sequence continues at coordinate 351,288 of NW_021025047.1, read as the reverse complement.
TTGGTGGTACGTGCGTCATATGGTCCTGTAGCGTAGCCCTCTGACTAGATCATTCACAAATGTCTTCACCATTGATGCACGGTAAGCAGTAGTCGTCACGCCATCCATAGTGGTATTAATTCCCACCTTCTGCACATATTGTCTCATGAGGAAGCACATTATCATCGCACAGTCAACCCTAGAACACAATACAACTTTCGCTTTGTTAGAAATTACAAATTCTACTCCCTAATAAATATGTTTGTCAAAAATATTTGTAGCACTTACGTGTCAGCCGCTTGCTGAGGGCAATCCATAATAGATTCCAACGTCCCGTCGATGTATGGGGGTGCCACATTTGTTGTCCTTGCACCAACGCCCACAATGCGGTTATGATATTTCACCATCCATTGTTTCTGGCAAAGTGACAATTAACATTCAAGTTACTCTTACATGTACACCAATAAACTGAATGTAAAACACCAATTTGATGCGGACACTTTAAGCTTAAAAAATTTCACAATCATCAACCACATTCAGAATCATTCCAATTCATGTAACCACATACGTTGTATCCTAATTTGTAGACATTTCCAGCCTACTACATAGGATACTTCACAATGTAGTTTTGCAATACAGAGATGTACGTACCGCTTTAAGCGCCTCGGTGAAATGAGGGTCACGTAGGCCACGTCTCTGCCTATTTGAATTATAGTGTTTCCAATTCCCACTTTTGTTATCGTACACTATCAGCGTCCAGTGGTTGTCGTGGTAAATTGGGTAATGAATGTGCCGGTGTCCTGTTGCGGATTTCATGTTCACCTCTAGGAACTTATCTCTCGACGTCTCACTCGGATTTCGCATCATGTCCTGCCATTTTAATTTAAAATTTGTTAGTATCATCCAACACACAAGACCATACCATCTACAGCAGCTTGTCAATTCATACCGCACAAATGCTGCTAAAAGAATAACAGCGCCCACATTGTTGTCTTCATCAGCACAATTCCGTTGCAAAACTGTTAGGATTGCTGCATACGCATCGATTACCTGCCAACAATAATTTGCACACTGTTAAAATACATACTAACATCCAAAATATATTACATAATATAGTACACAACTTCCCTCCCAACCAACCCAAGGTTATTACAACACTAACCTTCCCGCTCACACATGATTGTTGGACCAATGCCTGAATATCAGAAAAGTAGACACGCATCTCATTGTCTCCACCGTCCCAGATAACAGCCCTGCATTTTTTAACCCACAACCAGTTAGTACACTTTCTATTAAATCGAAAACACGTTGCTACCACTTTCATTACCAACAATTGCATTACCCATCTCCGTGAAAACTGTATACGTCTTTCAATCGTTGCTGATCATCTACAGACAACATTGTCCACACGATGTCCCTGTGAGTCATACCAAATACATTCCATGTTTTCCGTTCATGCTCCACTTCGTCAATGTTAACAACATATCGCTGCCCCAGCACAGAGACGTTACAAATTTTTGTAACCTGTCTCTCACGCCTAACCATCTTCGAGTATTCGTAATCAGCCAACCGTAGCTCGCGCCTCGGCTTGTTCTTAACACGGAAAACCAAAGACGACACTGCAACAACATTACTTTGCAGACCCTCGGCTGCCCTTATAGTATCAGATAAATTTGCATTTTCATTCCCCCTCTCGCTCCCTGCACAATCTGCGAATGGGTGTATGACCACTGCAGCTGGACATCGTTGTGGGCCACTGACGCGATGAATTTCTGTGGGTGTTTTTTTCAATGGAGAATCAACCTCCACTGCATCTCCTACCTCAATACAGACTGCCCCCATTGGCATTGTGGACTTGCTTCTCAGTGTTTTGTCTACACTGCTGCGTTCAGTCCGACTAACGTGGCTGTCATTATAGCTGCCATACTTTTCTACTTGGTCTTCACTTGGTTGCCTTTTGCTGGATTCAATATTTGTAGCTAATTGTGTCATTGCATGCGTTTCATGGTCATCGACTTGGTCTTGTAAGATTGCTACCTTCCCATCCAACTGTGTGACGAATGCTCTCAATCGCGCTATCTCTGCATCTTTTGCAGTAATAACGTTCTCGAACCCAATGAACAAGTTAACGGCTTTCGTTCCAATTATACGTTCCATAACGTCCACCCGTGCTTTCAATTCATTAATCTGAACTGATTTCCTTCTGTTACCGTCTTCTAGCTCCTTGTTTTTGAGTAAAGCGTTTCTTAGATCTGTTTCCAAATGTTCGCCGTCCCCATCACCATCTGCTGCAGGTGTGCTTGACAATTCAAGTAGGTCGGGAAACAGGTTCGAAAAACCATTCTCCAGTGCAACGACCCTCCCACTACGTTTTCCTTTTTGCTGCACCACTTTGCTAACTCCTTCAACGCCCTGACGTGGGGGCTCACTGTCAACATGACCACCGTTTGGCGAGTCTGGCTTCCAACAATCAAAGCTTGCTTCTGTATTTTCCAATTCAACAACATTGCCTATTTCATTCATTTGTTCCTCCATCTACACCACAAACTCATTGTTTTCATTTCATACTAGAACTTGGTCATCATTTGGTACACTCAGAGTGTATCGCTCAAGTATAGTCCCGTACAGCTTGTCATAGTTCACCTGCCATGCCAAACTCAGTGTATTATACGATGCAGATCAAACAAACACTGTTTCAAATTTTGTGGACAGGACAATAACAATTTCAAATTTTACCTGCAGCGATTCTGCTGACGTCAAGTCCAGCCCTTTGATCTTACATATGAGCGATCCAACGTTCCACTTATAAAATCTTGGGAAGGTAGCTTGGTGCTCTGGTTCTATGAGATTTGTGTGTTCACAAATCATAAACTACAACACAAAATGATATGCAACATTAGTTGTATTATGAAAGACAATCATTGATTGGACAACTGATGCCAGCACAGGGCCAATGTGAACGGGATGTGTAATTAACATACCAACAGCGCAACGACGCAGCCGGTGACCTTCTCAGGCCTGATGTGGAAATCGTTGAGGGAATTAATGAGAGTGTTGATACGGTTGTTGTCCAGTCATAGTTTCGCAACGTATCCAGCCTGTCAATCACACGGACGAGAGACCAACCAATTGATTCTCCGGTAGTTGCAAAAAATAGCTTACCACAAATGTAGAGACATAGAAGCTTCACTACGTCCTCCTTGTCACGTTCAGTTTTCCCTTCAACGCATCAAACAACAAATCCTTTACGAGCTTGCACGATATTCGTCCGACGGTGGGGCACCTCCGTTGCATGAAATCTGATGTTGGTTTCGGTGATGACGATACATCTAACTTGTCCTTGCCACATTGAATCCCAAAAATCAGTCGGATGTCGTTGTTTCAAAGCGCCAACCCATGCCCTCCAACGTAAAATTTTTCGTCTCTTAGATTATATGTTTGGATGATCCAGCATACGGTTTCATCACACTTCTTGAATGTATTTGCTTCCAAATTGTGTGTTTGGATAGATTTAATCATCAGCCAAAATGGTGTTCTTTTAAGCTGTCGGATGTGTCTCTCATCCAAGTTCACCTCAAGAACTGTCTTGATTACACCAGCAATGTTTGAATGATACATAGGCTTCGTTGTGTCGATATGCGTCTTGCTTCCCACATTTGATTGTGCTTTCGTACACTTGAATGGCAGCTTCGATTATTTTCTGATTGCAAGTCGTGTTGACGTCCATTCTTTCAGCGGGGAACCTCGCGTGCATATACCACTTGGCTTACAAGGGGTCCGTTGTCGAGCATTCACTGCAACAATCAAGAAAAATTGTGTGTTACGGTCGTGTGGCAACATGTCATGACAAAACATTAATGCAAAAAACTAATTGGCCATTGCAATTAACATACCTGAACCAAAATGACACGATAACTCTATCTGTTTAACAAATGTTACACACATATCAAAGTTTAATTGTGTGTTAGACACATATCTGTTTAACAAATGTTACACACATACTAGAATCATATTAACGTTAACCAAATCCTAAAAATTCGTTACCATTCCATGCAATGTCTTAAAAATAACTAACAAGGTTATGTGACATCGCATGAATGTTTTTCCTCGTACCGTCCATGACTACTATTTCGTGATCTACTACGTGAGTTTCAATTCAACTGTGTGCGACATATGCCCTAATCCAAAAAATACGGTAAACATCATCGAAACCGTATACGTCAAACAAATAACAAACAATCACAAATTTGGCAACCCAAAATTGTACAAACAAACTTACGTGGCCTTTAATTTTTCAAATTGAATAACGTAACAAACCTTCAGCATGCATCGATGTCGGTTTTGACCTGACATCAAATAAATGTTAACCAATTCCCACAATTTCCTAACCATTTCGGCCAATGTGTGGACAAAAACAAACAATGAACTTATTACGTAACATCAACAGTACTGGTGTTCATCATACCATCCATGACTACCATGCACAATTACATCATAACCCTCCCCTGTTACATGTACATTTCCAAATATTTGACTCCCCAGACCACCACCACACAGTTTCAAAGTTCAAACATGTACACTACTATGTAATCTATTATCATAACATGTGTGAGACATATGCCCTAATCCAAAAAATGTGGTAAACATCAGTCAAACATGATACATTCAACAATTAACACACAATCACACATTTGGCAACCCATAATCGTACATAACCTTCGAAATCACCAAATGAAAAACCCATAATCGTACATAACCTTCGAAATCACCAAATGAAAAACGAAAACACACCTTCACCCTGCATTGTCATCGTCAGTAGATCCGACAGCGCTCGAAATTGAAGTGATGTATATAAAACACGTTCCTCCTTCCCCATATCAAATCTGCGACCCACCTTTTGCTAACATTGCATTGCCGTTGTGGGTGACGCAACACCGTTTCGAACACTACCCTCCTAATGTTTTTGTTTAGGGTTTTGGCATTCACACAATGTTCTAACGTTGAAATAAAATTTGGATATACTCGAATCCCCAATTTCAGTTTCAAACATTAGGAATGGCAATGTTTCAAGTTTGGGAATGTCAACCGTCGATGTTTCCTTACAAAGACTAGAAGATTCAATGGAAAACGAGGGAAAAAGTACAAACGTCTATAGTGCGCTCCATGTCTAAATCAGTAATTTTATCAATACTAAATAGCCATTTTCGCCCCAATTCAAACTTTCAAACACAATTTATTGAGGATAACGTTGACATTTTCCAAACGTTAGGACCTATCGGTTAAACAAAAAAAACCCAGGACTAATCAGTGTATAAGTTCATAATTTGGGATTTATTGGTGCTTCTCCCCCCCCCTTTTTTTTTTTTTTTTTGAAGTTTTAACTATTTTAACCACTTATCAGTTTATTTGTTGGGGGAGAAAACTTCTAACCAGGCTTTCCAAAGCCGCCCTCAAATTTGCAAATAAAAATGGCTAAAAGTATGATACCTCTCTAATTTGTAAACAATTGGCTTCAATCTTTCAATATTTTATTTGGTCTTGTTGCAAGTTTTGTTTATTTGTTGGCTTTTAAAAAAAGAGTTTAGTGGTTTCTGAACATATGTCATTACTGTATTTTTTTAGAATATAGATATAAAAATTATAAAACACAACCAAACAATAATTATAAACAAGTGGTTTCAATCTTTCAATATTTTATTTGGTCTTGTTGCAAGTTTTGTTTATTTGTTGGCTTTTAAAAAAGAGTTTAGTGATTTCTGAACATATGTCATTACTGTATTTTTTAGAATATAGATATAAAAATTATAAAACACAGCCAAACAATAATTTCTTCAAACATGCTATCCTATGAAGCACACCAATGTATTTGCATCTATACTGATATATAAACATATTTATGGTTAGAAATTAATTTTCTTTAAATATCTATAGCCTACCTTGAAAACAATATGTGACAGTTCTTGTGTAGCATTAATAATTATATAATTTTTATGATACATGCAATAATACTTTGGCTATTTGTTATAGATATACAACAATATTTTAATATAATGAGATTGAAACATGTGAAATTTGGTCCATGTTTGTCTCTGCAATCATATTATTTATGTGAATATATTATGAAAAAAATTAATTTTTATTTACATACATATGTCCTACACGTATCTATATCCCACTTTTTTAAAAATTTTCATGTAATCGTTGATAAATGTTGTGCAGGAATCATGGTTTAAGTAGGAATTTGAAAAAGAAAAAAGGTGAGAATAATGTGAATGAAAAAGAAAAAGCATCATTTCTATTTTCCTTTCCAAATTCATCCACACATAAAGAAAAAGCATCATTTATGGAAAAAAAAATTAGAGCATCATGTAGTAGTAGTGAGTTGCTTAGAATCGGATAGTAGATTCATAATTGTTTAGTGCAAAGCCAAGTCTCAGTGCTCAGGACTCAACTAATAAAACAACTTTCATAAACATTTCTCAAACACTTACAAAATAGACTAATTAATTAGCAGGGCATCACATAATGTTTGCATAGACTAAACACAACGACACATAATACTAGCTTATATGATAATATTATTTGTTTAGTGCTTGTTATTTTAGTCTTTGACCTGAAAGGGCTTGTAGGCATTAAGCCACCGACTGCAGCCAATGCAATAAGGAAGCACACCACATTTACGATATAGCGATCCGGGTTTTCTCACCATTTTCGTGGATGAGTGTTGTTGTTTGTATTGCGTTTCTGTCCTTTAATTCTTTGTATTTGAGTTTTGGGATGTGTTGGGCAGGTTTGAATCAGGTTGGTTGTGTTTAGAAACAAATAGCTTTTGTCCAGATTTTGGCCTCCCCGCACGAGCGGGACTTTTCACGCTCGAGCGGGCCCTTTTGCATTTGCTCCTCCGCTTGAGCGGGCAGTTTGACGCTCGAGCGGGATTCATCAGCCTTCAGTTTTTTTTTCGCAGGTCTGCAGAAGCTGGAAATGTGTTGTCGACGCTCGAGCGTCCATCTTCACGCTCGAGCGGGAGTCTGTGTCTGACGCTCGAGCGGGGTATCCCACGCTCGAGCGGACTGTATGTAGTTCACCACAAGTCTCCAGCTTGCCCGCAGAAGGGAGGAGGGCAGCGAGCAGCATCATCTTTGGCTCATCCTCAGAGCCAGAGTCAGGGTAGAGGCCAGCCGCTTGCTTGTTACCAGTGTGGGCAAGCGGGGCACCTGAAGAGGTTTTGCAGCAGTTGAGTGGCACATCTGGTGCATCTGGTTTGAGGCAGACACAGAGGTTTCATCTAACTCAGTCAGTTCAGGCCTCGAGGGCCAATCAGGGAGCCTCTTTGGCTCAGTCTGTGCAGTAGTCTTATGCTCTGAGAGGTGAGCAAGTAGGTCAGAGACCTTCAGGGCCCATGTATGCTGTTACGGCGCAGGACCTTGTACCGGCTCCATCTGTTGTGAGAGGTACCTTTTTGTTTTTTAACTCGGTTGCTAATGTGTTGATTGATACGGGTGCATCCCATTCTTTTATCTCTTCTGCTTTTGCTTCAGTTTTGGGATTGGAGTTGTCACAGTTAGCATCTCCAATTTGTGTTGTGTCACCCATTGGGGGTGAGTTGATTTTGAAACAGGGGTGTCAGGGCTGTGATATAGAGATCGCCGATTGCCGGCTTCCATTTTCTTTTGTATTGATGGATATGTCGGATTTTGATGTAAATTTGGGTATGGACTGGTTATCGATTGCTACTGCCAGAGGGTTACTGTATGTACCTTGAGCGGGGATTGTTTTCATTTCTTGGGTGATCGAGTTGGTAGGGTCTTGCCACCTGTGTATGATCCGCGAGCGCGGAGTGAGCTTAGTTGTCTTCTCGCTAGCTGTATAAGTAGTGAGTGTGATGAGACCCAGACTGAGTTGCCGAGAGTGGTTTGTGAGTACTTGAACGTTTTTCCTGAGGATCTCGTTAGTTTACCACCCCATCGAGAGATTGAGTTCTCTATTGATTTAGTGCCTGGTACGGCACCGATTTCCATGGCACCGTATTATTTTTCCCCAGCTGAGTTGAGTGAGCTGAAGGTTCAGCTCCAAGAGTTGCTAGATAAGGGCTTTACTCACCCTAGTACTTCACCGTGGGGATCACTAGCCTTCTTTGCTAAAAAGAAAAATGGGGCTTTGAGACTTTGTATTGATTACCGAAAGTTGAATCGGGCTACAGTCAAGAACAAGTACCCTATGCCTCGTCTAGATGATCTGTTTGATCAGTTGAAAGGGTCCCGTTGTTTCTCTAAGATGGACTTGAGATCGGGTTACCACCAGTTGAGGGTCAGGGAGGAGGATATCCCGAAGACGGCATTCTGTACGCGGTATGGCCATTATGAGTTTCTGGTGATGCCTTTTGGGCTCACCAATGCACTGGCTGTGTTTATGGACTTGATGAACCGAATCTTCCGGGAGTTCTTGAATCACTTTATGGTCATCTTTGTGGACGACATTCTGATTTATTCACCCTCTGAAGAGGAGCACGAGGAACACTTGCGAGTGGTGCTTGAGTTTCTTAGAGCCCATAAGCTGTATGCTAAATTTGGGAAGTGTGAGTTTTGGCTAAGAGAGGTTAAGTTCTTAGGCCACGTGGTATCCGGGGAAGGGGTGACTGTAGATTCATCCAAGATAGAGGCAGTGCAAGACTGGGCACAACCTAAGAGTGTTTTTGAGATCCTCAGTTTTCTGGGATTGGCTGGTTATTACCATAGGTTTGTGAGGGATTTCTCCAGGCTAGCTTCGCATTTGACTAGATTGACGTGGAAAGGGATCAAATTTGTATGGAGTGAGACTTGTGAAAAGTCGTTCCAAGAACTTAAAGTTAAACTTACCACCGCTCCAGTCTTGATTATTTCGGAGAAGGGTTTGGGTTATGCGGAATACTGTGATGCCTCACGAGAGGGTTTGGGCTGTGTATTGATGCAAGAGGGGAAGGTAGTAGCCTATGGCTCACATCAGTTGAAAACACTAGAGAGGAACTACCCTACTCATGACCTAGAGTTAGCAGCTGTGATTTTTGCCTTGAAGATTTGGAGGCACTACCTGTATGGTGAGAGATTCGAGGTGTTCTCAGATCATAAGAGTCTGAAGTATCTGTTTACACAGAAAGACTTAAATTTGAGGCAGAGGAGGTGGATGGAGTTCATAGAAGATTACGACTTTGAGTTGCACTATCATCCGGGAAAGGCCAATGTTGTGGCCGATGCCCTTAGTAAGAAGTCCATTGCGGATGTAGCTTGTGTTGCTATCTGGGAATGGGAGATGTTGGGTGCTCTTGCCGAGTTTGACTTACTTCTGGGTGAGTCTGCTGAATCTGCGGCCTTGTTTTCTGTGGTCACACAGCCTACAATTGTGAACCGAGTGTTAGAGGCACAGAGGGATGACCTTGAGGTAGAATCCCTCCGAGAGATGATTTCTAGTGGAAAAGTAGAGAAGGGTTTGACTATGTATCCCGACCTGAGTGTAAGGTACCGAGACCGCTTGTTTGTGCCTGAGTCTTACCGAGAGGAAGTTCTCCGAGAGTTTCACCATTCATGCCTTGCAATGCATCTGGGGGGTACTAAGATGTATCGTGATTTGGGTTGCCAGTTTTGGTGGTGGGGTATGAAGAAGGATGTGGCAGTTTTTGTGCCTAAGTGCCTTACTTGTCAGCAAGTGAAGGCCGAACATCAGAGGCCAGAGAGTTTGTTGCAACCCTTGCCTATAGTTGAGTGGAAGTGGGAGCATGTCACGATGGACTTCGTTGTAGGTCTTCCGAGGACTCAACGGGGTAGTGATGCTATTTGGGTGGTCGTAGACCGGTTGACTAAGTCGCCGCACTTTATTCCTATGCGCGTGAGAGATTCGGTAGATCATCTTGCCGACTTGTATATTCGGGACATAGTGAGGCTGCACGGAGTTCCAGTGTCGATCATCTCAGATAGAGATCCGCGCTTTACTGCTAGGTTGTGGCAGAGTTTTCGGAGTGCCTTGGGCACTAGATTGACTTTTAGCACGGCTTACCATCATCAGACTGACGGGCAGTCTGAGTGTACCATTCAGATCCTTGAGGATATGCTTCGAGGCTGTGTCCTTGACTTTAGGGGGTCGTGGGAGAGGCACTTGCCCTTAGTGGAGTTTACCTGCAACAATAGTTTCCAATCGAGTATTGGTATGGCACTGTTTGAGGCCTTGTATGGCTGACCGTGTAGGTCTCCAGTGTGTTGGATCGAGGTGGTTGATGCGCCTTTGCTGGGCCCGGAGTTGGTTCGGGAGACGACAGAGAAAGTTGAACTTATCCGTAAGAGACTAGTTACAGCCTAGAGTCGCCAAAAGAGTTATGCCGACCGTAGGCGGAGGCCTTTGTCATTTGAGGTGGGTGATCACGTCTTTTTGAAAATATCACCTAAGCGGGGTTTGATGAGATTTGGGAAGAGTGGGAAGTTGTCCCCTCGGTTTATTGGCCCTTTTGAGATCCTTGAGCGGATTGGAGAGGTTGCCTACCGTTTAGCATTACCGCCATAGTTGTCTGGGGTGCATGACGTGTTTCATGTTAGTATGCTTTGGAAGTATGATCCGGATCCGTTGCACGTATTGGATTGGACTGACTTAGAGGTTGATAAGGATGCCTCGTATGAGGAGAGATCGGTACGGGTCTTGGATGGACGGGACCAAGTCTTACGAGGCAAGACGATACCCTTGGTAAAGGTTTTGTGGAAACATCACGGGGTTGAGGAAGCCACTTGGGAACGTGAGTTAGATGTCCGTGGGAAATACCCGGACTTGTTTGTTAATGTTTAACCATGTATTGAGAACTTTATTCTTGATGAAATCTAAAAACATTGTATATGTTTTGGCTTATGGAAGTATTGTAATGGTTGAATATGCCTTGAAGATGGAAGTTTAAACTTAACATTGTATATGTTGAATATGTTGTAGAAATGCAAATATATCATTAACATTGAATATGTTATGGGATTGTGAAGCATGTACACTGGAACTTGTTGAAATTCAGGGGAATGCATGTTGATAATGCATGTTGAAAGTTATATTGTAAGTTGCCTCTTGAAAAGAGATAGAATGACTAGTAATGGGTCAAGATAATGAATATTGAATTATAATCGCGTTGAGAATTGAAAAATCACAATTTTGAAACTTATATCTATCTAATTTCGGGGACGAAATTCTTTAAGGGGGAGAGGTTATAGCGATCCTAGTTTTCTCTCCATTGTTTATTGTATTCCGGACTCGGTTCCGTGGGTTGTCTGTATCACGTTTCCGTCCTTTAATTCTTTGTATTTGAGTTTTGGGATGTGTTGGGCAGGTTTGAATCAGGTTGGTTGTGTTTAGAAACAAATAGCTTCTGCCCAGATTTTGGCCTTCTCGCTCAAGCGAGACTTTTCACGCTCGAGCGGGTCCTTTTGCATTTGCTCCTCCGCTCGAACAGGATTCTTCAGGCTTTAGTTTTTTTTTTTTTTGCAGGTCTGCAGAAGTTGGAAGTATGCTTTCGACGCTCGAGCGCCCATCTTCATGCTCGAGCAGGAGTCTGTGTCTGACGCTCGAGTAGGGCGTCCCATGCTCGAGCGGACTGTATGTATTTCAGTCCGAGAAGAAGCCATTTTGAATCACTTTTTTGGCTCTCTCTCTCTCTAAAGCATTCCAAAACCCTAGGTTGAGAGCTTTTCACTCTAGAATACTCTCTCTCTATATATATTTTGACTTTGATTTAGTGAGACCCAACCCTTGTGCCTTCATTAAAGTGTTGGAGCTTCTCAAGACCTCCATTTTCATCTGAATAGAAGTTTATTTCCCCATCTTTGGAGTTCACCACTTGCTTGGTTCATCTTCTCCTTTGAGCTCCGAAATTAGAGGTAGGGATATCTACTCTTCTCTATGAGTTTTAACATAAGTGTTGGGCATTTTGTATAAATGGTGGTATTTGGGGTCTTTGAGTGAAGTTAGGGTTTGAAATTGAAATTATGAAAGAGGGGTTTTCTATTTTTGGGGTTCTAAGTGTATGTGTGGTCCCTAAAATGAGGTTATTGTATATGATTGATGAAATTTGGCCTTGGAAGCAATATTTGAGAAAAGGGAAAAAATGCCCTAATTAAGTTTAAATAATTAATTTGTATAATTAATTGGATAAATTGTAGGAATATGAAATTGGGAAACTATGAGATGGAATGGTGTAGTTGGATTGATTAATCACTCACCTTTGCTATTGTGGATAATTTATCTATTTGATAATTTATTTTCTGTTTAGAAATAATTGTTTTGGGTTGTCGGTGGAGGATAGTCTTGATGGTTGTAGACACTGCATGTTGATTAGGGAAACTGAAACTAATCACCTGGAATATGTCATTGAGTATGACGGTTGGAATAACACATTGAATATGTGTAATAAATGATCATTGTATATGATTGAGTGTTTAAATACATTGTATATGTATCTTGTTTGTGAGGAGATAGGGGATGAACTCCATGGTTTGGGAGGAGATAGGGGATGTACTCTCAAACTTGTTCGGGAGGAGATAGGGGATGGACTCCATGGATAACTAAGTTGACCGGAGTGTCCAGGGTGAATGTCCCGAAATGTGGATTACGTTTGCATAGCGTAGATGAATTGAAGTATTGAAGTATTAATAATATGAGTTGTAGCCTCATTTTGAATTGAAGTATGGAAGTGTTAATGATGTGAGTTGTAGTCTCATTTTAAATTGATTATGATTGAAGTGTTGATAGTATGAGTTGTAATCTCATTTGAAACTGTTCAGATAAACAATGAATTGATTTGGATAATGAAACGAAAAAGGATTGAAATATGATTTGTGAATATGGATTGGTTATGGAAGGGATGCACGTTGGTTAATAATATGAGTTAAACATTTATCAAATGCTAATGTTTTAGTTATTTCTCATATTTGGTTTAGCATATCTCTATTGGGCTTTGGCTCACCCTATATGGGACATCATTTTTAGGTACAAGTGATGTGCCGCCTCCAAGGATGTAGCTTGGGAGGTTTAGAAGCTGAAGGCTTATTTTTGTAGTTATCTTTTGTATTACATGTAATCTAAGCTAAGGGCTTAATATGTTAAGAGTTAGAACTCTCTTTTGTTGAAACTAAGTGTTGACTTGGAAAGTTGTAAGCCTGCAGGGCATTTACTTTTGTTGTCAACATGTAATACTTTTTGTAATGAATACTCTGATAAAAGAATACATGTTTATTTCTCCTATGTCTATAGATGTCATGAATGATTGGTTTATGTGTCTTTTTTTTTTTGAGGGCGTTACATATGAGGTGAAGCCCAAGCCACCAGCTAGTCCACCACCCAATTCTCCTCTTCGTCATGTACATCTCCATCAGGAAAAAACCCATAAGTGACTAGTACTCGATGGCGCCCAAAAGGGTATGTATGTCGTTGAGAAAAGGCAACGTCATTGCTAGAGTGGTCGCCAGTATGACAAATATGATTCTCTAGGCTAGCATGAAGAAATTGACATTGAACTTGAACTTGTTGCCAATGGATATCAGGTACTCCCCCGTTACAAATATGGACTTGGATCACCTCTTGCTAGCCCACGACTCAAGCTTTTGCTAAACACGGATTGTGAAAATACCTGTCCAAAGGCCCTGGTCCAAAGCAATAGACACAAAAAGTGCAACTTTAGAGCGATTCTATATGTACTTAAAAAATTATTAAGTACGTTCCATTTCTCTCATTACATTCTATTAAATTATTTAGGATTATAATCAATACATTCTATGTTTTTTTTCTCAAATTACCTTTCAAGGTACACTCAAATAATAAACAAATCAAAAATCTCAAATTACACCACTTTGAAAAACCTTTCAACAAATTTCTCATTACAGCTATTCTTTTTGTTCACTTACCAGGAATGACAGCACTCACGAAGGAGAAAAATGAAGGAGACCCCCTTCCTTGTTCTTGGTTTTCCTGCACGTGCCTCGTCATTGGAGAGATGACCTCGCGGTGGTGGATACGTTTCAAGTGGAGAGATGACCTCACGGTGTCTTCAAGTGTCATGCATGCATTTTGTGTATATATATATACTAGCAGTTGCCACACGCGATGCGTGTGCAATTTAAATAAACAAAAATACAATAAAATATTTATCATATATTGTGTGCTAGTTAAGTGGTAAGAGTCTTATTCATTTGACATAAGTCTGAGGTTCAAATCCCTCCTCTTATCTATCTAATTTTTTTTTTTTTTTTATTTCAAACAAAAAAGTAGACACGTGACAGCATAAGAAACAAAGGTTTCAAAACACCATTAAGAGTGTTCACTTTATAATAGTTTCAAGACATCATAAAGAGTGTTCACTTTATAATAATATAGATAGATAGATAAATAGATAGATAGATAGATTATTACTATTATTAGTGTTAGTGTTATTGTTATTATCAATTTGTGCAGGAAAGTGGTTAGAACATGGTGGCAAAGTGGGGCATAAATATTGGAGAAGTCACTCCCATAAAGTGTGGCACATGGGTGGAAACAAACTGCTGAGGCAGTTACTTGTGATTTGTTTGAAGCCCACGACTTATAAAGAGGCCAAAGAGAGATGGGAAGAGTAGATCAACAACACAACACTTAGTTTTTAAACCTAGTTTTTGTCGTAGGTGTACTTCATCAATTTAAGAGTAGTTTTTTCAGTAATTTATAACCTGGAACTTTGTGAACTTTAGTAGTTTCATCTTAAAATTATTTTTTATTTACTTTGTTTCTCTTATTGATTGTAACTTTATTCCAAAGTAGTACACATTCTTTTGAGCCATTGAATAAAAAACACAATCATTTGATTTCCTTGTTTGGTTGTTTTGCTTGATCCTGTTGGGAGAGTAATATAATTTTTACTAACAGTTTTTTTTTTTTTTTTTAAAGCATGACGTCTCTGACCTGTTAAAAATCACTATTCATGTCGATGATAATTGTGAATTTTGCTAGGGTGGATTGGAGTTTTTGGAGGGAGGAAAAACATGGGAGAAAATAATTAAAACTTGGAGTAGAAGATGAAAATAATTGAAGATGAATAATACATATAAAGGATTTAGGTGTACCATGAGAAAAAAAAAATTTATTTTAAGGTTTCTATTGTTTTTAGTATTAAATTTACAATAGAATATAATAGAAATTAAAATTTCAAAAATTTAATTGACTGAATTATTATTTGGGTATAAATAGAATTACTTGTAATTTGTTCATACTCAACTTGAGTCTAATTTGATATTTTTTCCGAGTTGAACAACAAATTTTTGAATTTGATTCGGAGAAATTCAGAAATCGAATTAAATTATTATAATTTAGTTATAATATTGTTTGTCATTGGAATCCAACATAATAGTGAAATTACACTTGAATGATTACTCCATGTTTTAAGATTAAAAGCTCACCTGTATTTTTTTTTTTTTTAAAGCATAAAAGAGAACTTCATTTCAACTCTGAAGTTAACTAAGGTCAAGTTTGACTAACTTAAAAAAGTACACTTATTTCATGTTTTTATCTTTTTTGAGTCATATCAATTAATATCTTCATTTTATTTTTTTTTACGCATAATACAAAAAAAATTAAAAAATACACTTATTTAATTTTCCTAAACTTGACTAAAAGTTTTTTCCAAACCAACCGTTAAATAAAGAAAGTGAGAAAAGGTGAATTAGAAATTGGTTTGAGTGAGAAGTTCGTCCTTCTCTCTAGAAACTTTCGTTTCTAGGGTTTCTGATTTCAATACTTCATTGAACGGCGTGATCTCTCTTTAACCATGGTTACCTCTCTTACTGACTTTGTATCACTGAGAGCTGACGATGCTGAGTGTGAGTGTACTATACAAGCAAGTCTTTCGAACGCAGTTTCTGAGGAGGGTGTTAGCGCAACGACACGGGTTTCGGCGGATTCGATTCAAGATATTTCGGATCGCTTCAGCGACCTCGTGGCACAACTTCGTCAAGATTCTCAGTCGAATCCGGTGGTTCCAAGTCCGAAGTGATCCGATCTGGTAGATGGAGAAGAGAGCTCTAGGATTTTGAAGCTCCCTGTTGAAAAATCAAGTGGTGCACGCAGATCTGTTGCACTGATTGGAAAGGGGTTGCAAGCCCACGCTGTTACATCGGATGTCGGTGGTTAGGTGTGTCGGATTTGGCTGACAGAGCCTCTGATACGAGCGGTAAGGTTGATACTACTGGAAAAGAGAGTCACCATCTTCAGGAGCAGAGAAGTTAGGCTAAGGTTGCTTCAGAACCATCCAGAAATGAGGTCAAATTGAAATTCATTGTTCCGGTTGTTCATCAAGATCCTAGTTTTCAAAGCAATTCTATTATGATTGATATGCCTGTACCATCCCCATTAGCTAAATGGGAATCATGTCTGGTTAGATATTTCATTGATCGTACCCTCCCCTTTAACTATATCAAGAATAGTGCTTTCAATATGTGGAAGAATTTGGGGCTTTTGAAAGTATGGGTTAACGATGAAGGTTTTATTTTCTTCATTTTTGAAAACCCAAATAGTTGTAAGCAAGTTATCGATGGAGGTCCATGGTATATAGGCGGCGATCTTTTGATTTTGAAAAAATGGCACAGAATGATGAAGCTAACTAAGGAAGATCAGGGCACTATTCCTGTTTGGATAAAATTTTACAATGTTCCCATGGAATTTTGGAATAGCGAGGGGATTAGTCGCATCGCAAGTACTATTGGAGTACCTCTGTTCATGGATCACCTCACAGCTTTTGGGAAGCGTATCTCTTTTGCAAGAGTATGTGTTGAAATTAAGGCAAATTCAAACCTGCCTGAGGACTTCTTTATAAAATGTGCGGAGGAGATTGTGAAAATTACAGTGGAATACCAGGGTGTACCTGTAAGATGCACTCACTGTTAGGAATGGCAACGGGGATGGGCGGGGCTGGGGATCACCCTCTCCGTCCCCGATTCCCGATGGCAGAACTTCCCCCCGTTTCTGTCCCCGGCCCCGACGCAACGAGATCCAGAAACCAATTCATTTATTTTATATTTTTCAGTCCTTTAAATTCCAGTCTTTATATTCCTTTATTGCACTTCAAATTCTTAAGAGTAATTCTAAGTTAGTCTGTTGCTGTAATCTCCTTCGAAACTGTGAAAGTGTGAAGGTACAATTGTAAACTTCTGTTTACTTAATGGAATATTGATTTCTGACACTGTTGTTCCCTCTTTCATTTATTTTTTCTAGTCTTCTTAATTTTCTCTTAAAAACTAAGTCACCAGTAAAGTTTTCTTCATTGTGGCCAAAAGAACTTTAAAACAATCGTCTAACTAATTAATTAGTATTTATTAATTTTTGTAAGGACCCATTGATTTTTACTGATACGTTTATAATTTTAACTTTCAAAAGTTAAAAAAAGTTAACAAACAGAAAGTAAGGAAGGAAAAGGAAAGAAGAAAGTAAGGGAGAGGGAAAAAGTAAGGAAGGAAAAGGAAAGAAGAAAGAGAGGGAGAGGGAGAGGGAGAGGGAGAGGGGGAGGGGGAGAGGGAGAGGAGAGGGAGGGAGAGAGATGAGACTGAGTCTGAGATTTGAGGGAGAGAGAGATGAGGGCCACGGTCAGTGAGAGAGAGAGACACAGAGGAAATGAGAGGAAATGAGAGAGTTGAGATCAAAAGTACATGTACAACTAATATTTATATAATACAAAATATTACATTACATATTTATTATAATACAACTGAACACCAACACAGGAATTAGCAGGGAAATTTCGGGGGGAGGTCGGGGCGGGGCCGGGGCTGACGAGCCTATCCCTGTCCCCGGCCTGAAATTGATCGGGGAGTGATTTTTTAATACCATTCCCGTCCCCGTGGGGATATTTTTTGAGGAAAAATCACTTATTTCGGGGTCGGGAGATCGGGTCCCCGTCGGGTCGGGTTTAAATTGCCATCTCTACTCACTGTGGGGTATTTAGTCATGAGACTAAAACATGTGTCAAACCAAGTTGAACAATTTGGCCAAAAAAAAACCCAAGTTGCACAATTAATAGCTTTGCAGAAAGCTTCTGAGAATAATCCAGATAATGAAGAATGATGGACTAAAGTCAAAGATAAGGGGAAAAGAAAGGTGGGTGACCAAGAGCAGATCCCTATTGCTATCCTTCTTGCTTTATCAATGGAGGATGGGGTGGCGATTGAAGCTGTTATGTTTGTTGAAACAAATATAGCCACATCCCATTCAAATGTTATTGATATAGTACAAATGGCAAATCCAGTGGCTGTAGATATAATTAAGGAGGTGGATGAAGAGACTGGTCATTCTCGGCAGGAAACACCTGTTAGAGAAACAAAAAATATAGTGCCTGCAACAGAAGAGGTGGAGACAGCGAAAAAATGTAACTCTAGCAAAAGTTCCAGCAGCCAGAGGAAGAACAAGATGTAATTTTGTCATTTGATTGCTAACTTTTTTTTGTTGTTGTTTTCCATGACTATCAAACTTGCTTCTTGGAATATTAGAGGGTTTAATGACCCTGCTAAACACAGGGAGGTTTTTTATTTGGTGAACAAAGAGGGTATTAAAATTATGGGCATTTTGGAAACAAAAATAAAAGCTGAAAATGAGAATAAAATCTTTGATCTAAGGTTCAACACCTGGAAATTTTTGTCAAATTCACAATCAGATAGTAGTGCTAGGATATGGGTGCGTTGGGATCCTAATTTTTGCAAAGTGACTGTTTTTGAGGGGGATATCAGTTTTTTTTGTTGTTTTTGTTTATGCTAAAAATAAACATATTTTGAGGTTATCTTTGTTTGCTGATTTGTTGAATATCTCGAAGAGTCATTCTAGTTCCCTGTTAATTTGTTTAGGGGATTTCAATACAATTAGGTACAGTCATGAAAAAGTTGGGGGTAGGGCTAACTGGGACAATGCAAAAGAGTGTTTTAACAATTGCATTCTTGACTCGGATTTGTCTGATCTTTCTTATTGAATACCTGGAGTCTCCCTCAGTCTATCTTAAATGACTATACAGGCATGAGAGGAGGCACCAAAAGAATGAGGGATAATGGGAGTTCAGTAAATGTGGGTTGAGTGAAAGTGAGTAAGAGTGTGTGTTTTTTAATGTTTTGTTTCTTGTGTAGCTCAGTGTTTGCTGGAATATAGATCCAGTATAACCAATGTGGGTTGAGGGATGTGAGCACATCTATAATACTAACCTGTCACTGCCCATACAGTTTATTTCTAACATACTACATATATAGCCATACTTAATCTTTTTTGCAGGTACACGAGGCTATAAAGGTTTATGTTGCAACCATGCTGTATGGGTTGAGTGATGGAAGCATATATATTGTGTGCTGGTCTTTTCTTGCCGAGTGTTGTGAGCTTCTAAATAGAGAGTTGAGTGATGTGAACATTTATGTTATCTATGTTGGTGATTGTGATTTGAAAAGACTGCATATTGTAATACAACATTGTCTAATTGAGGTGTTCTTGAGTAATATCTTATATTGGACAAGATTTATTAACATAAAGTGGGAGGAAGCTACAAGTACAGATGGCTGCTGGGAGCGCCTAAAGTGTGAAGAAAGTTTTACTCATGTTTGTATATATTTGTCTAGTGCTAGTTTATGTCAAGATAGGACCTTTTTTGGCCTACCCTTGCGGGTTGTGCTAGAGATTGCTCCTATACTGTGTTTTTCTTTATTTTGGGTGGTTAAGAACATCAAATATGTTCATGTTCAACATACAGTTTGTATGAAGTTCTTGAATATATTAAAATTTTTTAATCTGAACAGATGGACATTTTTTTTTTGATTGCCATGAGGGCTATGAATAGGTGAATACATAGTCTAGTCTTTTTTGCGGTGGCAGTTTTTTGTTGTGTTGGTAGTCTTAAACATGTGGGTTGTTTTGCTTCATTTTTTGCTGTGTCTGGTAGTTTTGTATAGGATTTGTTAGTGATGTAGGTCGAAAAGTACCACATTGAGGCCACTTTACATTTTTTGGCTTTCAATATTGTTTATTTAGTGGAGATGATGTGTTTTGTGTACTTGTATAGATTTGGCAGGTAACACGCAACTTCAATCAAAAAGCGTGTGAAAGCAGATTCTCCGAGCAAGAAGCGAAAAATCTGAGCCAGCCACCCAACCGTACGTGCGGCCCACCACCACTTGAGCAGTACACATGGGCCCTCGAGCGGCCCACTTAGGGATGCGTGTGTAGAATTTTGGGTTTGTTTTGCTGAGAACAAAAGGAAAAAAAAAAAAGAGGCTAACCTAGGGTTCGAAATTTGTTCTGGAGAAAAGGGAGACTAGGGTTTTAAAGAAGTGATTTCTTCTCAAGCTAAAAGGACAACTTTCATGGGGACTTCTTCTTCATCTTCATCCACTTTTCACTCCTCCATGAGTGGCTAGTCTTCTTTTCTATGGTTTTGATGAAACTCTAACCATGTAATATGATTTTTCATAAGCTTTGATTGTGAATCGGTTTGAATCAATGTATGGATGATTTAGAAGTTTTTATTCATTATTCATTTCATCTCTTCAAGTATTTTACTCTCTGTGATTGTTTAATGCTTTCCATGCATTAGTTTTCTCTGTGTTTGTATTCAAAGTACGAGACGAGTTATGCTACGAGAGACGGGTCGTGTTGTTACTATAGTTTAAAGCAAACGCCTCGTGCTACTCGGGATGACTCGTACTTAAACGTTGAATGCAACAACCCTCTTGATCAATATTTCAAACTTATAGTTGTGAAATGTTGGGTATTTCAAACCGGATTGCAATTGATAGCTGATGTTTAATCTCGTTTATATGGTTAGTGGTGAATTCTTTGCCCTAAGATTTTTCCCAAAAATTAATACCTCAAATCCTAATTTTAATTATCAATTTAATTTATCAATTTCATCTAATTCCTTTTTAGTCATAAAATCTCTTAATCTTTTTAATCAAAATTAATTTAGGAATATAGCGATTAAATTAGTCTAATTTCACAATTGTCCCTGTGATTGATACTTGGACTTGCCATTATTCTAAAAGAATTTGATATAATTTAGTGTTTAATTTTGGTGTGTGTAACGACCCATCAAATTTTGGGGACGTTTTCGGGGACTTCTGGCGAAATTAGTTAATTTAAAGTTATATTTTTATTCAAATTTTTAGTTTAGAATTTTATGCATTCATGTTGCTAAGTGTGTAGAGCGTTTGAAAGTGGAACTATCACCGAAGTGCAAGTAGAGCGCAACTGAGCTCTAAAAAAAAAAAATGAAAAAACAAACCGCAGCACTAAAGTGCTTAAAAAGAAGAAAACACTCGCAAGCAAAGCACCAAAGTGCTAAAAAGAAAGACAAAGCTCAATTGGAGGTTGCAGACAATGTCTACACGTCAAGCACCCACAAGACAAGTAAAGCGTTTTCGTTAAATCGCTATGAGTATTTCTCTCTATGGTATTTTGCTTTCATAACTTAGTGCACAAAGTCGGAACTTAGTGTGTGTGTGTGTATGTGTGTGTGTGTGTGTGTGAGAGTAGTGTATGCATGGGCGCCGTTCTTGTCGCCCTAAATTGTGGAGTTTGGACTTTGAACTAGAAAGGACTCTTAGGAAACTTAGAGCCTTTGCCCGTGTTCCTAGACTTGAATATTCATATCCATACTTTGAGCCATTAGAGATGGAAAATCCAAATGTCTCGAATAGGCCCAACCGGACCCTTAAAGATTATTTCACACCCACTTGTAGACGTGCCCGAACGTCCCGGCTCCGCTCGCGAATGGTGCGAAATCCGTTTTGTTCATAGCTACTACAGTTCGGACTCAATGTCACGGTTCTGAATCTAATCTCGCAAAGTGCAATGCAAGACCGATAAATCACCAAAGAGTCCAAATCCGGCAAATCGTTTTGGAATATCGATTTTAATAAAGAAGTGTCAAACATGGACTGCTTTGCCAGATACAGAGTCGCCACCTAAGTGTTTTTGTTTTGGGAAATTTAGGAAACCCTAACTCGTGCCTAAGGCCACGTGTCTGTTATCACCAAAGTTGTCTCGGTTTGGGAACTTGGGCATGAGAGGGACAGGTCATGCAACAAGCACCCCCGCTCGCCCGATCAAAGATCGGCCTTTACTAACATGATATTTTGTTTTTGAAAATACATGTATTCTTATTCCCGTTTATTAGCTAGAATTACTATGTGATGCGCACAGCATACAAGTATAGACTATATCGCCTAAGTTGGAACAAAACATCTCATGTTTGTTTGAAAATTGTTTGAAGGTGCTACTCGCAAGTAGGTTAAGACGCGGATTTGCTACCCTCGAGTGGGCTTAGAAAACATGATGTTGCCACCTCAAGTGGGCTTAAAACTCGCATTTCGATGAGTTATTCCAATTCACGCAATCCAACCTTCATCCACAGGCATTCATGCAATTATACACTTAAGCAGTTAGCCTCATGGCAAGCATGCTATCATGGCAACATTCACACTCATGCAAGATGCTAAAGCATAAACACTTACAGTGTACTCTGAGTCAAAACAGAGAACTAGTTAGAAATCATGTATGATCCTAGTTCATGTTAAGATGGCTAATGCAACACATGCAAAATGCAACTAAAATAGGCTCGGCTATTCTAAGATGACCTATGAGATGTAACTTGATAACATGCTGTTGAACACGTATTCAACTAAGTATTGAAATTCAATGTAGTTTGTATGATGTGCCGAGCTCGGTGTATGCAAGACAGATGAATGATGCACGCATGTGAATATAAGGATGCTAATCGAAACATGCCCTAAAACTAACCATCGTAAACGGTTAAGTAAAAGAGAGAAAGACGTGGGGTTGGAAGACATTCACATACGCACGCACACTTATTACAAAATTCGCCCTCTCGACGGAGGGTCCGAATGAATACGCTATGCTAGCTACGCTAAGCTAAGCAACTAATCAAATAATCTAATTAGATTAATTATTATAATACCAAATTGAAAATTAGCTATGCTAAGCTAATTAAGAATTTACAATGATGGAATCAATGTAAATACATCAACAAATTAAACAGCGAATTAACTAACTACACAAAGCAGTTAAAACAGCCTCGAGGAGAGGGGCATATGCATGCTCAGTTGACTTCGCTCGAAAATCCACTACCGTGCCTCATGTTGCCTCTGTTTGAACACTTCTGTATCTCTGAAGACTGTGCCAACTTCCATAGTGCTTTTGACCCACCTTTAGGAACAATCTGAGAGGTGGTCGGCCAAGAGGAAAGGCCATCAGCCAAGTGTAATGGTCATCGGCCAAATTTCAAGGCCATCGGCCAACTATTTTTAGCCGATCGGCACACTAAATAGCCGATCGGCCATCTCTTCCTGCAAACTCTCCTTTTTACTGCAACAGAGCACAAACAGATGCATGGCAATGTATTTGCAAGAAAATATGTGTGCTACTACACCCCTTATCATGTCTAAGTCTCAAAGGTGTGTAGTGCTCGGCTCTCAAGCCATCAATCACGCATTTCGATGCATGATGGCCAAAGAGACCGAGTTGCACAAATCAATAGCACTTGAATGCACAAAAACATACAAATGCCTTAAACTCTATCATGTTTGATCAAGAGTGTCAGCGACCAAGGATTGAGGCACGTTTCATCACTTCAAGTATGAAACGTCCTTCGTTCCTCGTGTTTGGCTTGACACCCAAACCAAACACAATGCTATGGATGCACAACTTAACAAAGCTAATGACATGCAAACAATGTAATGCAACATGAGCATGCAAGCACCATGTAATGCAACCTAAACATGTAAACAATATGCAAGAATCATGCAATGCAACAAGCATGCGACAATATGCAATGCAACTAGCATGCAACAACATGCAATGCGACAAGCATGCAACAACATGCAAAATGGACTTAAACTAAAATGGACAGACCTCAAGCATGCCCAAATCAATGGCCAAAATGTTGAAATGATGTCATGAAATGCAAGACAATGCATGTACATGCTCAAGTCCACCAACTAAGCATAAAAGCATAACTCTCAAAAGTGCTCAAGGAGTGACAAATGTAAGAGTGTAGCAACACTATAAGCACTGAAATAAGGTATGAAATGATGCCAAATCATTCAATCAATACAAGCATGACATGGTAGGGTCCTTAAAGCATAAAGCTACCAAAGAGGACTATAAAGGAGGCATGCAATACATGGTACAAAGGCATGAACCAAACATGGACAGAGTTCAAATAGGTCTAAACAAAGACAAAAATATGCTAAGATTAAGGCACAAATGCCTAGGCATGTATGCATACACACTAAGCCACAAACAAGGTAACAAATGCACAACCCTTCGAGGCACTCAAAGGGTGAATGATGTGGGAACATGGCAATTCTACATGCTCTGAAATGTCTTGTGGAATGATGCCAAATCATGTACACGATACAAATGAAGCATGCTATGGTGCCCAAAGCTTAAGGCTAGCAAGGCACTTGCACTACAACTTTGCAAAACATGAAGCATATGGCAAGGAAAACCCAAAACAGTCCTAAAACATGTTAAAATGAGTCTAAAACATGTATGGAAGGAAGCCAAAATATGCTAGCATGAAGAGCATAAGGCATGATGGATGCAAGGCATATAAGGTGGATTACACTACACCTATCAAGACCAAGCATGAGATGGCTTCGCTAACAAAAATCAGAGTTATATCATGGCAAAATAACCCCAAATACACATTGAAATGATAGCTTGCAAGCTTAGGCATGAAGGCATACGCAAAGGCTCTTGTTCAAGGCATAAAGGACCAACCCTTCAACGCATTAAAAGAGTGAAAGATGTGAGTGCATGGCAATGAAACATGCTCTGAAATCACATAAAAAATGATGCCAAATCATTCAAATAGGTCAAGCAATGCATGCTAGTGGACTTGATGCACAAAACTAATAAGCTATAATGAACCATATCTATACAAATCATGGCATGCATGACCAAAACAACAAAAATCAGAGCTTAAGCATGCTAAAACATAACCAAAATCTTCTTAGAGTTAAGCCGAAATCATGCTAGAATGACATGTTAAAGCATGATACACATTAGGCTAATTCATGGAATTGCACTACAAGTGCATGGAGCATGCAAGGGCCAACCAAACCAAACCTTAACAGAGTTATGACATGGAAAAACATCACCAAAAACATGCTAAAATAGAATCAAATCATGCTAGAAAGGCATGCTACTTCATGAAACATACAAGACTAGTTTGTGAGAAATACACTACAAGTGTATAAACCATGCAAGGAGCGAGTCCACCAATCAAAATCAGAGTTATAACATGCCAAAATAACACCAAAAACATGCTTGAACTAAGCTAATTCAAACCACAAAAGCATGCTACTTTGTAAGGCTAACAAGGCTTGCAAAGAGGATTAACACTACAAGTGAAATAAGCATGCAAGAGCTGACAAATATAGCCAAAAACGGAGTTATGATTGGTCTGATAAGTCACTAAAATGAGCCTAAACAAAGCCATAAAGAAGTAAAAACACATGCTTACTTGGTTGGCCATCAACACTAGCAAGCAAGACAAGAGGAGAGGAGACCACCCTCTCCTATTTGGGCCTTCAAAATAGGGTTTTTACCACTGAAAATCCTCTGGATTTCAGTGGTTCTCAGGCCAAAAAGAAGTTGTTTGAAAAGTTTGAAAGTTAGCTCACAAGGCCTTACAAGCCAAAGAGCAGAAGGGAGGACAACCCCCTAGCCAGCTAAGGCACAAACCAAGACTTTTAGAACTGAAAAATAGAGGAAAAAAATAGAGGTTTTTTAGTTCAACACCACCCCAAAAAAATAGCCCCAGAGTAGTGTGAAAAGATGGCCAAGCAAGTGTGTAAAACAAGCTTAAAGGGAGGGAGATCTTACTCTTGATGTACAGCTGCAAAATCAGCCCAAAATCTGAGCCAAAATACCTTTTGGAGCTCAAACAAAGTCTCAAGTAAGCTTCAAGCAACCTCCTTCCAAAGATAGGCAACTTTGATAAAGGATGCATAGGCAAACTAGTTGTATTTCTCTACTTTTATGCAGTTCTATGCACCAAAAGGCAAGAAAGAGAGGCTTCAGAGAGAGAGGCAGAGATCAAAACTCTGAAAATTGTACAGAGAGAGGGATTTTAGTGAGAGAAGCTCTCAAACTTGCTTAAGAAGTTCTATCTCTTTAGAAATGAGATATTTGGCTCCATATACAGCAAAAGGCAAGAGTTTGGTCGAAATATCTAAATATGGGACAAATGGAGGTTGTGTGGAACAGCTGGAGATGAAATATCTTCAAAAAATCTGAGTTTGGGTCAGTCTTTGGCTGATCGACCATCTTTTGTGCCGATCTGCTACTTATCTGCTAATTTTTTTGGCCGATCGGCCAACAAAATCTGTTTTTCAAGCCCAACTTCAAATGGGTATAACTCCTTCATATGAACTCCTTTTCAGGTCATTCTTGTGTCCAAATTGAAGCCCCTGAAGTAATATTTCCAGTGGTGGAAGCCTTGTATCAAAATTCCAACTGTATAAAAAGTTATGCATGTTTTGGTGAAGCCTCTCAGTTTCGGTCCAACCGGAATGATGCCCAACTTCAACCAATCATATCTCCTCCATCCGGACTCGTCTTTAGGAGATTCTTGAGTGAAAAATGAAGCCCTGGAAGTCTTCTTTCCAAAAGTGGCAGCCTCATAGCTTAAATGCAAGTATAAAAAATGATAGGCCCGATTTACTGAGGACCGATCGACTTTCTTTTAACAATTCATGCCCAACTTCTTCCTCAACTAGGTTTCTTCTCTCCACTCTTCTTTTCTTTAACTCCAAACCCCCGAACAAGGTGTTTCGAAAGATTTTTCAAAGATTTCATCTCTCTTGCATTCATTTCCACTTTGTCCTTGCTCGGTTTATCGAAAAGCGCAACATTTGACAAAATGCGAGCCTCGGAACATCGTAGGAACTTTATTTCAAAAGTATTTTGAAAGAGAGGATTTTAAGGTCTAAAAACCATTAAAAATAGCTTGGGTCCACAATGGGGTGTGAAGTTTGGATTTGACTCTCCTCTTGCCGAAGAAATCGAACCTTTGCACTGCACAACTTTCACCACCAAATAAACAACCAGTAGCGCCCAAGTCTTAAGGCCGGTCAAAAATGGGGTGTCTACAGTTGCCCCTCTTTGACAGAACTCGTAAGTCATGAAATGACGGGAGTGAATGTTAAAGCCCAGAGACGACCCATTTTTGACAAGGCCGAAGACTTTGACAAACAAGCAAAATACAGATAAATAAATGGTTGCGCCCGTGGGCTGCCTACGTATCCCACTGCAAGAAATCAAACCAGCGTAGTTCAGGGGCAGAATGCAAAATGATATGCAATGCAACAAAACAGTGTAAATGATATACAATGTAACGAAACAGTGCAAATGACATGCAATGTAATTGAATCAAACCACAAACAGTGCAAAACCACACAAATATCATAAAAAGATGGAGATTCAAAAACAAACTACGTGTAACATAAAAAAGGTGCCGGAGCACTCTAACCACAATTCTCTTAGTGGAATAGGTGCATGCACAGACAGAACTACGTGTTTCGCAGAAAAAATACAAGTAATTGGATGGCATGATATAAGTGAGGGGTGATCTGCTGAGGAAATATCGTGATCCTACATGCTGAATGTAACAAAACAAACTACAATGCAATGGATGCAATGGATGAAGTGAATAAGGCGCACGGCCAAACCACATTTTGTCTAGAAAAGGCATAGACACAAAACAGACCACGTCTAACACAGAAAGGTGCCGACACCCTCAGACCACAATTCTCTTAGTGGAATAGGCGCGTACACATAATCACAGAACCATGTTTTAACGAAAGAAAGTACGGGCACATGCCAGACTAAACTTAACATGGAAAGGATGCAGGCAATAAAACAGATAATGCAGTAAATGCATGCGATAGATTCTATGTACAATGCAATGTAATAGCTAAAATGCAATATAGCTGGGAAGTGAAAGCACCTTGCAGGGGCAATTGGTGATGACTCACCTTATGCTGCTGGGGATCTTCCGCTTCTCTCGGTTGAACCACAGGTACTACTTTTCTCCCTAGCTGTGGTCGCAGCTTTCCCTATTCTCCAACAGGGTGACATACTAGGTTGGTTCAGTATCCAAAATTGAGGCGCACACCCGCTACCTCAACCTATGGGGCTGCCATACAGATTTCAAGTTGAGGGTACACCCTTGGGTATTTAAACCAGACTTTAGTCTCGGAAATCCCAAACCTTTGCGTTCTAGGCATGAGCCATTCAAACTCTAGTTTCTACCGTCTTAGTTGATCTCTTAGGAACTCACCGCAAACACAGGCAGATGGCTATATCAGACCACCGGAAGTCGTTCGGGCACGACAAACACCAAAGGAATTGCACCTTCAGAGGATTTAAGGTCCCCTAGACCAGGCGATAAAACAGATATGATGCAATGGATGTAATAGATA
The DNA here is from genome assembly GCF_004153795.1 of Camellia sinensis. NCBI lineage: Eukaryota > Viridiplantae > Streptophyta > Magnoliopsida > Ericales > Theaceae > Camellia > Camellia sinensis. Next base: position 322,822 of record NW_021025047.1, on the reverse strand, counting down.
GAGCAGTAGCGGCAAAAAAAATGAACACACTCCAACCATGCTGGAATCGTGAGAGGAGGAAGAAGAAATATAACCAATCAGGAGCACGTCCCATGCAACCTGACATAAATTCCAAACACACTGAAATCATGTGAGGAATGAGACAATCTAACCACGCTGAAATCGTGAGAAGAGGTCCAAAAATCGCTCAGGCTTGTGCTTCACGTATCCCGAGATAAAACCCGCCTAGGGCCGCACTTCACGCGTCCTGAGATAAATCCCAAACACGCTGAAATCGTGTGAGGAAAGGAATACTCTAACCACACTGAAATCATGAGAAGAGGTCCAAAAACTGCTCGGGCTTGCGCTTCACGCATCCCGAGATAAAACCCGGCCAGGGCCGCGCTTCACGCGTCCTGAGATACAAGAAAAACCGCTCAGTTTCGTGTTCCACACGTCCCAAGATACAACCCGCCCAGGGCCGCGCTTCACGCGTCCTGAGATACAAGAAAAACTACTCAGGTTTGTGTTCCACACGTCCCGAGATACAACCCGCCCAGGGTTGCGCTTCACGCGTCCTGAGATAGAACCCGCCCAGGGCCGCGCTTCACGCGTCTTGAGATACAAGAAAAAGGTACGAGACTGTACCACAAATACACAATTGTAACGAAATTGTGTGCTAGATGCACAAAGTGAATGTGTGCGATAAATGCAAGTGCGATATATGTACAAAGTGAGCGTGTGTAATAGATGTAAGTGCGATAGATGCACAAAATGAACATGCGCGATAAATACACTAAACATAATTAATCTTAAATGAAACTTCTCTGAATGAATCGCACATCCAACATCGTCTGGCTATGCCAGCTTCAAATGAACCGTACATACAATATCGTGCATAAATGAGAAAGAAACTCAACAAGTACAATATAGTAGAAACACATGTTTAGCGTTACATCAAGATACAATTTCAATACAAGATAAACGCGTGCACAGACGATGCCAATGGAAAGGTGCATAACAATGCATGAGAGATGTGCATAACAATGCAAGTGAAACGGTGCATAACAATGCAGGTGGAGTGTGCGTGACAACGCAAGTAAAGAGGAGCATGACAATGCAAGTAGAGTGCGCGTGACAACGCAAGTAAAGAGGTGCATGACAATGCAACTAGAGTGTGCATAACAATGCAAGTAAGGCGTGCATGACAATGCAACGAGTGTGCATGACAACGCAAGTAAAGTGTGCATGACAATGCTCGTGAGACATGCATAGCAAGGCAAGTGCAAGAAATGTATGCTCCATGCAACATTAAGATGCGCATTTCATGCCAGGGTGAGAAGTGCACATTCTATGTATGCAAGGTTAAAACGTGCTCCATGCAATGTACATACTCTATGCAAAAGGATCAATGACGTACATCCAATATAACGTGTATATTCTATGCGACAGCAAGAATAAGTATAGTACAAGATGCATTTATGCAATATGTGTGATGATATGATATATGTTACAAGCAATGTATAGTATGATGTCTAGGGAATGCAATAAACAAACAAAGCGGCGCTTTAGAAAGCACCTCATGGGGTGAGTGGCGATGAACCACCTACTTTGATGGGGATCTCCCCTTGTGTGTCTCGAACTCTTACCTTGTGTTCTTCGAACTCTTTCCTTCAACTCACAGTATAAAGGTTCTGATATGCTGACAAGGATTCTTTACGTAGAACACTTTGGATGCCGTCTTTCTTCCTGACCATATTCACAACTTTCCCTATTTTCCAACGGGGTGGCAGACTAGGTTGGTTCAGTATCCAAAGTTGAGGTGCACACACGCTATCTCAACCTATGGGGCTTCCATACAGATTTCAAGCCGAGGATACACCCCTGGGTATTTAAACCAGACTTTAGTCTCGAAAATCCCAAACCTTTGCGTTCTAGGCATCAGTCATTCGAACTCTAGTTTCCACCGTCGCAGTTGGTCTCCTAGGAACTCATTGCAAACACAGCCAAGATAACTCTGGTAGGGAAAGGTACTCAAGGAGAGCACTTCTGATCGCCATTCTGGTTTGAAGCAAGCTCTTGAGCTTGATGTAGAGGTACACTCATACTTCAGAGCATTAACAAGGCCTGAAGGGCTACATTCGGAGTACAATCCCAGAATCTAAAACAAACTCAGATGCTCCGATTTTCCCTTTTTGCTTTTGCTTTGCAGTCCAGAACCTGTATAGCTTTAGATAGGTCCTGGTTTTGCTGTTCTCACATGACCTGGGTTGAACCCTGCAGTTTTTGAAAGATCAAATTCTGTTTTGCACAAATGTGGAGAATGACACAGCACTCCGAGCACAAAATGATTTTATTTTTTTTAATTTGAAATTGAGAAACGAGTTCTCAACCGGGTATTGAGCCTACGACTGACCATAGTCAAAACGACTCAAAAACGGAAAACAAAGGTAAAACAACCTAAACACATCTGTTGACACTCAAAACGACTCAAAACAAGAATCGAGACAAACAAAAACACACACACACACAACACTCGGATCTGTTCCAATGGCAAGAGACCTCTTAGTTCACGAGGAGCCAGTTTCCTCAAGTAGTGTTTCCTACCCTTTTCTCATTTGTGATTCTCACATCACTCTGGCACTCAATCTCTGTTTTCTGAAAAAGCCTTTTTCTCACTTTTCTCTCAGTGCACATCTCTCTATTCTTCAATCTCTCTTCTTTTTTTATCCCTCTCCTGGGTGGTTGATGGATAAACAGGAAGTTGTGGGCTCTTACTCCTAGCATTCTGCTAGATTCTCATTCTTTTGCTCAAAACAGTGAACTTCTCCCGTAGAGGGGTTCTGGTGCGACTGGATGTGCAGCAGATCAGCAACTGAGATCAGTTGACGATGACCTTGGCTTAGCTTGACCGAGGTGAGTTTTAGCATGTCCCACCGGCCAGGCATACAATTGATTGGTCTCACACATTGCTTTTCCTACGTCCCCGTTCCGGGTCAGACGCCAATGTGTGATTTGATCATCCAGATGAGGGAACCGAATATCCCGCTCCAATTCGTGCTTCGCACTTAGCTTGGTACCTCGCTACTTGGAGGATGTGAGAGTTTTCAGCCCTTTATTATTAACTTCAGTTGTGCCCTTTTCTGGTGAATACGGTGCCCTTTTCGGCAAGTATAGTGCCCTTTTCTGGCAAGTGCTAACAATGGGGGAATAGACAGGAAACCTGACTCAACTGTGCCCCTAGTTCATCATTTTGACCATTTTTTGTTTTGGCTTTCTACGAAAACAATTTTGACCAATTTGAGAGTTAGATTAACATGCTTGTTCAATTTTCTGATTCAAAACCATGCAAGTCAAGTTATGAACATTGAAATTTTTCCTTTTTTTGGTCCAAGAAAATGGTCCAGTTTTGAAAAAATAATGGAGTAATTTTCGAGAAAATTAGTTAACTTCATTAAAAATTCTCAAAACTGTTTTTGCAAATGGCCACCGCTCAATGAGCATGGAGCCTACTCTCGAGATGCACAACCTCAGATCCAAAACAATGAAAAATTGCCCCTTGGCTAAAGGGCACTGCACGGCGACGGAAAGTTGCCCCTTGTTTGAATAGTACCGCAGTACACTGTAATCAGTCCTCAAAGTAACGATCATAACCGAACTCTCGGATGCAGAGAAGACAAAGATGATCAGAACCATTACATGGACACAGTCGATTTGGAAGTGTTTATGGCTAGACTTCAGAATGAAGTTGCCTACGCATCCCAAACATGGGAATCAAGCCTTACGTAGTTCGGGGTTAAGGTACACTCGGGTATTAACCTCTCATTTTGCGTTCTAACTTTTGCCAAGGCCGCCCTTTCGGGTTTTCAACCTTGCGAGCTCTGTTTTTCTTTTCTTTTTTATTTCTTCTATTTTTCTTCTCTTCATTCATTTTTCTTTTCATTTTTTTTTTCATTTTCTTCTTTTGTTTTCTTTTTCTTGCTCTAACTTTTGCCTGGGTCGCCCTTTCTGGGCTTTCGGCCCAGCGAGTCTCTCAAGGGTAAAAGTGTAGCTTTCTCCATGTTGATTGGTTTGAGATCTCAAAGCCATTTGAATCTAGGAGAATGGCTGCTGTTTGCTGATGATGTAAGAGTCTATCCAGCCGGGTCTGAATTGCCCCCAGTGTTGTGGATAGGAATTCGGTTGTCCTTCAGTAATACTTTCTTCTTTCCTCCCTTCTGGGATTTGGCATTCTTGCCGATCTTCGTTAGCTTGAGAAATGTCCCAATTTTTTACTCTTCGAGCACATCTGACATTTTTTGCCCTTAGTTCAAGGGCTGCTTCTCATCCAGCTTTGCAAGCTTTCTTTTGATCATATCTGATCTTCTTGATCTGACTTTCTTGCCCCCAGTTCGAGGGCTGCTTCAAATCTGGCCTGGCGGGCCTCCTTTGATGTCATACAACCTTATTGCCCCTAGTTCATGCGCTGCTTCAAATCTGGCCATACAAGCCTTATGTTGTGATTGACCGTTGAACATTCTGAATTAAAGTCCAAGGTTTGAAAGCAAAAGGGGTCGAGTCTCGAGGCCGAGAGCAATCCTAAGCTGCACAATCTCAAAATCAATTCCACACAGGTCTTCACGGGACCGCGCAAAATATTTTTTGAAATCTTTTAAGAAAGCGACTAGTTGCTCGCGCTGAAGACAATGTAGAACTAATCTGAATCAAGCTAGGATCCTTCCCAGTACTCACATTAACAAACATGATCTCATTCATTAAGGGTTTAGCATGCCTCTCCTCCTCTCAGTTGATCAAATTTTTACAAATCCCGAGGAATTCCTTCCTCTTTGTTTTCACCACAGTGTTAGAAAAAAAAGTTTTGAAAAACTTAGGTCAATGCAATGACTTCAAGGCACAGAAAAGACACAGTTTTTAGTCAAATACTGCCATCTTATTCAGAACTTCTGGCACAACTGGCTTCAAGGTAGAAACAAACTCAAAAGTGTGAAAATCACTACTGTTTCATTTAAGTCTTTTGGTGCAACTGGCCCCATGGCAGGAACAGACTCAAAAGAGTGTAAGAGACGAACACAAAACAAGCAAGTGATGCCCGAGGTAACACCCTTGAAATCACCCGACTCTAACAAAACAGGACTGACTCAATACAACAAGACAGACTCGACTGACTCTGTACAAAAAGACTGACTCAATACAACACAACAAAACCGACTCAATACCCAAATCAGAAAGCACAAAAACTAGCACTTGCACATTGCTCAAAACAGTGCGTGCCATCCTCAAATTTGGAGTAAACTGAGTGTCATCCGCAGGTGGTTCATTCCCCGATCACATAATCACATTATCCCCCAAGTTCACTGACCCAGTGCCGATAGACTTTGCAGGACCTGGCGCGACGATGACTTCTTTATCAATCAGATCTTGTATTTGGTGGCAAAGACGAAAACACATGTTAGTGTCATGGCCGGCTTGTTGATGGAAGGCACAGTACTTGGCCGGATCATTGGAGGCAGAAAGTTTATTCAGGAGAGGTCGAGGCTCAAGGGGTTTGAGATGGCCCTGTCTAACAAGGATTTGGAAAGCTTTGGACAAAGTCATGTAGAGGGCATGGAAGACCCTCTGACCTCGGGGTTGGTACTTCGAGGTTTGTGGAGTTTTACTGGATGCACCAGCAAAGGGATTGATATGCGCTGACTGGGATTGCTGATCTCTTCCGAGCACGGGATTAGAGCTGAAAGGAACGTTTCTGGTACAACGGCCCTTCTCCCAACTTGCCCCTTGATTCAAACTGCTCTCATTCTGAGTGGCAAAAGTGTCACCCACAGTCTTTGCAACAATTGCGAGAACTTGCTGTTTGTTTAGCCCTTCCGCTTTCAAAGCCTCCACAGCCCACATAAAGTGTTCATGGGGATCAATGCCTGACCCTACCTTGTTCTTACCACTTGCCTCAGCTTGGCCAAAGGATTGGGTCGCTATATCAGAGCGAAGTCCTGTTGTTGTTGACACGCCAACACCCAGATCTGAGACGGCTTCAGGTTGGCCCTTTTCAATTGCAGCTTGCCCCAAGATTGGGGAGCATTTTGGCGTGAAACTTATGGCTTGTGATGTGGTCGATGATGGAGACAAAATTCCAAAGGCTAAATCTACCACAGTTCTTTGCAAATCTTCAATCATGCCCTCTAGCTCAGAAGTAGTGGGTTCACGGGTTTGAGATGATTGGGGTTCAAATGCATTCATCGTGCTTAAGCCCATACTTTTCGGGATAAACACCTCGGGCTTGAGTATATGGGTTGGGATGTATATACTGGGGTTGTAGGTGGGTGGCAGTGTATGGCCGAGGTTGAGATGTGGATGAGGTACTTGGTCCTTGGGGTTTTGAGGTGGAACTATTGTCCGGTTGTCAATGAGATTCTGGATCTCATGACGAAGGCAGTAGCAACCATCGGTGCCATGGCCGCGCTGCTGATGATATACACAGTATTTGCTGGGGTTATGTCTGGCAGGGAGTGGGTTAGGCAAAGGTTAAGGATTAAGGGGTTTGAGATGCCCTATTTCCATCAGGACTTTTAATGTGCTGGTTAGGCTCATATGGAGGGGGCTGAAAAATCTACCCTGAGCTCGGGCTGGGCAGGCTATTTGTAGGCTGGCCTTGGCAAAAGGGTCGGTTATGGCGACTGTGTTGACTTTAGTGGGTTTGGAAACAGTGCTACCGCCAGCAATGGTACACCCGACTGGGAGCCTTACGATAACCTCGGTGGACCCATCCTTAATGTCGTTAATGGAGTTAAGGCCCTGTGCCATTTTGACCTGCTTCTCAAGGTTCGCAATTTTTTCCGAGCTCGGATCAAAATCAATAATATCAAGGGGATAAAGCCTCTCAGTAGGCTATGCCAAGGGTTTGAAAACTCGGGCTTAAGCCAACCTTTCTCGGGGATCCGGACCATGCAAATCTTCAGCTAGCGGGAGTGGGTCCAAGTTCGGCTGGGGTCCCGAGACTGGATGTGTGGTAGGTGCCCCAGATGGGCGTTGCATTTTAGCATTGGTCTCACCTTGCATGGCGATTCCCTAGTTTAATACCACTATCATGGTCTCAACTTCTTCTGAACTCTGTGCCATCACAGTCTGTTGAGTTTGAACAAAGGTGATGTGACTGGTGACTGTCGGATCAGATGAACCGGTGAGCCCTGACTGACCTTTCTTTGCCTTGCCTTTGGCAAAGGAACACTTGTTGCCCTTGTACTGAATCTCTGACCTGACAAAGTCTATCAACACAAGTCCGGTGTACTCGGGGGATATTGGAGCCTTTTGAAGCTATGGTTCCAAAATTACCTTGCAAAAGAGAAAACAGACAGCATCTCAGCCTGATTTCACCAGAACAAATACAAGCACAGCTGAATAACTGCACTATTTTCTAAATTCTGCTCCAAAATTCTGCCTGTAAACTGATACCCCCAAAATACTGATACCCACAGGCCTGATACTCAGACTTGCAAGCTGATACATGCATTCTTGTAGAGGCACACTCCAAAAGCACATAGCAAGCAAATGAGAGCCAAAAACACCCCTATGGAGGGGTAGGGTTTCCTTGTCCTATTTTCTCAGGAGCTAGGGTTTTACTACGCACACAGCGGTTTCAAACAACTTATAATCGGGTAACCAACCTGTCCTAGCTTGGAATGGTCACTACAGTTTCCGATATGCACTAGATCGAATGGTCAAAAAGGGTGCCCTGGTTAAAACCAGGGTTTGTGTTCCCGTTGTGACAGAGACCGCAACCGGTCAGCCTTATGGCACGCTTCTCAAAGCAAGCCTTTGGCAAACCGTTTAGGAATAGCATACGGCAAACACAGTATCCTAGGCGCACCAATGCAAATGCAATGCAAAGAGACACATAAGTGTAATCAAAACAAGATATCATGAGTTCGAGTCAAGTTCTAAAAGTCCCCAGCAGAGTCGCTAGAAACGGTAGACGTGCCCGAACGTCCCTGCTCCGCGCGCGAATGGCACGAAATCCGTTTTGTTCTTAGCTACTACAGTTCGGACTCAATGTCACGTTTCTGAATCTAATCTCGCAAAGTGCAATGCAAGACCGATAAATCACCAAAGAGTCCAAATCCGACAAATCGTTTTGGAAAATCGATTTTAATAAAGAAGTGTCAAACATGGACTGCTTTGCCAGATACAGAGTGGCCACCTAAATGTTTTTGTTTTGGGAAATTTAGGAAACCCTGACTCGTGCCTAAGGCCACATTCCGTTATCACCAAAGTTGCCTCGGCTCGGGAACTTGGGTACGAGAGGGGAAGGTCATACAATGAGCACCCCTGCTCGCCCGATTAAAGATCGGCCTTTACTAACATGATATTTTTTTTTTGAAAACACATGTGTTCTTATTCCGGTTTATTAGCTAGAATTACTATATGATGCGCACAACATACAAGTATAGACTAGATCGCCTAAGTTGGAACAAAACATCTCATGTTTGTTTGAAAATCGTTTGAAGGTGCTACTCGTAAGTAGGCTAAGAGGTGGATTTGCCACCCTCGAGTGGGCTTAGAAAACATGATTTTGCCACCTCAAGTGGGCTTAAAACTCGCATTTCGATGAGTTGTTCCAATTCAAGCAATCTAACCTTCATCCACAAGCATTCATGCAATTATACACTTAAGCAGTTAGCCTTATGGCAAGCATGCTATCATGGCAACATTCACACTCATGCCAGATGCTAAAGCATAAACACTTACAGTGTACTCCGAGCCAAAACAGAGAACTAGTTAGAAATCATGTATGATTCTAGTTCATGTTAAGATGGCTAATGTAACACATGCAAAATGCAACTAAAATAGGCTAGGCTATTCTAAGATGGCATATGACATGTAACTTGATAACATGCTTTTGAACACGTATAAAAGTAAGTATTGAAATTCAATATAGTTTGTATGATGCGCCGAGCCCGGTGCATACAAGACAGACGAATGATGCACGCATGCGAACATAAGGATGCTAATTGGAACATGCCCTAAAACTAAGCTCGTAAGCAGTTAAGTAAAAGGGAGAAAGACATAGGGTTGGAAGACATTGACACACACACGCACACTTATCACAAAATCTGCCCTCTCGACGAAGGGCCCGAATGAATACGTTATGCTAGCTACGCTAAGCTAAAGAACTAATTTAATAATCTAATTAGACTAATTATTACAATAACGAATTGAATATTAGCTATGCTAAGCTAATTAAGAATTTACAATGATGGAATCAATTAGCAAATACATCAACTAATTAAACAGTGAATTAACTAACTACACAAAGTAGTTAAAACAGCCTCGAGGAGAGGGGCATATGCATGCTCGGTCGACTTCGCTCGGATATCTACTACCGTGCCTCATGTTGCCTCTGTTTGAACACTTCTGTATCTCTGAAGACTGTGCCAACTTCCATAGTGCTTTTGACCCACCTTTAGGAACAATCTGAGAGGTGGTCGGCCAAGAGGAAAGGCCATCAGCCAAGTGTAATGGTCATCGGCCAAATTTCAAGGCTATCGGCCAACTATTTTTAGCCGATTGGCACACTAAATAGCCGATCGGCCATCTCTTCCTGCAAACTCTCCTTTTTGCTGCAACAAAGCACAAACAGAGGCATGGCAATGTATTTGCAAGAAAATATGTGTGCTACTACACCCCTTATCATGTCTAAGGCTCAAAGGTGTGTAGTGCTCGGCTCTCAAGCCATCAATCACGTATTTCGATGCATGATGGCCAAAGAGACCGAGTTGCACAAATCAATATCACATGAATGCACAAAAACATACAAATGCCTTAAACTCTATCATGTTTGATCAAGAGTGTCGGCGACCGAGGATTGAGGCACGTTTCATCACTTCAAGTATGAAACGTCCCTCGTTCCTCGTGTTTGGTTTGACACCCAAACCAAACACAATGCTATGCATGCACAACTTAACAAAGCTAATGACATGCAAACAATGTAATGCAACATGAGCATGCAAGCACCATGTAATGCAACCTAAACATGTAAACAACATGCAAGAATCATGCAATGTGACAAGCATGCGACAATATGCAATGTAACTAGCATGCAACAACATGCAATTCGACAAGCATGCAACAACATGCAAAATGGACTTAAACTAAAATGGACAGACCTCAAACATGCCCAAATCAGTGGCCAAAATGTTGAAATGATGGCATGAAATGCAAGACAATGCATGCACATGCTCAAGCCCACCAACTAAGCACAAAAGCATAACTCTCAAAAGTGCTCAAGGAGTGACAAATGTAAGAGTGTAGCAACACTATAAGCACTGAAATAAGGTATGAAATGATGCCAAATCAGTCAATCAATACAAGCATGACATGCTAGGGTCCTTAAAGCATAAAGCTACCAAAGAGGACTATAAAGGAGGCATGCAATACATGGTACAAAGGCATGAACCAAACATAGACAGAGTTCAAATAGGTCTAAACAAAGACGAAAATATGCTACGATTGAGGCACAAATGCCTAGGCATGCATGCATACACACTAAGCCATAAACAAGGTAACAAATGCACAACCCTTAGAGGCACTCAAAGGGTGAATGAAGTGGGAACATGGCAATTCTACATGCTCTGAAATGTCTTGTGGAATGATGCCAAATCATGTACACGATACAAATGAAGCATGCTATAGTGCCCAAAGCTTAAGGCTAGCAAGACACTTGCACTACAACTATGCAAAACATGAAGCATATGGCAAGGGAAACCCAAAACGGTTCTAAAACATGTTAAAATGAGTCTAAAACATGTATGGAAGGAAGCCAAAATATGCTAGCATGAAGGGCATAAGGCATGATGGATACAAGGTAAATAAGGTGGATTACGCTACACCTATCAAGACCAAGCATGAGATGGCTTCACCAACAAAAATCAGAGCTACATCATGGCAAAATAACCCCAAATACACATTGAAATGATAGCTTGCAAGCTTAGGCATGAAGGCATACGCAGAGGCTTATGTTCAAGGCATAAAGGACCAACCCTCCAACGCATTGAAAGAGTGAAAGATGTAAGTGCATGGTAATGAAACATGCTCTGAAATCACATAAAAAATGATTCCAAATCATTCAAATAGGTCAAGCAATGCATGCTAGTGGACTTGATGCACAAAGCTAAAAAGCTAGAATGAACCATAGCTATACAAATCATGGCATGCATGACCAAAACAACAAAAATCAGAGCTTAAGCATGCTAAAACATGACCAAAAGATTCTTAGAGTTCAGATGAAATCATGCTAGAATGACATGTTAAAGCATGATACACATTAGGCTAATTCATGGAATTGCACTACATGTGCATGGAGCATGCAAGGGCTAACCAAACCAAACCTTAACAGAGGTATGACATGGCAAAACATCACCAAAAACATGCTAAAATAGAATCAAATCATGCTAGAAAGGCATGCTACTTCATGAAGCATACAATACTAGTTTGTGAGAAATACACTACAAGTGTATAAACCATACAAGGAGCGAGTCCACCAATCAAAATCAGAGTTATAACATGTCAAAATAACACCAAAAACATGCTTGAACTAAGTTAAATCAAACCAGAAAAGCATTCTACTTTGTAAAGCTAACAAGGCTAGCAAAGAAGATTAACACTACAAGTGAAATAAGCATGCAAGAGGTGACCAAGACAGCCAAAAATAGAGTTATGATAGGTCTGATAAGTCACAAAAATGAGCCTAAAGAAAGCCATAAAGAAGTAAAAACACATGCTTACTTGGTTGGCCATCAACACTAGCAAGCAAGACAAAAGGAGAGGGGACCACCCTCTCCAATTTGGGCCTTCCAAATAGGGTTTTTACCACTGAAAATCCTCTGGATTTCAGTGGTTCTCAAGCCAAAAAGAAGTTGTTTGAAAAGTTTGGAAGTTAGCTCACAAGGCCTTACAAGCCAAGGAGCAAAAGGGAGGACAACCCCCTAGCCAACCAAGGCACAAACCAAGACTTTTAGGACTGAAAAACAGAGGAAAAAAATAGAGGTTTTTTAGTTCATCACCACCCCAAAAAAATAGCCCCAGAGTAGTGTGAAAAGATGGCCAAACAAGTGTGTAAAGCAAGCTTAAAGGGAGGGAGATCTTACCCTTGATGTACAGCTGCAAAACCAGCCCAAAATCTGAGCCAAAACACCTTTTGGAGCTCAAACAAAGTCCCAAGTAAGCTTCAAGCAACCTCCTCCCGAAGATAGGCAACTTTGATGAAGGATGCATAGGCAAACTAGTTGTATTTCTCTACTTCTATGCACTTCTATGCACCAAAGGGCAAGAAAGGGAGGCTTCAGAGAGAGAGGCAGAGATCAAAACTCTGAAAATTTTACAGAGAGAGGGAGTTTAGTGAGAGAAGCTCTGAAACTTGCTTAAGAAGTTCTATCTTTTTAGAAATGAGATATTTGGCTCCATATATAGCAAAAGGCAAGAGTTTGGTCAAAATATCTAAATATGGGACAACTGGAGGTTGTGTGGAATAGCTGGAGATGAAATATCTTCAAAAAATCTGAGTTTGGGTCACTCTTGGCCGATCGGCTATCTTTTGTGCCGATCTGCTACTTATCTGCTAATTTTTTGGTCGATCGGCCAACAAAATCTACTTTTCAGGCCCAATTTCAAATGGGTATAAATCCTTCATATGAACTCCTTTTCAGGTCATTCTTGTGTCCAAATTGAAGCCTCGGAAGTAAGATTTCCAGTGGTGGAAGCCTTGCATCAAAATTCCAACTGTGTAAAAAGTTATGCATGGTTTGGTGGTGCCTCTCAGTTTCGGTTCAACTGGAATGATGCCCAACTTCAACCAATCATATCTCCTCCATCCGAACTCGTCTTTAGGAGATTCTTGAGTGAAAAATGAAGCCCCGAGAGTCTTCTTTCCAACGGTGGTAGCCTCATAGCGTAAATCCATGTACAAAAAATGACAGGTCTGATTTAGCGAGGACCGATCGACTTTCTCTTAACGTTTCATGCCCAACTTCTTTCTCAACTAGGTTTCTTCTCTCCACTCTTCTTTTCTTCAACTCCAAACCCCCGAACAAGGTGTTTTCAAAGATTTCATCTCTCTTTCATTCATTTCCACTTTGTCCTTGCTCGGTTTACCGAAAAGCGCAACATTTGACGAAATGCGAGCCTCGGAACATCGTAGGAACTTTATTTCAAAAATATTTTGAAAGAGAGGATTTTAAGGTCTAAAAACCATTCAAAATAGCTTTGGTCCACAATGGGGTGTGAAGTTTGGATTTGACTCTCCTCTTGCCAAAGAAATCGAACCTTTGCACTGCACAACTTTCACTACCAAATAAACAATCAGTAGCGCCCAAGTCTTAAGGTTGGTCAAAAATGGGGTGTCTACACCACTGTATATATATTACCATCATGCATCCAATTACCCGACACCACTAGTGCTCATTATGAGATAAAGTCCAACACTATACAAATGCTCCTGTCATTCCATGGACTAGCTCATGATGATCCTTATAAACATTTGAATGAATTTCTGTAAATTTGCTCTACAGTGAGAATCCAGAATTTCACAAATGAGGCCTTAATGTTGCGATTATTCCCATTCTTATTAAAGGAAAAAGCCAAACACTGGCTAAACTCCTTACTTGCTAATTCAATCACAACTTGAAACCGATTACAACAATGGTTCTTGAAGAAGTACTTTCCCATCAGTAAAACCAACCAACTTAGGCGAGCCATCACCAATTTTGCTCAAATTGATGGCGAGCAATTTCATGAGATGTGGGAAAGACTTCGTGACCTTCTCCAACAGTATCCCCACCACCAAGTGCCTGATTGGCAACTTGTGCAGACCTTTTACTATGGCTTAATTGAGCCTCACAACCAAATGGTGGATTTCTCTTGTGGTGGGACATTCATGTCCAAAAATGATACCGAGGCATGGCAATTGTTTGAGAACCTAAGTGATAATCCCTTTCACCATGCCTCTGCAGCCTGGCATGTTCGGCAACCAGTAGTTGGAGCCCCGAAGAGAGGGGGCATTTATGAGGTCGGGCAAAACCTAGAGTTAGCCCAACAAGTAGAGAGGCATTGTCCCACAAAATGGACCAATTATTAGCTGCGGGACATGCCCCAACACAACAAGATCAGCCTCAATTTCACTAGGCAGGTGCTATTTGTGTGAGCCCTGCTCATGACTTGAGTGAGTGCCCTTCGGCATCACAATTTCTAGAATTAGTCCAAGAGCATGTGAATGCGGCTCAAGGATTCTCCAACCCGAGTAATGACCCATACTCCAACACATACAATCCGGGATGAAGAAATCACCCTAATTTTTCATGGAGACCTCCTTCACAAGGAACTTCTTACAACCCTCCACTACCAAGGCAGAATTTTAATAATTTTTCCAACTAATCTTTCTACCGACCACCACAACCTTATCGGCAACCACAACCCCCATATGTTCTTCAAAGCAACTCTGCCTTTGAGTCTCAGGTGTTAGAAGTTCTCTCAGAACTTAAGGGGTTAGCACCAGTAGTTCACTCCCACACTCACTCCATTGCCAAGCTAAAGGCCCAATTAGGTCAAATGGCTAACAATATGAATAGGAGAGAGAAAGGAAAATTACCGAGTCAGACCATGGCCAACCCTAAGGGTCAATATGGGGCAGAAGGTTCGGGTGGGAATGGAAAGCACCATGAGCAGGTGTAAGCTATGATTACCTTGAGAAGTGGGAGGGAATTAGAGCCTCGGCCAGTTGCATCTGATGTAACTAGAGCTAAGAAGGGTGATCACGGTGGTACGCCCAATGAGAGCTAGGGTGAAGTGGAAACACCTAAGAGGGATGACTTAGTCCCTAGCACTTCACATGAGCCTAAGGCATCATATATGCCTAAGGCACCTTTTCCCCAATGCCTTGATACACCGTCTCCTTTCAATAAGAAGGCAGCATCCATGGAAGCGATGATGGAGGTCTTTAAACTGGTAAAAATCAACCTCCCCCTGTTGGAGGCGATTAAGTATGTACCCTCCTAAGCTAAATTTCTAAAGGACTTATGTACGCAAAAGTGTAAATCTAGGACACATGTGTCCCAAAAGGTCATACTCACGGAGCAAGTAAGCTCCATCTTGTTGAATGACACTACCCCTAAGCTTAAAGACCCGGGTGCCCCAACCAATGCATGCATTATAGGGGACCATTTCATTGATAGGGCGTTGTTAGATTTAGGGGCTAGTGCCAATTTGTTGTCGTACTCTGTGTACGAGGAATTTGGGCTTGGTGAGTTGAAGCCCACTACTGTTACTCTCCAGTTGGCTGACCGGTCCCTCAAAGTGCCACGTGGCATGATTGAGGATGTGCTAGTAAAGGTTGATAGGTTTTACTTTCCTGTTGACTTTTTGGTGTTAGATATGGAATCAGTAGCCAGTTCTTGGAAACAAATCTCGGTGATCTTAGGTCGACCTTTCTTGGCCACGGCCAATGCATGCATAAATTGTCATACCGGGATTATATAAGTTTCATTTGGGAATATGCAAGTGAAACTTAATGTTTTCCAAGCATCCCAACAACCCCATGAGAAAGAGGAGTGCTTATTTGTGGATGTTGTGGATGGGATTGTGGAGGAAGCTTTACCCTCCATTCTTGTAGAGGACCCTCTAGAGGCTTATCTAGCTCATTTTGGGTTTGAGAATTTTGATATTGACGAGTCGATTGAGGAGGTGAATGCTTTACTTAATGCTTCTTCTACACCAGATTTTTCTCCGTGGAAAGCCCGGTTTTAGTCACTTCCTCCTCTGTCGAGAGAGCCCACCATACCATCTTTAGTCACACCATCTGCACTTGATTTGAAGCCACTCCCGGCCACACTCAAGTATGCATTTTTAGGGTCGCATGATACTTTACCAGTCGTCATTGCATCTGACTTGACTACAGAGCAGGAGAGTCAGTTAATGAGTGTTCTCGTGGCACATTAGAGTGCTATAGGGTGGTCGGTGGCTGATTTGAAAGGGATAGATCCCTTCGTGTGCATGCATTATATACACCTAGAGGAGGACACCAAACCTTCTCGTGAAATGCAATGGAGGCTTAATCCCAATATGAAAGAGGTGGTGAAAAATGAGGTGTTAAAATTGTTGGATGCGGGTATTATATACCCCATCTCGGATAGCAAGTGGGTGAGTCCTACATAAGTGGTGCCCAAGAAATTGGGCATTACTGTTGTTGACAATGAGAGAGGAGAGTTAGTCCCCACACGAACCACTACTGGGTGGCGAGTGTGCATTGATTATAGGAGACTGAATTCCACGACTAGGAAGGATCATTTTCCCTTAACTTTTATTGATTAGATCCTAGAGCGGTTAACGGGGCAGGGTTTCTATTGTTTTCTTGATGGCTACTCGGGGAATAATCAAGTTCCGGTTTACCTCGCTGACCAGCAAAAGACCACATTCACTTGCCTTTTCGGCACTTTTGCTTATAAGCGCATGCCCTTTGGGCTATGTAATGCACCAACGACTTTTCAATGGTGTATGATGGCCATTTTCTCCAACATGGTGGGGAAATTTTTAGAGGTTTTCATGGATGACTTCTCTGTGTTTGGGTCGTCTTTTGAGAAATGTCTCCAGAACTTAACCAAAGTCCTTATTCGTTGTGTGGAGACAAACCTGATTTTGAGTTGGGAAAAGAGCCATTTTATGGTTTGTGAGGGTATAGTGTTGGGACACATTGTATCCCCTCGAGGCATAGAGGTTGACAAAGTTAAGGTTAAACTCATTGTAGGCCTTCCTCTACCCAATTCTGTGCGTCAAATTAGGTTTTTCCTGGGGCATGCAAGTTTTTACCGTAGGTTCATCAAAGACTTTAGTAAAATATCACGTCCTTTGTGTAGTTTACTTACTAAGGACATGCCTTTTTATCCTTGATGAGGCATGCTTGAAGGCTTTTGAAACACTGAGAATAGTCCTTACCACCGCCCCAATCATGAAATCACCGAATTGGTCACTCTCTTTTGAAATCATGTATGATGCCTCAGATTATGCTGTTGGGGCTGTGTGGGGTCAAAAGGTCAATAGGGCACCATATGCTATATACTATGCTAGTCACACTCTCTCGGATGCACAATTGAATTACACTACTACCGAGAAAGAGTTGCTAGCTGTGGTCTTTGCCTTAGATAAATTCCGGTCCTATCTTCTAGGTTCCAAGGTCATAGTCTTCACTGATCATGTCGCTTTACGGTATTTTCAATCAAAGAAAGAGACCAAACCTAGGTTAATTAGATGGATTTTGTTGCTTCAGGAATTCGACCTAGTGATCCGAGATAAGAAAGGATCTGAGAATGTGGTGGCGGATCACCTCTCCCGAATCCTTGTTGAGTATACTAGTGACCCTCTAATTTTGCATGATTCGTTTCCGGACGAACAACTCCTTGTGGTGTCACGAGCGAGCCCCCCGTGGTTTGCACATATTGTGAATTACTTGGCCATTGGAAAAATTCCTCAAAATTGGTCTAAGCAAGACAAAGACCGATTCTTTTTGCAGGTCAGGTATTATTTTTAGGAGGATCCGGAGTTGTTTAAATATTGCTTCGACCAAGTGATCCGATGGTGTGTGCCGGAGAGTGAGGTGCATAGCATTCTTACTTTTTGTCATCATTCTTCTGTATGTGGCGGTCATTTTAGTGGGCATAAAACAGCCGCCAAGATTTTATAAAGCGGGTTTTATTGGCCCACCATTTTTAAAGATGCCCATCAATTTTGTAGAACTTGTTTGGGCTGTCAGCAAATGGGTTCAATATCTCGACATGACATGATGCCAATGTCCCCTATTCTTCTAGTAGAGATCTTTGATGTTTGGGGGATTGATTTTATGGGACCTTTCCCATCGTCATTCGGATATGAGTATATTCTCTTCGCAGTGGATTATGTATCTAAATAGGTGGAGGCAATAATTACCCGATCAAACGATCATAAAGTAGTAATCAAATTTTTGCATGAAAACACCTTTAGTTGTTTCGGGTTTCCTAGAGCCATAATAAGTGACCAGGGTACGCATTTTTGTAACCGGTTCTTTGAGTTGGTAGTTAAGAAATACTCTATCACTCATAAAGTAGGCACTCCATACCACCCTCAAACTAGTGACCAAGCGGAAGTCTCTAACAGGGAGGTGAAGCACATAATAGAGAAAACGGTGAGGCCAGATAGGAAAGATTGGTCAAAACGTTTGATTGATGCATTATGGGCCTACCACATTGCTTATAAGACACCCATTGGGATGTCACCATATAGGGCGGTGTTTGGCGAAGCTTGCCATCTCCCGGTTGAACTTGAGTATCAAGCGTTGTAGGCCATAAAGAAGTTTAACTTCGATATGGCTGCGACTGGGCTCAACAGGAAATTGCAACTCAATGAGTTAGAGGAAATTCAGAATGATTCATATGAGAGTTTGAGAATTTTTAAAGCTCGGACTAAGGAATTCCATAACAAGCACATTAATAGAAAATCCTTTGAACCCAACCAAAAAGTGTGGCTTTTAACTCAAAATTGAGACTCTTTCCGGTTAAGCTTAGATCAAGATGGGATGGTCCCTTTGTAGTTGTAGAGGTATTTATTCATGGCGCCGTTGAGGTGTAAGATCCAAAGAAGGGCCACACTTTCAAAGTGAATGGCCAAAGACTGAAGCCATATATAGAGGGGATTTGGAATGGGGATATGATTCAATCTATTGCTTTCATGAACCCTTTTTACTATGATTGAGAGATTGATGTCTTGTTCTCTTTTCTTTTCTTTTCTTTTCTTTTCTTTTCTTTCCTTTCTATTCTATTATATTCTTCTTTATTCTTGTTGTGCTTTATTTGTATCTAAGAGACGTTAAATCCTCTAAAGGTGTAATTCCTTTGGTGTTTGCCGTGCTCGAACGACATCTGACGGTCTGGTATAGCCACCTAACCGTGTTTGTAGTGAGTTCCAACTTAGACGGTGGAAACTAGAGTTCGAATGGCAAAGCCTAGAACGCAAAGGTTTGGAATTTCTGAAACTAGAGTCTGGTTTAAATACCCAGGGGTGTGGAGATTGCTTCAAAATCACCCCGGCTTGAACTTTGTATGGCAGCCCCATAGGTTGAGTTAGCTTTATGCGCCTCGATTCTGGATACCAAATTAACCTAGTCTGTCACCCTGTTGGAGAATAAGGAAAGTTACACACTGTTAGGGAGAAAAGTAGTACCCGTGGTTTTCGCGTGAAGATTATACTTTTGTTGCGCATTTTGATATTTTCGATGTTCTATTTTTTTATTTCAAATGTGCATTGAAGGTAGAAATTGTTTAAATTTTTATTTAGATGGTGATTGGGTTTTTGTTAAAATAAATATTAAAAAAATTGGGTTGTACTTGGGTTTTTTTTTTTAAATAAAAAAAAAAAAAGCCATAAAAACCGCACGTGCGTCCCAAATGGGCGCACGAGCGGCGTGGTTGGGTGCACGAGCAGCCCAAGCCAATTGGCTAATGCTTTTACGCCGCAAGAGCAGCCCAATTCCGCCATTGGAGCGGCCCAAAATAGGTGCTCGTGCAGCCCAATTGGGCGCACAAGCGACCTGATTCAAAAAAATTTAAAATAGTTCAACTTGTGCACTTTCTCAAAAAAAAAAAAAAGGAAAAATAAATAAATAAATATATATATATATATCAAACTGCAGATTTTGTTTATTTATGTTTATTTACTTATTTTATATTTCTTCCAAAAAAAAAATTATTATGCAGTTTTATATATTTATTTATTTACTTATTTTATTCTACTTTATTCAAACCAAAAAAAAAAAAAAAAAATTTGTTGACAAACCCTAGGTCCACTTTTTTGACCATCACTTTCCCCAGGACATTATCTCTCTACCTCTCATCTTCTTATCTCTCTCTCTCTCTCTCTCTCTCTCTCTCTCTCTCTCTCTCAACACCACACACCCATAAACTCCATCCACACCATCATCACCAACTTCTTCTTCCTCCTTCTTTCTCACCACCATCTCACCGCCAGCGCCCTATTTCCTCTCCATCCGTCGAATCTCCAGCGACCACCATTTTTTTCCTCTAATCATCATTCTTTCTCCCTCTTTCTCCACTTTTTCAAGGTAAACTTTCCTTTTTTGTTTAGATTTGTGGGTTTGGGAGTAGATAAGTAGAGTTTTGTTATTATTTTTGTTCAAATCATGATCTATGGTTCATCCTTAAAAAAAAAAAAAAAAAAATCTGGGCGAGCAATAAATAGATCCACTGCACGTGCAGCCCTCAAAAAAAAAACAAAAAAAAAACAAAAAACCCTCATAAATAAAGGTAATAATCATAACAATAATTTAGCTTATTTTTATATACTGTAGTTGTTTAGTTAAAATTGTTTAGTTAGTGGTTCTTGTTAGTTTAATTGGGTAGTGGATTGTTTTTATTTTTATTTTTTTTAATTGTTTAGTTAGTGATGTAGTTTTATTTTTATTTAGTGATTTAATTGTAGTTTAAATGTTTAGTTTTTATTTTTATTTTCTGAATTTTTATTTTATTTTATTTTATTTTCTTCTACTAAGTTAGATTATTTTATTTTATTTTATTTTATTTTCTTATTTATTTATTCATTGTAATTCATGTGTGTTTGTAAATTTGTCTCATGCTAACTTAGTGTAAGTTAATTTAATAACATATTAAGTAAATAAATAAATAAATAAATAATTTCAAGTGGCGTGACGACAATGAGGTTTTGAGTAATTTGTGCATACATGTCGTATTTGATGAGTGCCGATATAATGGTTCCACATTTTTGATTGTGTTGGTTGAATTATTTCGTGCAGATATGTCTTCATCATCCCGTCGAGCACCCAAACGGCCTCGCAATGCCAACATTGCATTTAGGGATGTGCCAACCGACGCTTAGGCCAACAAACCAGTTACCTGTGATACATCCTTTGATGTAGAATACTTCAGATGCCATCAACCCACTGTGTGGAGTGTCCGGCAACTTGAAGACCGGGGCCTCTTGGGTGTTTGCACTGTCACTGAACTGGCGTATCCTCGCATTGTACGAGTATTTTATCAAAATATGTACACAAGTGACGAGGCCCCGGAAGCACTTTTGTTCCTTGTTGACGGGTTGGAGTTAGCCGTCACACGAGCTTCCATTGCCGATGTCCTCCACTGTTCTATGGACGCTATCAATGTAGAACAGTTCCCGGTATTCACTCGAGAACTCACCATCCCGGCACAGGTAACTGAATTTTATGAGGGGCGACAAAATGATGACAACCGTACTAGCAGCAGGCTGGCTAACTTATCACGCTGCCTTCTTTTCCTCGATGTGGTTCTCAAAAAGAATATCATCCCTCTAGGCCACAAGGAAGAGTGGCGAGGGGACCTCCTCCGTGCCTTGCATCGATTTGACTTCAGGTTTTGGGTTGACATCCCTACTTTAATCTACAGCCAGATGAATCGAATCTTTAATAAAGTCAAAGTGCACAACACCTGGAGCAGTTCTACACAGGCCCTCCCTTTCACCAATCTCTTCACTGCACTTATAAAAGCCCAAGGGACAAACCCCTTGAATCCAATGAGGTTTAGCTTCTGCCGTCCACACTTTACGGAAAAACCCACTGGCGCCAAACCATTGCTCGCCTACCGCCTCCACTACTGCTTCCCGAAGCCTCGGTCAATCCTAATGATGCCCCGGTAGAGCCCGCCGCCACACCAGCGCCAGCACCAGCACCATTCCGTATGACGAGGGCACAATATCAGGCTCTTTTGGATAATCAAGCCGCTATTCAGCAATCGATGGTTGATCTCTAGGCCGACTATTAGGCCTATTGGGATTACTCATAGGCGGCATTTAATGGGTATCAACAGTCAGTTGCCTCTTTGCAAACTGACTTCTATGCGTACGGGACTCAAACGAGCAACGGTTTGATCAGCTTGTCACTAGGGTTCATGATGAGGCGTTCGAGGCTCGGACACTGATGCATGTCCTATTTGAGCAGCATTTCCCACCACCGCTAGATCTACATCAGTGATATTTGTATATTTTCTTTGTTTTATTTCTTTATTTATTTTTGTTTTGTTTTATTTTATTTTTCTTTTCCTTTTATACTGTACAGTTCAAAAAAAAAAAAAGAAAGTGTGTGTGCGTGTGTTTGAGTGTCCTCGTCTCACTGGATGTGCGCCCGTGCTGTCTGGTAAGATCCTCTCTCTCATTTTACTATCTTATGTACAATTTCTTACATTGAGGACAATGTTGTATTCCAGTTGGAGGGTAAGGGTATTTGTAATAACCATTCATGTTTGTACTTGCTGCGCTTGATTGCACCACTTCACTTAATGTTCACTTTGTGCCTGTATGGTAATGATATGAGCATATGTTAATTGTGGAACATAATGGGCATTTATGAAAAGGGTTTATTGGGTAAATACTCACATGTGATGTTTGCACTAGGATAGTTATTTGTGTTTGTGGTATTAGTACACTTGTCATGAGTATGCCTTAATTCACATGAACACTATCATAGCAGTGACCTCTTATTATAATCCCTGGTGTACATCGTTGGTAATGGCTAGGGTTGTAGAAAAGAACAAATGAGTAGCCAAGATTCTTAAAAAAAAAAAAAAAAACTTGACTTGTTTGGGTTCGTAGCCTTTTTAACTCGAGTTATTAAGCCCATAGGGGTGTCTCTACACCTAATGCCCTAAAACCTTCTAGTTTGGGAGTCATTGGCCCAATACTTGCTACATGGGTTAATTAGAAAACTTAAGGGACTTAGACATTGCACAGTTAAGGAAAAATAAGAAGAATGACTTGTTCGAATTCGAAGCCTTTTCAAGTTGAGTTATTAAGCTCGTAGGGGTGTCTTCACACCTAGTGCCCTAAAACCGTCTGGTTTGGGAGTCATTGGCCCAATGCTTGTTACATGGGTTGATTAGAAAGCTTAATGGATCAGGACATTGCACAATCTTTCCAAAAAAAATTTTTTTTGAGAATCTTGGTTACAACCATTTAGTTTTTCTGTATATGTTGGGTGTTATTATGAGTTACACTGGGCTATTATAGTGGACAGTTAACTAATATGGAGATTGCACTTTACACTGAGGGTACTAATGATGTGTCTACTAGCATTCACAAGTACAAGGGACTTTACTTTTGTATTAATTGAATTATGGTTTTGACTCAATAGATTCCTTCATGTTTATCCATTGTGCCTTCAATGACTCATCATGTCTTAGTATTACACTATAGTGGCACATGAGTTGATCGTTAGGAAGAGTAGTGTGGTTAATTGTTGTAGAGCATATATGAATTTGTTGATGTTTGTGGGTATCATTTCTGGAAACCCTCACAAAACTATACTCGTTCACTTGGGGTAACCTTGTGTTTGAAAGGCTTGCTGCATATGCTAAATACAATCGTGTTTCCTACAAAAGTGGATTAGAGTTATTTTACTTTTCTTAATTCTTTTGTTTTGATTGAGGACTAGCAAAATGTAAGTTGGGGGATGTGATGTAGGCAGAAAAGTACCACATTGAGGCCATTGAAGCTACATTTTTTGGCTTTCAATATTGTTTATTTAGTGAAGATGATGTGTTTTGTGCACTTGTACAGATTTGGCAGGTAACATGCAAATTCAATCAAAAAGTGCGCGATAGTAGATTTTCCGAGTAAGAAGTGAAAAATTTGAGCAAGCCACCCCACTGCACTTGCGGCCAAGCTTCACTGCACGTGCAGCCCACCACCGCTAGAGCGTCACACATGGGCCCTCGAGTGGCCCACCTAGGGATGCGTGCGCAGAATTTTGGGTCTTTTTTACTGAGAATAAAAGGAAAAAAGAGAGGCTAACCTAGGGTTCAAAATTTATTCTAGAGAAAAGGGAGACTAGGGTTTTAAAGAAGTGATTTCTTCTCAAGCTAAAAGGACAACTTCCATGGGGACTTCTTTCTCATCCTCATCCTCTTCCCACTCCTCCATGAGTGGCCAGTCTTCTTTTTTAGGGTTTTGATGAAACCCTAGCCATGTAATAGGATTTTTCATAAGCTTTGAGTGTGAATCGGTTTGAATCAATGTATGGATGATTTAGAAGTTTTTAATCATTGTTCTTTTTATCTCTTCAAGTATTTTACTTTCTGTGATTGTTTAATGCTTTCCATGCATTAGTTTTCTTTGTGTTTGTATTCAAAGTACGAGACGAGTCATGCTACGAGAGACGGGTCGTGTTGCTACTGTAGTTTAGAGCAAATGCCTCGTGCTAGTCGGGATGACTCGTGCTTGTACATTGAATGCAACAACCCTCTTGATCAATATTTCAAACTTGTAGTTGTGAAATGTTGGGTATTTCAAACCAGATTACAATTGATAGCCAATGTTTAATCTCGGTTTTATGGTTAGTGGTGAATTCTTTGCCCTAGGATTTTTCCCAAAAATTAACATCTCAAACCCTAATTTTAATTATCAATTTAATTTATCAATTTCATCTATTTCTCACGGACATCCAACTTACGCTCCCAAGTGGCTTCTTCCACTCCGTTATGTTTCCACAAAACTTTCACCAATGGGATGGTCTTGCCTCGCAAGACTTGATCCCGTCTGTCCAAGACCCGTACCGGTCTCTCCTCATATGAGGCATCCTCGTCAACCTTTAAGTCGGTCCAAGCCAATACATGCGATGGATCCAGCTCATACTTCCGAAGCATGCTAACATAAAACACATCATGAACTCCAGACAACTGCGGTGGCAAAGCTAAACGGTAGGCAACCTCCCTAATCCTCTCGAGGATCTCGAAAGGGCCAATAAATTGAGGGGACAACTTCCCTCTCTTACCAAATCTCATCAAACCCCGCCTAGGTGATATTTTCAGAAAAACATGATCACCCGCCTCAAATACCAAAGGCCTCCTCCTACGGTCGGCATAACATTTTTGACGACTCTGGGCTGTAACAAGCCTCCTACGGATAAGCTGAACTTTCTCCGTCGTCTCTCGAACCAATTCCGGGCCCAACAAAGGTGCATCACCCACCTCGGCCCAACAAACTGGAGACCTATAAGGTCGGCCATACAAGGCCTCAAATGGTGCCATACCGATACTTGACTGAGAACTGTTATTGTAGGCAAACTCCACTAAGGGAAAGTGCCTCTCCCATGACCCACTAAAGTCAAGAACACAACCTCGAAGCATATCCTCAAGGATCTGAATAGTACGCTCAAACTGCCCATCAGTCTGAGGATGATAAGCCGTGTTAAAGGTCAACCTAGTGCCCAAGGCACTCTGCAAACTCTGCCACAACCTAGCAATAAAACGTGGATCTCTAACTGAGACGATCGACACTGGGACCCCGTGCAACCTCACTATGTCCCGAATATACAAGTCGGCAAGATGCTCTACTGAATCTCTCACGCGTATAGGGATAAAGTGCGCCGACTTAGTCAACCGATCTACAACCACCCAAATAGCATCACTACCCCGCTGAGTCCTCGGAAGACCTACAACGAAGTCCATAGTGACATGCTCCCACTTTTACTCAGCAATAGGCAAGGGTTGTAACAAACCCGCTGGCCTCTGATGTTTGGCCTTCACTTGCTGACAAGTAAGGCACTTAGACACAAAAACTGCCACATCCTTCTTCATACCTCACCACCAAAACTGGTGACCCAAATCACGATACATCTTAGTACCTTCCGGACGCACCGCAAGGCGTGAATAGTGAAACTCTCGGAGTACTTCCTCTCGGCAAGACTCCGGTACAAACAGACGGTCTTGGTACCTCACACTCAGGTCGGGATACACAGTCATACCCTTCTCAACCTTCCCATTGGAGATCTTCTCTCAGAGGGATTCTACCTCAAGGTCACCTCTCTGTGCCTCTAACACTCGAGTCACAAGTGTAGGCTGCATAACTACAGAAAACAAGGCCGCAGCCTCAACAGATTCGCCCAGAGGCAAATCAAACTCGCTAAGTGCACCCAACATCTCCCACTCCCGGATGGCTATACAAGCTACATCACTAATGGATTTCCTGCTAAGGGCATCAGCCACAATATTGGCCTTCCCCGGATGATAATGCAACTCGAAGTCATAATCCTCAATAAACTCCATCCACCTCCTCTGTCTCAAGTTTAAGTCTTTTTGTGTAAACAGATATTTCAGACTCTTATGATCCGAGAACACCTCGAATCTCTCACCATAAAGGTAGTGCCTCCAAAATCTTTAAGGCAAAAATCACAGCTGCTAACCCTAGGTCATGTGTAGGATAATTCCTCTCGTATATTTTCAACTGACGTGAGCCATAGGCCACCACTTTTCCCTCTTGCATCAACACACAACCCAAACCCTCTCGTGAGGCATCTCAATAAACAGCATAACCTAAACCTCTCTCTGGAATAATCAACACTAGAGCGGTAGTAAGTCTAACTTTCAACTCTAGGAATGACTTTTCACATGTCTCACTCCACACAAACTTGACCCCCTTCCGCGTCAACCTAGTCAATGGCGAAGCCAGTCTGGAGAAATCTTTCACAAACCGGCGGTAATACCCAGCTAATCCTAGAAAACTGCGGATCTCGAAAACACTCTTAGGTTGTGCCCAATCTTGCACTGCCTCTATCTTGGATGTATCAACAGACACCCCTTCCCCGGAAACCACATGGCCTAAGAACTTGATTTCTCTTAGCCAAAACTCACACTTCCCAAATTTGGCATACAGCCTATGGGCTCTAAGCAACTCAAGCACCACTCTCAAGTGTTCTTCGTTCTCCTCCTCTGTAGGTGAATAAATCAGGATGTCGTCCACGAAAACGACCACAAAACGATCTAAGAATTCCCAGAAGATCCGGTTCATCAAGTTCATAAATACTGCCGATGCATTGGTGAGCCCAAAAGGCACACCAAAAACTCATAGTGGCCATACCGCGTATGGAATGCCGTCTTAGGAATATCCTCCTCCCTGACCCTCAACTGATGGTAACCCGATCTCAAGTCTATCTTAGAGAATCAACGAGACCCTTTCAACTAGTCAAACAAATCATCAATATAAGGCATAGGGTACTTATTCTTAATCGTAGCCCGATTCAATTTTCAGTAATCAATACAAAGTCTCAAGGCACCATCTTTCTTTTTAGCAAAGAGGGCCGGTGCTTCCCACAGCAAAACACCAGGGCGGACAAAACCCTTATCTAGCAATTCCTGGAGTTAAATCTTCAACTCACTCAGCTTGGCTGGGGCAAAACAATACGGTGCCATAGAAATCGGCGCTGTGCCGGGCACTAAATCAATAAAGAACTTAATCTCTCGATGAGGTGGTAAGCCAACAAGGTCCTCGGAAAAAACATTTGAATACTCACAAACCACTCTTGGCAATACAGTCTGGGTCTCATCACACTCATTACTCATAAAGCTAGCAAGAAGACCACCAAGCTCACTTCGCCCTCACGAATCATACACTGGTGGCAAAACATTACCAACCCGATCCCCCAAGAATTGGAAACAATCCCCGCTCAAGATACATACAGTGACCCTCTGGCGGTAATAGTCAATAACAGCCCGGTATGACGATAACCAGTCCATACCCAAAATCACATCAAAACCCGACATAGCCATAAATACAAAAGAAAATGGAAGCCGGCGGTCGGCGACCTCTATATCACAGCCCCGACACCCCTGTTTCAAAATCAATTCACCCCCAACAGGTGATACAACACATATAGGAGATGCTAACTACGCCAACTCCAACCCCAAAACAGATGCAAATGCAGCAGATATAAATGAATGGGATGCACCCATATCAATCAACACATTGGCAACTGAGTTACAAAACAAAAAGGTACCTCTCACAACAGATGGAGCCGGTAGAAGATCCTGCACGGTAACAACATACACGTGCCCAGAAGGTCTCTGATCTACCTGCTCACCCCTAAGAGCAAAAGATTGCTGCACAGACTGGGACGACAAAGCTCCCTGATTGGCCCTCGAGGCCTGAACTGACTGTGCGGGCTGAAAACTCTATGTCTGCCTCGAACCAGACGCACCAGATGTGCCACTCAACTGCGGGCAAAACCTCTTCAGGTGCCCTGCCTGACCACACTAGTAACAAAAGAGCGGCTGGCCTCTGCCCTGACTTTGGCTCTGAGGTCAAGCCGAAGATGAAGCTACTCTCTGACCTCTTCCCCTCTGCAGGCAAGCTGGAGACTTGTGGCCCAGCTGACCACACTTATAACAAGTAATGTCTCCCTGACTGCCTCTCCCAGAACCTGCTCTCGGCACTGGAAAGGTAGATCTCACAAAAGCACCCTGAGGCTGCTGAGGGTTAGAACCCCTCTGCCTCCTACCATCCCCCTGGCCATCCTGACTCCTCTTGGAGCCCCTCATTCTCTCTTCCTCCTCACATATGATAATCTCCATATGAGCTGCAGCATCCACAAGACGCCCATACTCCCGGATCATGGGCCCCACAACTCTAGTCTTGAGCCCGTGCCTCAACTTCTTCTCAAATTCCAAGCAACGACGTTCCTCAGACGCCACTAACTCAGGAGTAAACCTCGACAAGCTAGTAAATGCGGCCTCAAACTCAGCCACAGGCATACTCAGCTAATTGAGCTGACAAAACTGGTCCCTCAACTTCTCCCTAACAGTTGGAGACAAAAACTTCTCCTGAAAGGCAACAACGAAAGCCTCCCAAGTCCCTCCAATCCGGCCTCTCACAAACTTCCACCACTGACCCGCGTCTCCCTTCCGCTGGAAAGACACCAAGGTCACCTTCAATGCCCCGTCTTCGATGCCAAGCATCTCAAACGTCTTCGTCATCTGCTCAAGCCACTCATTAGCCTTCAGTGGCTTTTTGGAATCGCCAACAAACTCGTCTGAGTTAGACCGAAAGAACTCCTTATTCAGAAAAGAAGGCCCTGCATTAACAACCTGGGCTTGGACTTGATTCTCAGCTCTGAGAATGCCCAAGGATTCCCTCAATGCTCCTGCTATCTCGCGGGCTAAGGCGCCCATGGCCTGCTGACCTACTGGCTCGGCCACATTAGCTTGACCAACACCCTCCTACTGCGTCGGAATCTCATCCGGTATAGGCATCTCCTGCCTCCTAGGGCTACCATGCCTACCACCACGTCCTTGTCCTGACATCCTAATAAAGGTAACAAAGACATTAGCACATTCACAAATGTGCCGAAGCTATTTCACTCACATCCTAAAACATTGGACAACAGTAATTCATTCGACGTAAGCACATAATCACATAAGCACTTACGAATTTCATTTCTGGATAATGACAATCCCGAGGCGTTGCTAGAGTTCCAGTTAGAAACAACATTGATCAAGTGCTTTTCCAACAGGACTCCCAAAAACCCAAGGATCCAATCAATATCCTAGAAATTAAATCCCATACCCATATAGTCACATAAGCATGTTACCAAATAAACACATACTATCATACATAAGTCTCTAAAAAGCGAGACAAACCCACTGTGATACTAATCACTTCCCACGTACCCAAAGTATTCAAACTCGGTACGCTCTGATACCAAGTTGTAATGCCCTCAAAATAAACCCCGTAAATCATACATTCAAGGCATCCATAAATTTAAAAGAATAAAGCATAATTCTATTTATCAGAGTATTCATTACAAAAGTATTACATGTTGACATCAAAAGTAAATGCCCTACGGGCTTACAACTTTCCAAGCCAACACTTGGTTACAAAAAAGAGAGTACTAACTCAAAACATAAAATAAGCCCTTGGCTTGATTTACATGTAATACACAAAATAACCACAAAAAGCAAGCCTTCAGCTTCTACAACCGCCCAAGCTAAGACCTTGGAGGCGACATATCACCTGCACCTGAAAATAATGTCCCATATAGGGTGAGCCAACGCCCAGTAGAGATATGCTAAACATAATATGAGCAATAACTAAAACATGAGCATTCGATAAATGTTAACACTGGTCAACCAACTTTCAGCACAATCCAATTCCATGACAAATATGTCCATGTTTCATTTTACTTTCCTTTACTTAACCAATTTTCAGTTCATAAACATGGCTCAAAACCTGGCCAAACAATTAAATGAGATTACAACTCATAATAATAATACTTCCATACTTCACAATAGATACACATATTTATTGTATCAATATCATATTAAAACACTTCCATACTTCACAATAGATACACATTTTTGTGCTGTATCAATGGAGTCCATCCCCTATATCCTCCCAAATAATATCCGGTTTAGGAGTCCATCCCCTATCTCCTCCCAAACCATGGAGTACATCCCCTATCTTCTCCCACACAATACAATGTATATAAACAATTATTATATACATGATCAATCAATACACATATTTGATGTATTATTCCAATCATCATATTCAATGACATATTCAATCGATTAGTTTTAATTCACCTAATCATCATGCAGTGTCTACAACAATCAAGACCATCCTCCACTGATAGCCCAAAGCAATTATTTCTAAACAGATAATAAATGCATCAATAGATAAATTATCAACATTTTCAAAAGTGAGCGACTAATAAATCCAACTCCACCATTCAGTCTCATCTTAAGCCAATTTCATCATTTCCATCCCAATTTCATTATCTCATAATAAATGTCATTAATTTCGCAAATGACCCAATTAATCCCAACTAAGGTATTTTTCCCTTTTTCTCAATATTGACCCAAAGGTCCAAATATCAACAATAGACCTCAATAATTTCATTTTAAGGCCCAAATACACATATATAGTTCAATGGAACAAAAATCCCTATTTACACATTTTAAGGTTTGAAACCCTAACTCCAAAACTTTCTCAAATACAACATTAAATCAAAATGACTACAAGCTTATGTCAAAGACCATAAATATGAGTAGTAATCCCTACCTCGAAATGAGGAGACCAAAGGAGAAGATGGTGAAAATCCAAAGTGCTCCAAATCCACAAATTTTCAGATTAAAACGTAGCCCACACAACCCTCTATCTTTCTTACAAAGAACTTGGGGTAGAAACACACTAAAAATAGATAAAACCCTAGAGAGAAGGTGTATAGAGAGAGAGAGAGAGAGGACGGATCTAGGGTTTTGTAAGCAAAAGAGGATAAAAAGTGAAGTGTTTCCCCACTGCTGTCTACTGATATAACACTGGCTCGCTCGAGCGAAGGATTGGTCGCTCGAGCGACCAGACACAAGGAACCCTCGCACAAGCGTAGAAAGCCTCGCTCAAGCCAACAATTCGAAGCTTAGGTCTGCAACCCAGAAGCACGCTCGAGAGAAGAAAAGCTTGCTCGAGCGAAGAACTCCAAAACATAGTCCTCGCTCACTCGAGCCAAGGATTGCAACTCTCAGGTCCAGAACCGGACGTAGACGCAAGCTCGAGCGAAGGACTTCTCGTTCGAGCGAAGGAACCCTGGCTCGAGCGAAGGATCTAAAACACAGAGCTCGCTCAAACGACAAAAGGCTCGCTCGAGCGAAGGACCAAAATTCTGGGCAGCAACCATTTGCTCTCAATCACAACCAACCTGTAACAATCCTGTCCAAAACATCCTATAACTCAAATACAAAGTATTGAAGGACGAAAACAAGATATAAACCACAACCGACATCCATGGAACCAAGTCCGGATACAACAACCAAAGGAGGAAGAACCAGGATCGCTATAATTTCCCCTGTGATTGATATCTGGACTTGCCATTATTCTAAAAGAAGTTGGTATAGTTTAGTGTTTAATTTTGGTGTGTGTAACGACCCATCAGTTAGGGCCTAAGGCATGCCCTTTGTATTTGTGTATCCTTTTGTCTTTTTAATTTATGACTTATTCACCCAAAAAATAAAGTGTGAAAAAAGATAAAAGAGCTAAAAGTCAAAAGAACAACCATTTTCCATTAGAAAAAACTACCATATCACCCGTGCTATGCATGGAATAAAATAATATATTATTTAATAAAAATATGGTAATTATATTTAATTTTTTTATATTATGTAAAATAAACGTTAAATGGAAATTAGCCAATTGAGATTTTCTTAATTGTTTAAAATTAAGAAAATCAAAAAAATTAGTATGAGATATTGATCATAAGGATTCTCACTAAAAATCTCATTTTGCTTATATAAATGGGAGTATAAAATTCACTTTATGTAACTGAAACAATTATCTTTTTCCTTCTTTTCTCGATGTGGGATTATGAAAGCTAACCAATGGAGATTTTCTTAATTGTTTAAAGGTTAACAATTGTTTGAGCGGGAAGTTTATTTCGAATCAAACAATCTTAGCCGTTTAATCTTTAATTAGGTCAATCTTTAATTTATTTCAAATCAAACAAATTTAACCAATATATTTTGATAAAGCCGCTAAAATCGCAGTTAAACTAGCGAATCGGTCAAACCAAAAACAGTTCACCTTATTGGCTAGGTCGAAGGACCAACCAACTTACACAAAAATTAATTAATTAAAACTTTTAAATTTTATTTTAATTTTAAAATTTAAACTATCTTGAACTGAAACATACACAACATTATAATATTAAATGGGAGCATAAGGTTTATATAATGAAACAACTCATTTTTTCCTCATTTTCTTAATATGGACGGGAAGTTCATTTCTAATCAAGCAATCTCAGTCGTTCAATTTTAATAAGGTCAATCTTAATTTATTTTCAATCAAACAAATTTAAGCAATATATTTTAATAAAACAACTAAAACCATGGTTAAACCAGTGAATCAGTCAAACCGAAAACAATTCAGCCTAATCAGCTAAGTCAAAAAACCAACCAATTTACAACAAAATTAATTATTTAAAATTTTTAAATTTTATTTTAAAATTTAAATCATCTTGAACTGAAACATCTACAATACTATAATATTAAATGAGAATATAAGATTTACTTTATATAAGTAAAACAACTCACTTTTTATTTCTTTTCTCGATGTGGGATTATAATTATTTTAAAGTTAAATATTATGAGAGTTTCAAAATCTCATACAAAATTATTTTTAAAATCAAAACATCTATGTGGGATTGTACAATAAAAATTAAATGGAAACTAACCAATAGAGATTTTCTTAATTGTTTAAAATTAAGAAAATAAAAAAAATGGTATTAATCATAGGACTTTTTATTAAAAAATTTCTTTTGTTTATATAAATGAAAGTATAAGATTCACTTTATATAAGTGAAACAATTCACTTTTTCCTTCTTTTTTCAATGCGGGATTGTAAAATAAAATTTAAATAGATATGCACATTGGATTGCAGATTGAAACTGTATTTTTCAAAAGCATCTTCACATTGCACCATCACATAACAGGGGTGATATGCTAAAGGTATTGTACATGTGTTCTTAAACATACAAAAAAAAAAAAAAATGGTATTGATTATAGGGTTTCTTATTAAAAATCTTCTTTTACTTATATAAATGGGAGTATAAGATTCACTTTATATAAACGAAACAATTCATTTTTTCTTTCTTTTCCTGATGTGGAATTGTAAAATAAAAGTCAAATGGAAGCTAACCAATGGAGATTTTCTTAATTGTTTAAAATTAAAAAAATTCAATAATTGATATAAATTGGAGCATAAGATTCATTTTATGTAAATGAAACAATTCACTTTTTCTTTTTCTTTTTCTTTTTTCCGATTTGGGATTGTAAAATAAAAGGTAAATGGAAGTCAGTCAATAGGAATTTTCTTAATTGTTTAAAATTAAGAAAATTTAATAATTTTAGAATAATAGTTTAGACCTTCTAAAAGGTTTCTCCTTTAAAACTTTCTTCATAAGATTCGTTTTATATAAATGAAACAATTCATTTTTTCGTTATTTTCCCGATGTGAGATTGCAACACTTTATATAAATGAAACAATTCACTTTTTCTTCTTTTCTCGATATGAGATTGTAATTATTTTAAAGTGAAATATTATAAGAGTTTCAAAATTTCATACAAAAAATTATTTTTAAAATCAAAACTATGTGAGATTATAAAATAAAAGTTAAATGGAAGTTAGCTAATGGAGATTTTCTTAATTGTTTAAAATTAAGAAAATAAAAAAAATGAATATAAGATATTGGTCATAGGACTTCTCACTAAAAATCTATTTTTTCTTTATATAAATAGGAGAATAAGACTCACTTTATGTAAATGAAATAATTCACTTTTTCTTTCTTTTTCCAATGTGAGATTGTAAAATAAAAAGTATATGAAAGCTAGTCAACGGGAATTAGAGAGGCATAGTTTAGTTGGTGAATTTATCATACTCATCATTTTGTAAACTCATGCATATTAAAAAAAAAAAAAATCAAATTCATTCTAAGGTCAAGTTCATATGATTTCAATGTATTTATCTTTAATAAAAATATATGATCTATTTATAAAATTATATATATTATTTATTTTTAAAAATTAAATATAATAGAATTACGTGATTATAAATGATAGTCTCGCTTAAAGTAAATCGAACTTTAATTTGTTCAGAATGTTACTAATAAAAACTAAAAATAAATCAAAGTCAATCAATTGACATCTTCTCCTCTCCGACACGTGCCTCCTTACATTGTCATCCATATAGTCATAATCGTAGAATTAACTTACATCATTGCATTTGGAGCAAAAAATTGTTTTAAAAACATAATTAATTGTAGTCATGCAAGCAAGATGGACCCAATTAGGGGAGATGGGTGACGGCCTCCAAATTTTGAAATCCTTTTATTATAATAATAATAACATTAATTATTAAAAAAAACGTTTAAATTATATAAGTTGGCCTCCTATTAGAGAGATATATTTTTACTGTACAGTTTGGTGAACCATCAACCTAAACTATGAAAAAAGCTTCCAACCTAAGCTATCCCAACCTAAACAAATTCACTCTATTCCAACCTAAACAATTCACTTTTTCTTTCTTTTTTTGATGTGAGATTTTCAAATAAAAGTTAGCCAATGGAAATTTTCTTAATTGTTTAAAATTAAGAAAATTAAGAAAATTAGTATGAGATATTGAAACTCTCACAAGGCTCCTCACTAAATGGAATGGGAGTATAAGATTCTCTTTATATGAGTAAAACAACTCATTTTTTTCCTTCTTTTCCCGATGTGGAATTATCAAATAAAAGTAATTATTTAAAATTAAGAAAATCAAGAAAATTAGAATGAAGAGTTGGATCTCCTGGAAGCTTCTCACTAAAAAGTCCATTTTCCTTATATATATATATATATATATATTATGATATCAGAGAAAATATTATGGTAAAATCATATTATAATCATATTTTCCATTAATGATAAAGGATCATATTATGGTAAAATCGCACAAAGAAAAAACATAATTACATAAAGTTTATTTGAGAAATTGGCAAGTGAAAGAAGACTTGAAAGTCATAAAGAGTCACCCAATTTTATTTTATTTTAAACGAAAAGGCAAAAAAAAAATGGTTAATTTGCATACTTGGATAATCAATGAATGGAACACTGATCCTGATAACGTTCCCTGATATCAAGGGTGGTTTGGTCGAACTGGCTCACGCCTTTATCGGATTTGCTGGTTCTTGAATCCCGGATGCGTGCCTGAAAAAAGGTCCAAAAGGGAAAATAGTCTCTCGGCGGACACTCCGACGATTAAGTTAGGTTAAGGCAGATAGTAAAAATGGTTTTTGAGAGGGAAGAAAAGGATAAGAACTTAATCAATGTATCTCCAAAGCTTTCTTATATCTGTTGCTCATCATTTCCTTGTCCACTCCCAGCTATCTTGTTGGCCGAAAGCCTATAGTCTAGTTGACATCGTTCATGGTGATTTTGCCTCCTCCGACGCCAAGGGCTTGCTGTATCTAATGCTATGGTGGCTTCATTAAATGGCTGATGTGTGGGTGTAATAACTTTGCAGGATCTTTGTCTGCTTACGTGGCTAATCCCTTATCTGACAAGTGTTTGAGCACCGTTGGTCCTGGCCCAACATTGGTTATCTAGTCCCTAGGCTGTAGGCTGGGCTCCTGAATCTTGGGCTGTGGGTTAGGCCCTCCTGGGCTGTGCCTAGCCCAACATTGGTTGTCTAGTCCCTGGGCCGTGGACTGGGCTCATGGATCTTGGGCCGTGGGCTGGGCCCTCTTGGGTCATGCCCATCAGTAGTCCATCATTCCCGAGTGCAGCTTTAGTCCAACAATGGGAATACGAAAAAAAGAAGTAGTCCCCCAAGGCAGAAGGGCGGGTGGGTTTTACTTGCAGAGAAAGTGGCCGAGCATGATGAACAACTCGATCGACAACAGTGGGCGATGGTCCAGATGGCTGACCGCGAAGGTGGCCGATCATGAGGACGGCCAACTGCGAAAAGTTGCTGACCATTAGAGTGGCCGACCGCGAAAGGCCACCGAGTGTGGTGAACGACCGTCATGGTGGCCGAGCGTAATGGGTGACCAATCAACAAGGGTGGTCGACTGTGAAGG
Organism: Camellia sinensis; assembly: GCF_004153795.1. NCBI lineage: Eukaryota > Viridiplantae > Streptophyta > Magnoliopsida > Ericales > Theaceae > Camellia > Camellia sinensis. Next base: position 286,404 of record NW_021025047.1, on the reverse strand, counting down.
GTGGCGGCCGACCGCGAAGGTGGCTGAGCGTAATGGGTAACCGACCGACAAGGGTGGTCGACTGTGAAGGGTGGCGGTCGACCACCCGACTTTTTCGCACCCCCTTTTTGGAAGACAAAATAAGCCCTACAGTTCGAACTCCTGCGATTCTGAATCTACTCTCATAAGTGCAATGCGAAATAGATAATCATCAAAGAGTCCAAATTCGGTAAATCTTTTGAAAAATCGATTTTGAATCAAATTGCCAAAAAAATAGACTACTTTTCCAGATACAGAGTCGCCACCTAAATATTTTATTTTGGAGAAATTTAGGAAACCCATGACTTGTGCCAAAGGTCACGTGTCTGTCATCACCAAGATTGTCTCAGCTCGGGAACTTAGGTACGAGAAGGGAAGGTCATGAATGAATTTGAGCACCCCCGCTCGCCCGATCAAAGATCGCCCTCTACTAATCATGATATGAATCTTATTTATATCATATGCTCTTGTTCTGATTATTAGGCTAGCATTTACTATGTGATGCACACACACACAAGTATAGACTAACTTTGCAAGAATTGGAACACTTGATTCATGTTTTGTTTTGAAATTTATTTCGAAATATGTACCACTTGAAAAAGTGATCGCATATGAACATTGCTCAAATTATTCCAATTCAAGCAACGAGCCTTCACCCACAGGCATTCAAACAGTTATAGCACTTAAGCAATTAGCTTCATAGCAAGCATGCTAAACATGGCAAAATCGACACTTATGCAATTATGCTAAAGCAAGTAGATGCTTACCTAGTACTCCAAGCCAAAAAGAGAAACGAGTTAGAAAAATGCATGATTCCTAACTATGCGATATGACTAATGCAACACATGCGATATGCAATATAAATAGGCTCGGCTACTTAAAATGACATATGAATCAATTTTGATAACATGCGGTCTAAGCATGTATTCAAAGAATGTTTAAAATTACAATGTAAGTCAGAATGATGAACCGAGCCTCGGTGCATACAACGCAAATGAATGCAAACATGAAGTATGCTAAACAAAACGTGATGTCCCTAAACTAACTATCATAAGCTAGTAAATAAAAGGGTGAAAGACGTGGGGTTGAAAGACATACACATTATTACATTGCGCTCTCATGAAGGAGAGTCCGAATAAACTAACTAGCTAACTAATTAAAACCAAGCTAATTAATCAACTATTACAAACCGAAATAAATAACTAGCTAAACTACTTAACTAATTATTACAACAACATAACTAACTATTCTAGTTAACTAACGATTACAAAATCATCACTAGTTAACTACTTGAACTAATTAAATAATTACAAGACAAGTGTAATTAAAAGAAGTAAGTAAGCTAAAAAATTAAGTACTAGGCTAACTACTCCGCCCCAGGAAGCGAGGGATGTCCATGCACATGCTCGGTTCCCACCCGAAAATACATTGTTTTGCTTCCGAAGAGCCTCTGTTGCATAGAGAATACATACACTGTTGCCCACTTCCAGAATAACTCTGTTTTGCCTCAAAACACACTGCTGAAATTTGCATCAGTGGTCGGCCGATCAGTGATGAGGGCCTGTCGGCCACCACTGATAGTCGGCCGACCATCAAAGATGGCCTGCTGGCCGTTGAAAGTGGCCTGCTGGCCACTGCTGTAGGGTACATCTTGCTACAACGGAGAACAAACAGAGCATGTACAGGGCATTTTCAAGGATTTGTTTGCACAACTCACCCCTTCTTTTCATAAGCAAATCAAAGGAGAGACAAACTTGGCTCACAAACCCTCAACTCAAGCAATTTCATTGCATGATGGCTCATGATCCAAAGTGTGCAAGTTCAATAAATGCAACAAAATGAGACTCAAACCATCTCCCTTTCATGCATTGATCAAGGGAAGTGGTGACCTTGGATACTTGAACCATTTCATTAATAATGAGTATGAAATGCCTCAAGCTTCCATGCGTTCAATTAACATCCGATTGAACACAACCAAATTATTATCTTGCATCATTTTTAGCCCCAATTTTATTACTCCATTTTAAATTACCATCCATTCTTTAATCAATTGAGTCCAATGGTGAGTTTAAGTCCTCTAATGGAAAGAAGGCTCAAACCAAGAGTTGTCTTTGGCATGAAAGAGACATCATACCATTGGTAATGAACCCCCTAAAAGATTAAACCATTAAGCATGACATCTCAATCTCATGCTTAGAACAAACAAGTAGTTTGAACCACTTTCAAAGAAAAACAAAAGTCAAGAAAGAAGGGAGGTTGCAGAAATGATTAAGTGTGATTACAAGTATGGAAAGCCATAAATAAATGCAATCAACTCAAAGGAGATGGTGTCTAAGGCCTAGAACACCAAACTCATGAGGACAATTACACCACAAGCATGCAAACAAAGCTCAAATGCAACTAACAGCCCAAAACAATGCTAAAACAGTCTAAAATAAGTCCTATAGCATGTTCGAATTAAGCTAACAATAGCTAGATTAATATGCTAAAACATGGCATAAACTAGGCTAGTAAGCAAAACACAAGGAGGGGAGGCTAACCCCTCCAATTTGGACTTCAAAACATGATTTTGACGACTGAAATAACTCTGAAAAATAATGTTTAAAAGTTCAAAAATAGATAGTAAAAGGATGGGAAACACAAGGGTAAAGGCCTTCAAAGCAAGGTACAAAGAATGATGGAACACCCTTCAACCTTTAATGGCCTTAAAACCTAAGTTTCAGTCCAAAAAGATTGAATTTTAACAGCCCAAAAACACTTGGAAAAATGTAAGAAAAAGAGTAGTTAAAGCAAGCAAATAGGTAAAGCCTTATACCTTTGAAGAGAAAAATCAATTCCAAGCAACAAAACCAAACAAACACACCCTCTAGAGCTCTAACAAGGCTCAAGAATATCTCAGCTCAAAGATGAAGAGGTTTGGTTAAGAGTGTATAGGCAAACGTTGAAGATTTGTAAGCAAAAGTGTAGGAATTTATAGAGAGAGAGGAAAAAATTTTCTTTAAAATTTTTCTAACCTTAAAACATGAAAGGGAGGCCCTCTATATATAGAAAACATGAATTCTCCTCAAGAATATCTAGCTCTACACGTAGGGGCAGATGCATGCATCTGTGCAAACAGCTGGCACAGTTGTCACAAAATATTTGCAAAAAAGACTAGTGGGCAGCAACCAAAAAGTGATGGCCGGCAACCCGGCCACCAGAAGTTGCAGGCTCGAAGAACCAAGGCTTGGCCCAAGAATGAGGCAACAGGGGTGTAAGGTTTGAAGGGCTCAAAACTGTGGCATTCTATTGAGGACTTCGAGCACTTAACGAGCATATAGACTCATCATCGGGTGTGCATGCAATGGCGTCCAAGTTGTAAGGGCCATCAAAAATGAGGTGTCTATAGTGGCCGAGCATAATGGGCAACCGACCGACAAGGGTGGTCTACTGTCAGGGTGGCAGTGATGGGGCATGGATGGGCGTAGGGCTCGAGGAAAAGACGGGAAAGGAAAAATAATTAATGATGGTGACATAGCGCATTGATACGCGTGAAGTGATCTGCGCTGTTGATTAAGATATAAAACCATCGATGGAGATTAGAAATGTTTTTTAGAGCGGGGGATTTGAAAAAGGTGAAAGTTTTATCTGGACTATTAGGTTTCAAACTAGAAAAGTTTAATCACGATCCGTGGAACACAAGCAAACCTTGGGCATTTGGGATTGTGCGATTTACGTATCTAATTGCAAAAAATCGACAGATCCCATACTTTTTGTTATTCATCTTGTGTGATTCTCCTTTGTTTCATATTTCGAACTTCTTGCTCCCAGTGTCCGAGGCGATTTACAGGAACGTAAGGGAGATGGCACAAGAGAGAGCCCTTGCCTTGACGCCAGACGCTTTGGGCGAAGACGACGGGATTGCTTTGGCAAAGAAGTATAAGACAGAGAGGTTGGAGGGAAGAATGGGGGAAAAGCCACCACGGCCTGTTCCGGCGACAATGATATCGGCTACCTAACCATTGAGCCAAATGGCCCCCCGACCATTGGCACACCAAGGCGGATAGGTCATCATTAATAACAGGAGATTTGGAGGGATTGTGGATTAAGTATTAGATTACCGCAGATGTTGGGTTGAGAATACCATTGGTGACAAAGAGGGCGTTAGACTTGAGGCCCTAGGAGTTTATGTTGTATGAAGAGGCACTCCGTGGGGGTTTGAGGTTGCCAATTCCTTAAATTGTCGTCGATATACTAAATCGGCTGGAGGTGGTGCCTGGCCAGTTAATGCCCAACGCATGGAAGATTCTGATGGCGTGTGTGATTGCCTGGTCACGAGCGACCGATGGGAGAGTGATGTTGGTGGAGGAGTTGTTCTCTTCTTACAAAGTGTCCGATCAGTAGGAGACATGGGTAACCCTGCAAGCAGTGGCAAGTAGAGGGTTGGTCGTAGGGTTTCCTTCATCGGTCAAAGGGTGGAGGATGAAGTGATTTTTTGTATTGGAGAACGGGGGGAGGGGAGTACGAACAATGTGGAAGGTCCCCATCAAGTCACTGGAACTGAAGTTGGACGCTATAGCGGAGGGAAAAATAAAGCAGGTGAGGCAGTGAAGGGAAGAAAAAGAGTTGAAGTGGGATGACTTGGTAAAGCCCTCTACCCTATTTGTGCTGGGCTTAGGACTAGAGCCTACGGAGGGAGATCCAATGCCTGAGGAGGTGGAGGCGATGAGGAAGGACCAGGAGGCAAAGGATAAGAGGATCTTGGCAGTGGTAAAGAAATACAAGGAAAAGGAGTTGGGACTGGCATCGAAGGCAGTGATGGAAATGGTGGCCCGCCCAAGGCTGAAACCATTAGCAAGCAAGGATCTGAGTACATTTAAGCCACTAAAAGAGCTAGTGGACGCACTAAAGGAGAGGAGTAGGGTGGAGATTGAGAAGGTGTTAAGGAAGAAGATAAAGATGAGGGCAGAGAATGAGAAGAAAGGCACAGCGAAGAAGAAGAGTAAAGAAACGGAGATGGTGGTGAGCGACGAGGTGGAAGTAGAGCCCAGACCAAGGATGGTTGTAGAGGAAGAGGCTGAGCTCCCAATCATAGACATGTTGGAGGTGGGAGGGCAGGGGGAGAAACAGATTGGCGAGGTGCTGGCACCAGAGGGAAGGAGAGAGAAAGAGGGAATGGTAGAGAGGAAGGTAGGAGAGGAGAGCCCTGCCTAAGCGAGCACAACTGGAGTGAGGAGAACGGCTGTGAGCCATTTAGGAACCATAGTTGGGCTGCCGCCAACAGGGGAAAAGAACCTGTCAATGTGTTGAGCAATGCGCAGGTGGCAGTAGAATGCTTGCTAGGAACGATAGAGGATGCAATAGTCAGAGACGTCTCCAGGTTTGGAGAGGCCGACCTAATGAGAGCATTCTATTCAGCTCAAATGGAATCGCTGACACTGGCAACAGCGTTGGTAGGCAAGGGCATGGGAGTAAAGATGAAGGTGGACCCCTTCAAAACGCAGATGGGGAAGATCTAGAAAGAGCTGGGAAGGGCAAATGGAGAGTGTGCGCATTGGCGAACAACGGTGCGAAGCGCTTGCTACCAGGGGTTAAAACATGCGCCAAAAGCCAAGAAGATGGAGGTGTTGGCAATGGTTCAGGGCTTCGTGGTAGAACGTGCCAAGGGAGGGAAGGAGGAAGCCAAGACGCAGCTGGCAAAGGCCAGGGTGCAGCTGGGCAAGAAGGCAGCGGAGCTGGCTGCAAAGTAGAGACGAGCCTAAGAAAGCTAGGTAGCTTGTGAAACTGCGAATGAGAGATTAGAAGAAGCCCAAGTCAACAATGAAAAGCCTCGTGAGACGTCTCTGAAGGAGAAGAAAAAGGCGGACGCACAGGTGACAGAGTTAGCGAAAGCCTTAGAGGAAGAAAGGGCCAAGGTAGCAAAGTTAGCCAAGATGATGGCGCCAGAGAGGGCTGCTTACCCAGATCTATGCACCGTTGCGGTGGAACAGTTTAAGCTATCGCTTGAGTTTTAAATGGCAGTTGACGTGGCCGTGGCAAGGAGCTTAGCCAGGGAAGTGGAGGGTGGCATTGGGCCATTGAGTGTGGCTGCTGTCGAACTGGTGGAGGGGCAGACCAAAGGAGAAATAATCTAGAGCTTTCAGCAGTCAGATTATTATAAGCATGAACTGAGTATGTACTGGGATAGTGGGTGGGTGAGTTATCAACAGAAGGCAGCAGAGATCTTCCCAGACATCGACGTTAAGCTCCTAAGGCTAGGAGAGGTAGACATCGTGCAAACCCCTCTAGATAAGGGTATTGAGGAAGAAGATCTGGCGTCCAGTGAGGAGGAAGGAGGTGGAGGTGGAGGTGGAGGTGGAGGTGGAGGTGGAGGTAGAGAGGATTGAAGACGTAGTTGTGCTACGAACAGTCTGATATGCTTGGTTTTGTTGCAATTTGCTTTTGTAAAGATTATTATAGGTTTGAAAATTTTGTGTTGAATTGCAAAACTGTTTTTTTTACAGTTTGTAATATAGTTAAGTTATAAAATTGCGGTTTGTTTTGCCTTGTGGGAAATTTGTGTAGAATTGTGAAACTACTTTTGTATAGTTTGTGATAAAGTTAAGTTATAAAATTGCTGCTTGTTTTGTATAATGAACTAGCTTTGCACATGGTGTTCTTTTTTTTAGAGAACAAGTTATGTTAGTTGAAAGAAAGAGTACTATTCCAAAGAAAGAATAGGGAGAATATTATTTCAAAGGAAGAATAAGGATAGATCTAAGCGTCTGAGTGAATATGAGGGTAGTGCTTTCAGGAGCAGTCTGACTGAGCTGGTCATGCTTGGTCTGGCTGAGACTTGTAATGTTTGGTCTACTGAGGCTCAGTTTGGCTAAGTTCTGCTGTGCTCAGTTTGGCTAAGTTCTGCTTGGCTCAGTCTGGCTGAGACTTGTGATGCTTGGTCTGCTAAGGCTAGTGCTCAGTCTAGCTGAGTTCTGCTTGGCTCAATCTGAGTAAGGCTTGTGCTCAGTCTGGCTAAGGTCTGTTTGGCTCAGTCTGGCTGAGACTTGTGATGCTCAGTCTACTAAGGCTTGTGCTCAATCTGGCTAAGGTCTGCTTGGCTCAGTCTAGCTAAGACTTATGATGCTTAGTTTGGCTGAGGCTTATGCTCAATCTGGCTGAGGTCTGCTTAGCTCGGTCTAGCTGAGACTTGTTTGAAAAATTTTACATTAAGTCACAACACAAATGATAGGGATTGAAAATTTTTATCATTAAGATCCAATCCTATGATCATAAGTTTATACATTGTATGGCAAGTGTCACAACCCCAACCCACCCCTATAAGTTTAGTGTCGTAACCGGCCAGTAACCCTTGGATTACCGAAGGCCTCTTAACAAAATAACATATAGTTAAGGGCTGCGGAAGCAAATATATAAAGTATACATAGTCCATTGAGTTGTGAAGACATACATGAAACAGATAATCTGAAACTTTTATAAACTTACGAGTGACGTCAGAAGATACAGTATTTATACGTCACTCCATATACATATAAACAGAAAACTTGTCCGTAAATCAAAAGAAACAAAGCCTGACACATTCACAAAAACAGCCGCTAAACTTGACTTAATCCGAAACCTCCTTGGGAGGCACAAAGGTTGGCTGACAAAAACAAAACCCTTTAGGCATCGTCTTAAGCCTAGTCGCGCACCTGGTCACCTACATATATAGTATAAATAGTGAGCGGGAGCCCAGTGAATAATAACAAAGTAAAGGGGTTTTAATGAATGATGTCCATCATAGAATTAGAAATCAGAGTTTACATCAGAAGTAGAGTCTTATGCATATTCAGATTTCAAATTAGAACAGATTCATATACATGTTGATATTCATTTTTGAAGTTCATACATTTCACATCATAGTACGTGGCACATCCATGAGCGTTAACAAATCCGATGACCCATGAAAGGACAGCCGTAAAGGCATTCTGATGACCCATAAAAGGGACAGCCATAAGGCGTTCTGATGACTCGTGTGCACAGAGATGTTTCCGATTACGCATAAAGGGATGGCCGAAAAGGCATTCCGATGACCCATAAAGGGACCTGATCACCCATAAAAGGACGCAAAATATCACATGATGCTATGGATGCCACAAGTACATTTTAGAAACTTGGACGATCATTCATTTATACAAAACATAGCATTTTAGAAAACTAATCATGTCGTATCATCAGAAAATAATCAAGTCTAACATGACTTTACAGAATTATTACTCACAAATAACAAATGACTCCAAACAGACGAATAGAGTAGGCAATTCAGATATCTTGCGATGCGTGACCTACACAGGTACAAAACGAATACATTTTGAACCACACATCCAGAAACATTTACTTGTTCTTTTCTTATCTTGGTGTGTCTCTACTTTTATCCTCATTATTGTGCCTTAATCTTGGCCTAGGTATGCCTAGGATAGAATGAGGATGCAAAAATACACTTGAAAACACTTGACAAAACTTGTTGAAAACAGAGTCTTCGCTCGAGCGCAACTTCCTACGCTCGAGCGGACATGCAAAATGTGAGTTGTCGCTCAAGCGCAAGATCTGTCGCTCGAGCGGTCTGTAAACATTTGCAAAAGTGCTAATTGTTCAATTTCTCCGCTCAATGTTCGCTCGACGCTTACTCAAGTGTGAAAGACATGCCCTCGCTCGAGCACAACTTTTGTCGCTTGAGTGACCTGAAAAACAAAAGAACTTCTGGAAGCATGCATTTCACGCTTAAGTGGACTTTGGGTCGCTCGAGCGAAAGTGCAAGATCACAGGGTGGTCGCTCGAGCGGAGAGGCAGAATCGAGGATTTCCATATTGCTCTTCTCAACTCCAAATTCAAATCCAAGCTACAATTCACATCCTTTTGGGTCCAAAACTTGAGGAAACATATATAAACTTGTAAAATATGAAGGTTTAAAGATCATTTCATGAAATCAAGGCCCAAAAGTATATCAATTATGAAACTTTCAACTTGAATTGTAAGAACATGATGTGAACATGTCATGCATGTATTCATTTAAGTTCATAGCTTCCAAAACATGATCAAATGAGATATTCTACTAAAAAACATGGTGAATTCTTAGACTACAACCAAAATATGAGCACGCATTGGACAAATTCTTAGACAACATGCTCTAAATGCAATGTAATGCACATGCATATATGTATACTTTTCTTTTCTACTTCATTAAGCTTAATTCTTGCCTCAATTCACTTAATTCTTTTGAATGCATGATTTAAGCACCCGAATTACACAACTGAAGGCTTGATTTCTTACCTTAGGTTCTCAACTCCTTGAATCCTAATGAGTTCTTGCTCAATTTCTTCAATTCTCCTTAATTCTCTAGCAAATTGAAGACTTGTCCCTAGTCGCTCTCTCTCCCTACACATTTGTGTGTGTGTGTGTGTGAGCTCAAAATGTGTTGGAAAGAAAGAAAAGAGTGAGTGAGAACACATATGATGCCTTATATAGGCTTACCTAATGATAGTTAATTAAGGCTAATTAGGTGGGGATTAAACTATTCTAATTTAATCGTTTCGAACCGAATTTTAATTAAACCTACCATAATTTTCCATATTTCCCAAATAACACATAAATCAAATCAATTCCTAAATCGAATGCTAATAGGGCCTTTAATTCGCAACCGAAAGGTAAATATGAACAAATCTTTTTACGATAGACAGATATAAACGCAAATAAGGCAACATATGATACAAAATTTCACTTAATTACTTATTAGACATAATTAAGCCTGGATTAACGTTAAGCATGGGTTAGGATTGTTACAGCAAGGGCAAAAATGAACAAGTGTTACGAATAATAGAATGAACTATGCAACAATTGGACCATACAAAAAGCAAAAGATGCCATTTTACTGGAAATATCGCTTCAAGTGCTCGGCATTCGGCATTTCATAGATGAGGGAGGTCTCTGCCCTCCATATCTTGGAGACGCTAAGTGCCTAGGTGAGGTCTATTTTTGACAATGTAAGGGCCTTCCCACTAAGCCGCTAGCTTGCCCTCGGTTAGGTTTTTGGTGGCAAGGGTAGTTTCTCGTAAGACGAGGTCTCCCACTGTGAATTCTCAAGGCCTAACCCTACAATTATAATGTTTCTACATTCTTTGTTGATATGAGGCCAACCTGACAGCAGCCGACTCTCGTAGTTCTTCAATCAAGTCCAGTTCGGTACGTTGCAACTCGTTGTGTAGTTCAATAATTGGGTGGATCATCCGAGGGGTTAGAAGACCGATTTCCACAGGGATGACCACTTCGACAGTGTATGTTAGGCGAAAAGGGGTTTTGCCAGTGGGAGTTCTTGCTGTCGTTCGATAGGCCCAAAGCACATTTGGGAGCTCGTCTGCCTAGAGTCCTTTAGCGGCTTCCAACTTGGTCTTGATTATTTTCAACAGAGAGCGATTGGTGACTTCCACTTTTCCGTTAGCTTGGGGATGGCCAGGGGAGGAGAAACAAGTCTTGATGTTAAGCTCTACATAGAAGGCTCTGAATTTGGCGTTGTCGAACTACTTGCCGTTGTTAGAGATGATGGCTTGAAGGACCCCAAAACGGCACACAATGGACTGCAAATGAACCTAGTGGTATTCCACTCAGTAATCTTGGCAAGAGGCTTCGCTTCCACCCATTTGGTGAAGTAATCGATGGCGACCACGGTGAACTTGACTTGGCCTCTGCCTATTGGCAAGGGACCGACAAGATCGATTCCCCACTTGGTAAAAGGATAAGGGCTGCTGAGCGTGATCAGTTCTGCTGAGGGGGCATGGGGGATGTTGGCGAAGCGTTGGCATTTGTCATATTTGAGTACAAATTCGGTGGCATCTTGGTGGAGCGTAGGCCAAAAGTAACCTGTGCAAAGGATTTTATGAGCTAAGGATTGTCCCCCAGAATGGTTGCCACAAACCCCTTCGTGGACCTCACTCGTCACATAGGTAGCTTGGTTAGTGTTAAGACACCTGAGGTATGGTCATGAGAATCTTTGCTTGTACAAGATGCCGTTGATAATGACATAATTAGACGATCGAGCCCTGATCTTGTTGGCCTCCTGTTTATTCTCTAGTAGGACTCCATGTTCTAAGAATAAGACGATGTCTTGGGCCCATGGGATAGGTTCGTCCTGGAGTAGGTGAACCTCTTGTTGAGCCGGCGAAATTGCTGGGTGGGTTAGGTATTCGATTCGGACACCGTGGCTGAGGTCGAATTGGTCTGCTGAGGCTAACTAGGCCATTTCATCGGCTCGGGAATTCTCTGACCTAGGGACATGCTTGATATGAAAACTATTAAAGAGACCGATGAGAGGAAGATCAATGTCCCTGTATAACCGCATTGTTTCTTCCTTTGCATCGAACTCGCATGTTATCTGTCCGACGACCAGCCGAGAATCGCTACACACAGAGAGATGGTCAACCCTAATGTATCTGGCCAGCTGAAGACCTGCTATTAGGGCTTCATACTCGGCCTCGTTGTTACTTATGATGAATAAAAATCAGAGAGCACACTTGAAGTATTCGCTCTCAAGGGTGGTAAGGATCAAGCCCGCTCAACTGCCTTCTTTGCAAGATGAACCATCAATGCTAAGAGCCCAGGAATGGGGATCCTCTGTATCAAGAATGACGATTGCTGGCGTAGGGGGTATGTCGGGAGTGAAGTTGGTGAACTCTAGGATAAAATCTGCAACAGCCTGGCCTTTGATGGTTGTTCAGGATTAGTAAGAGATCTCGTATTGGCTTAGTTCGATAGACCATTGTATGAGCCTACCTGATGATTTTGGTTGTTGTCTAACCTTTTTCAAAGGTTGGTCAGTAAGGACCACTATGAAGTGGGCTTAAAAATAGGGTCGGAGGCGTCTAGAGGCAATGACCAGAGCTAGGGCCATTTTCTCTAACAGGGAGTAGTTTTGTTCTGCCCCCATGTAGCTCAACTTTTCGCACCCCTTTCGAAAGGCGAATAGCCCTACAATTCGGACTCCCACGATTCTGAATCTGATTTCACAAGTGCAATGTGAAACGATAAAAACACAAAAAGAGTCCAAATTCGGCAGTTCTTTTTAGAAAATCGATGTTTGAATCAAATGCCAAAAATGGACTATTTTGCCAAATTTTAGAGTCGCCACCTAAATATTTTTGAAAAATTTAGGAAACCCAAGACTTGTGCCAAAGGCTATTAGCCCGTCATCACCAAAATGTCTTGGCTCAGGAACTTAGGTACGAGAGGGAAAGGTCATGAATTGAGCACCCCACTCGCCCGATCAAAGATCGGCCTCTACTAATTATGATGTGATTTTTATTTATATTATATGTTCTTGTTTCGTTTTATTAGCTATATTACTATGTGATGCCCACACAAGGTATAGACTAATTTGCAAGAGTTGGAATATTCGATTTCATGTTTTGTTTGAAATTGTTTTGTGAATAAGTACCATTTGAAAACGTGATCACATATGGACATTACTCATATTATTCCAATTCTTACAATTAGCCTTCATCCACAGGCATTCAAGCAATTTATCAATTAAGCAATTAGTCTCATGGCAAGCATGCCAGACATGGCAACACAAACATTCGATGCAATATGCTAAAGCTCAAAATAGCTCACCTAGTACCCCAAGCCAAAAACAAAGCAAAATAATTAGAAAAATATGCATGTTCCTAATTAATGCAATATGACTAATGCAACGCACACATTATGTATTTTATAGGCTCGACTATAAGCATGGCATATGATTTCGTTCAAGACATGCGATAAAGCATGTATTCAAGTAATGAATTTGAACATTGATATTTGGTTAGTATGATGAGCCGAACCTTGGATGCATGTATGACAATAGATGCAAAGCATAAGAATGCTAATTTGAAAAAATGATGTTCGATACTAACCATTGTAAGCAAGTAAATAAAATGGAGAAAGATGTGGGGTTGGAAGACATACAACTTATTACATGATTACCCTTGCGCAAAAAGGTGCGAATTAAAGTCCGGAAGTCCAAATTGAACTAATTATTACAAAACCGAATGAATAAATTAAAGAATTAACTAGCCAACTAGGCTATTACAACAAGGATAACAATGAGGAGTAAACTACCTATTTAAGCTAACTAGTGTGGACCGCCCGGAACTCCGCTCCGCGCGCGAAGACGCGAATCGTTGTTCTTAAGCTACTATAGTTCGGACTCCTGTCTTGGCTATTAGCTCGTCATCACCAAATCCGGCAAATCGTTTTGGAAAATCTATTTTAATCAAAAAGTGCCAAACATGGACTGCTTTGCCAAATTACAGAGTCGCCACCTAAATGTTTTGTTTTTGGGAAATTTAGGAAACGCTGACTCGTTCCTAAGGCCACGTGTCTGTCATCACTAAAGTTGCCTCGGCTCGGGAACTTGGGTACAAGAGGGGAAGGTCATGCAATGAGCACCCCCACTCACCCGATCAAAGATCGGCCTTTACTAACATGATATGTTGTTTGTGAAAACACATGTGTTCTTATTCCGGTTTATTAACTAGCTTACTATGTGATGCGCGCAACATACAAGTATAGACTAAATTACTCAAGTTGGAATAAAACATCTCATGTTTGTTTTTTTGAAAACGGTTTAGAGGTGCTACTCACAAGTAAGCTAAGTCTTGGATTTTGCCACCCTCAAGTGGGCTTTAGAAAACATGATTTTGCCACTCTCAAGTGGGCTTAAAACACACATTTTGATGAATTGTTCCAATTCAAACAATCTAACCTTCATCCACAGGCATTCATGCAGTTAATCAATTAAGCAGTTAGCCTCACGGCAAGCATGCTAAACATGGTAACATACACATCTCATGCAGGGATGCTAAAGCATAAACACTCACAGTGTACTTTGAGCCAAAACAGAGAACTAGTTAGAAATCATGCATGATCCTAGTTCATGTTAAGATGGCTAATGCAACACATGCAAAATGCAACTAAGATAGGCTCGACTATTCTAAGATGTCATGTGGATGCAACTTGATACATGTATTCAAATTGGTATTGAAATACAATGCAGTTTGTATGATGCGCCGAGCTCGGTGCATGCAAGACAGATGAATGGATGCACGCATGCAAGCATAAGGATGCTAATCGAAATATGCCCTAAAACTAACCACCGAAAGCGGATAAGTAAAAGGGAGAAAGAAATGGGGGTTAGAAGACATGCATCACACACACATACGTTTATTACAACAGTTGTGCCCTCTCGACGGAGGGTCCGAATGAATTTTAGCTAACTAGCTGCGCTAATTAAACTGTATTACAAACCAAACTAATTAACTAACTTAGCTAATTAATTATTACACAATCGAATTCAAACAAATAGTTATGCTAAGCCAATTGAGATATTACACAACAAATCAAATGATTAAATTACACGAACTAATCATGAATACTGAAATGGCCACGCGGGTGATGAAGAGATGCATGCTCGATCGGTTTTGCTTGGAAATCCACCATCGTGCCTCGTATTGCCTCTGTTTGCACTGTTTTAGACTTCTGAAAATTGTGTCAATCTTCAAAACACTTCTGATCCACCTTAGGACCATGCCGAAAGGTGGTCGGCCAAGAGGAATGGCCATCGGCCAAAGTTTAATGGTCATCGGCCAAATTTCAAGGCTATCGGCCAATTTTGATAGCCGATCGGCAGACTTTGATGGTCGATCGACCACTTCTTCCTGCAAACTTCTCCTTTTGCTGCAACAGAGCACTAACAGAGGCATGGCAGTGTATTTGCAAGAAAATATGTGTGCAACCACACTCCTTATCATGTTCAAAGCTCAAATGAGTGTAGTGCTTGACTCTCAAGCCATCAATCACGCATCTCAATGCATGATGGCCAAAGAGACTGAGTTGCACAAATCAATGTCAAATGAATGCACACAAATAACGCATAAGACTCAATGAATCGCCACCTTATGATACATGATCAAAGGTGTCGGTGACCTAAGGCCTCGTTTCCCATGTTTGGATGAATACCCTATCCAAACATAATGCAATGCATGAACAAGATTCTAAACATAATGCAACATTTGCACACACAATGCAATGCAACATATGCAACCTATCAATGCTAATGGCATGCAACTACCATGCAATGCAACATAAGCATGCAAACATGAGGCAATGCAACAAGCATGTATACTCGATGTAATGCGACAACATTCAAACAACATGCTCAATGGAGTTAAACCAAATATGGACAAACTTCAATCATGCCCAATTTAGGGGCCAATAGTGCTGAAATGATGGCATGAAAAACATGAAAAGGCAAGACAAGCATGCAAGCCAATTGGCTCAAAAATTAAGGCATAAGGATGCAACTCTTAAGAGCACTTAAAGAGTGAAAAGCATGGACATGTGACAACACTATAAGCTCTGAAATCATGTATGGAATGGTGTCAAACCACTTAAACAATACAAGTATGGCATGTAAGAGGGCTTAAAGCTTGAAACTAGCATAGGCACTTGCACTATAGCTATGCAATACATGAAGCATATGGAAAATACAGCCCAAAAAAGTCCTAGAGCATGTCAAAATGATGCTAAAACTTGTATGGAAGGAAGCCAAAATAAGCTAGCATGGTGAGCATGAAGCATGAAATATGCGAGGCCAAAAGAGAGAATTACACTACACCTATTAAGACCAAGCATGAGATGGCTTTGCCAACAAAAATCAGAGTTATATCATGGTAAAATAACCCCTAAAACACACTGAAATGATAGCTCGCAAGCTTAGACATGAAGGCATACGCAATGGCTCATGTTTACGGCATAAGGAACCAACCTTCCAAAGCATGGAAAGAGTGACAAATGTGAGTATATGACCACATTACATGCACTGAAATTACATATGAAATTACGCCAAATCATGAAAATAGCCTAAGCAATGCATGCTAGTGGCTTGGAAACTCAAGGCTAATGAGCTAGAATGAACCATGGCTATACAAAGCAATGCATGCATGACCAAAACAACACAAATCAGAGCTAGAGCATGCTAAAACATAAACAAAAGCTTCTTTGAGTAGAGCCAAAAGCATGCTAGAATGATGGTCAAAAGCATGATGCGCATTAAGCTAGTGAATGGAAATGCACTACAAGTGCAAAGTGCATGCATGATGTGATCAAACCAAGCAAAAACAATGTTATATCATGGAAAAACAAGGCCTAAGACATGCTAAAATGGAGCCACAAAGAGGTATAAAAACATGTCAACTTAGTGAGCCATCAACACAAGCATTCAAGAGGAGAGAAAGGGGGACAACCCCCTCCTATTTAAGACCTCAAAACACACTTTCCACCACTGAAATTCCTCTGGAATTCAATGGTAGAAAGGCCAAAACAAAGGCCTACAGAGATGGTACAAGACAAGGCCAAACAAGGCTCTAAAGGGGGTAGACCACCCCCAACACCAAAGAGGCCTTAAACAAACATGTTAAGCACTTCAAAAAAAAGACTTTTATCAGTTGAAAGCTAAGCCAAAAGAAGCATGCAAAGATGGCTAAGTATGATATACAAACAAAGGCTTAAAAGGGGAATACACTCACCCTTGAAGCACAACTTTGAAACCAGCAGCTTCTGGGGCAAAACCCAACTTTCAAAGCTCAAATAACACTCCCAAGAATCTCAGCTCAAAGATAGCGGTGTATTGCTAGGTGTTGTAGTGCAAAAGTGAAGACAAAACACACTTTAAGGCACAAACTCACACAAATATAGAGAAAGAGGCAGAAATATAGAGAGAGAGATATATATCTTGTATCTCAAATTCCAGAACCTCTGGAAAGGGAGAGGGGTCTCCCTTCTTATAGGAAAACAAGTCCCAAGATTGTTTAGAAAGCTAGAGCATGGTTCAAATGCCTCCATACACGTGTATGGAGGATACACCAAGTGACCAACAACTGGCACCAGCTGGAAGAAAAGGATCTGCAAAATCAGAAAAAGGGGTCTCGGCTAAAAAAATGGCCGATCGACCAAAAAGAGTGCCGATCGGCCAACACTTATGGCCGATGGCAAGAAGAAGAGGCCGATAAGCAAGAGGCCTGGTCGATGGGTTGTGGGGCTGGCCAACAAGCCACCCCCTTCCCTCAGAAACAAAACCATAAGTCCTTGGTCCACAACCAAGCACAAAACAGACAAGTTGAGAGGTTCTAAGGCAAGGCACGCAGCCGAGACCTTCAGGAACTCAAAATGAACACGAGCATGGATGATCATCGAGTGTTCAAACGATGACATCCAAGTCTTGAGGACGGTCAAAAATGGGGTGTCTACAACTAGCTATAACAATTACGACTTAACAAGATTAATAAATTAATTAGTTACAACAATGATAATTAACAAGACTAATTACAACAAACAATACTAAATAAATAAATTAATTACAACAATGATCATGATGCAAGCAAGGATGTGCAATGGTTTCATGCACAATGTCCAAGAATAGCACTGTCCGCCTCAGGTTTTGCTCTGTTTCACCTTCAACTACTGTCTTCGGTTTTCAGCAAAAATACACTGCTGACCAAACACTGATGATTGGCCAGCCCTCAATGAAGCCCGACCGAGCCTAAAGAAGGCCAGTCGTGCCTCAATTTCATGTAAAATTCTATTTTGTGCTCTGAAGTGAAAATAGTGCAGACAGAGTATTCTAGACTCTGTTTGTCCCTCTCATACTTCTCTGTCATGGAAAAGCCTCGAGAGAAGGTTGGAGTCGTTTCCAAAACCATCAATGAGCAAGTTGATTGCTTGGTGATTTCGGGCACAATTTTGGACAAAAATCAATAAATGAAATGAACAACAACCATCCATCCCTCCTATCATAGGGTGAACTCAAAGAGGGAGGTAGAGAAGCTTCAAGATTCATCAAAACATCATGGATTGGTGTATGACAACCCTTGACACAATGGATTCGGCATAATGTCCGGCCGAACCCTAAGCAATATAACTCATTTTGTTTATGTGGGTTGGTTCATTTTAAGCCAAATTCATTAACCAAATTCATCATTTAATCCATTGAGTCCAAGATGAATGTTACGTCCACTAGTGATTCCATCCACTAAGTGAGAAATATGTCAAACAGGAGGTGATTCTCAACATGATAAAGAGACTACACCATTGGTAATAAACCTCCGTAAAGATTAAGCCATTAAGCATAAATCGCTAGTTCACGATTTGACTAACTGTCAATCGATTGAAACAACTCTCAAAGGAAATAGATGAATGACAAGTTGATTATTAAAATAAGGATCTTAAACATAGAAATGAGTTAAAGAAAAGCTAAGAACAATACACAACAAGCTATGTAAGCAAACTTATGAGACAATAGACAAGCTAATCAAAGCATGAACTATTTAAACAACTTAAGACAGCCCTAAACAGATGGAAAAAAAAAAGAAAGAAAGAAAGAAAAGTGGCTAAAAATGCATGAAAAGAGCCTAAAACGCTAAACAATAAAGAGAAGAAACAAGACTAGTAAGCAAGAACAAGGAGGGGTGGCTAACCCCTCCACTTTTGAAACCTCAAAGCATGATTTTTAACCCTTTTTAACTCTAAAAATCAGTGTAGAGAACAAAGAAAAAGGGTATAAAAGTAAGGGTTTGAGCTATAGGTAAAGGTGGAGAAATGAGCTATAGGTAAAGGTGTAGAAAGAGTGTAAACTCTCTCTATCCTTTTGGTAGCTCTCCAAACCCAAACTCAAACACTTGGAAGAGGATCAAAACAACACAAAACAATAAGAACTAGGTAGCAAATAAAAAAAATGAAAGCAAGAAGGAAGATAGCAAGCTTATACCTCTTAAAGAAGTAAGCTTTTGCTTGTGATTCAAACTAAATCTCAACACACTCTCAAGCTTGAATTATAGTGTTCAAGGCTCAACCAAAGTTCCTAGGCTAAGGTATGAAGATGTATATGGTGTATGGATATAGGTTCAAGGTGATAAGTTAGCTCCAAGTATTGCGTGCACAAGAAGAATGAGAAGAAGGAACTCTCAAGGTGGTGTAGAGGCTTTCTTGAAATTCTTCAACCCTCAAAACAGAGATACATGGTCGTTTTTATAGAATTTGAGCCAGAAATATCATAAATATCTTCAAAAATGGACAGCCGGCGGCCTCTTACCCAGAATAGTGTTTCTCACTACTAAGGCCTGGCCGACCTTCAATAGCCACACCCGGCCCTCACTGAGGTAAGGCCGGGCCTCAATGTGTTCCCCTGTTTTCTATTTCAACCTCAGCATAGGGTGGCACAAGGTGTAAAAATGGATTCCTTGGGTATAATTAATGGAAATATGAAAGGTTTGGGATTGTTTCAAAGCTTAAACAAGGCCCCCCCTTCATTGAGACCTCAAACCACGAACAACACCACTTTCATCATCGAGTGTACCGGATAAAGCGTGCGAGCCTTGCAGACAGTCAAAAATGGGGTGTCCACACCCCCGAAGTGCTCGGCTGATGTAGTAAACTGGGTGTTAGACTGAGGCTTCTTCTCTGATGAAGGCAGCACTGACCGTCGTGTTGAAAACAGCTAAGTAGAGAAAGAGGGTCTCTTCTTGTGACGATCGCCTCCTTAATTAAGTAAATTAATTATAATCATTGTGTGTTTAATGTTAATTGTGTGATTATGTGCTAATTGTAAAGTATGTGCCACGTGTGATATATGTGTATGGTATTGTCATTGTGAACAGATAGGTAAAGCTATGCATTAAACTTGTTTAATTTGTTAATTTTTAACAAGTTAGAATTAAGAAAATTGGATAGGAATTAGAGCCTAATTCACATTAGTATAATTTAATTTAGTGTAATTAAGAATATAAGAAGATGAGATTAATTAAATTTAAATTACTTGACTACAATTTAATTTAGAAAATGAATTATTATTATTATTATTATTATTATTATTATTATTATTATTATTATTATAAAGTATTATACTCATCAATTGACCAAAGAAGGAAAACTAGTGGGCTTGCTTTACACTACACACACACACACACACATAGAGAGAGAGAGAGAGAGAGAGAGAGAGAGAGAGAGAGAGAGAGAGAAACTTTGAGAGTGAGCTTAACAAAGAAGAAGAAGAGAATGAAAAGAAAAAGGGAGAAGAACTAGAATTGAAGGCCATTCCTCCATAATTTGTTTACTTTAGGTAAGAATTCTTCACCTATTCCATGAAATTGACATGCCTACTTAGAATCCTTTAGGTTTGTGTTGTAATAGGATGAATTTTAAGACTAATTAAAGGATTTATTCATATAACAACATGCATGTGTTTATATGGAAGAAATTAATGAATTAGCTCCTACATCCTACATGCATGGCATAATTTCCATGGAATTCATGATTTTCTACTTGTCTTTACTTCTTACTTGAGTTTTCAAAGTTAAGAGGAAACCTCCATGTAAATTTCCAGTTTGGAGCTCAATTTGTTTTCATTATGATATTTTTGTATTTAAATTTAAGATATGGACTTTTTGCATGGAACTTAAGCCTTGTTTTAAATTTATGAATTTTGTTGAAGTTAAAAATTGAAGTTAGAAATTGTGAATTCAAAGTGTTTTTGAAGAGTTTTTGGCCTTGCCATGCATGGAAGTGAGGTTGGATTTGCAAAATGTGAGCTCCAAAACTTGGACAGATTTTCAAACACCATTTCAACCTAGACAGCTCGAGCATCCTGGGCCACAGCACGAGCGGCCCACCTTCATGTGCTCAAGGGTGCATTCTACTTGACAACCGCTCATGCAACCAAGGTCACCGCACAAGTGGCCAAGCCACTGCACGTGCGGCCAACAGAGCAGTCCCTAATTTTGTGTTTTGTTCCACTTTTCCACTTTTCGGGCCTTCATTTGCATGATTTTAATGTGTTTTCATGTGCATTTGGATTTATATTCATATTACAAGCATGAGAGAAACTAAAGAACTGAGGCACAAACGTTATAGCCAAGTGGTTAAATAATAAATAGAAACCGAGTGAGAAGCAAATGAATTGAATAGATATAAGTATCAAACTCTATAGGAATGATTGAATAACGGAATGACACGAGTTGTAATTGAGTTGTGCTTGAAATTACTTGCTTTAGGTCAGACGCTGCATCGTAGTGCAACTTGGCACGTGTTTCACTGAGCCCATTGTAAGTAACAATGTTGTAAAGCTACGTTCCATTATAATTATTTTCTGAATGGTTAACTGTACTACTTTCTGAAATGATATCGTTTACTAAACGAATGTTTGTCCTATTTTTTGAACTGTACTCGTGGCATCTATTGTAACTGACTGTTACTGCTACTATTACTGTTAGTGCTACTGTTACAGAGATCTTTGTCAGTTCTAATGTTTGGAACTACTGTTTACTGTTTGATGGCTATCAACTAACTGTTCGGTCTTTTAAGACCTACTGTACTATTCTACTATTGGATGTACCACGTATAACCGCTATGATTTCTAAATGACTGATATGACATGAAATACAAGACATTGATTGAATAAATGATCTACGAATGCAATTGACTATTTTAATTTCTGAAAGGGCATTCATTCTTAACCGCTTTACACATTTGTTATTCACTAGGCTTTAGCTCACCATTTATTATATATATGTAGGTGGTCAAGCACCGAAGCAAAGTTAGAGGCGCCAAAGTGGACCCATTTTTTCTAGCCAACCTATTATGCCTCACCACGAGGTTTCGAACCGTTATTGTCAAGGCTTTTTAGGTGATAGAAATCCACATTTTTTAATGTTATCTAAAGTCCAGATAATGTTTTATAATTTGTTTTGGCTTTGGGATTTAATTCCCTAACATGTATTTTATTTTGTTCTTAGATGTATTTGGACTTATGTATGAATCGGTAAATTTATGTATAGAAGTTGTTTGTTCATTCAAGTCCCTACAGCTCATTGGACATTGTATATAATTAATGATTGGCTTCCGCCAACCCCTTTATATTGTATTATTGTCATAATTGTTAAACAGGCTTTCAGTAATCACGGGTTACTGGCCGGTTACGGTGCTAAACCCATAAGGGCAAGTTTGGGCCGTGACACTCCTGGCATTGCTTGAGAAAGGAGAAGGGGGTTGGCCATGCACTGTTTCAATTGTTGGAAGGCCTCCTCGGATGTGGTGTTCCATTCACAAGCCTACCGGAGAACTTTCAAGAAGGGCAGACACTTGTCAATCGTTCGAGAGATGAAGTGGTTAAGGGCAGCAACTCTGCCAATGAGCCGTTGAACCTCTTTAACCATTCGGGGAGATTGCATTTCTATTAAGGCCTTGATCTTCTCAAAATTTGCCTCAATACCTCTGTAGCTGAACATAAACCCCAAAAACTTACCAAACCCAATGCCGAAAGTGCACTTCTCTGGGTTCAGCTTCATCTTATACTTGTGCAGAGCCTGGAAGGTCTTCCGCAGGTCAGCTAGGTGATCGGAGGAGAGTGTGCTTTTAACAAGCATGTCATCGGCTAGGTCGGAGTAGTCTATGCAAAGTCTCCATTTTCCATTGCTTTTGCGGCCCAAGACCAAATTACATAGCCATTTGGGATAGTCTACATTTTGAATGAACTGGGCGTTCAGCAACTTGTCCACCTCATCGGCAATGAGATTGTTGCGTTCTAGATGAAAAATGCTCTGCCTTTGGCAGAATGGCCAAAATTGGGGCTTAATACTAAGGCGATGAGTAATGAAAGATGGGTCAATACCTGGCATATCAGAGTGAGTCTAAGCAAAGACATCATTATGTTTAGTCAAGAGGGTTGTAAGGTTGGCTTTGCCCTGGGAGGGCAGCTGGCTACCAATTTTGGCCATCTTCGCTGGGTTGATGGGGTCAATGGGTACTTCAACTAGTTCTTCCACTGGTTCTCCTCTGATTAGCTCCTCCTCATCTCTAACATCGAGGCCTTCTATGATCATGGCCTCCTTCATTCTTACCTCCTTTAATGAGGTGACATAGCATTCTTTGGCCACCGTCTGTTCGCCTCTCATCATGCTGACCCCCTGATCATTCGAAAATTTCATGCCCAAATAGTACGTAGAGGTTTCAACTTGGAGGGCATTGAGAGCTGTGCGTCCGAGTATGATGTTATAAGTGGCCGGGCAGTCGACAACAAAGAAAGTGAGTAGTTTTGTGGACTGCCGTGGATACTCTCCGATGGTGATTGGGTGGTTGATGGAGCCTATGGACATCACTCGATCCCCAGTGAAGCTGACCAAAGGGGTTTGTAGAGGCAACAACTTTTCTTCCCTGACCTTGAGTTATCGGTAAGCGTTAAGGAAGATAATGTCTGAGGAGCTACCATTATCGACAAGTACACGTCTGACTTTGTAGTTCGATAAGAGAGCAGAAATGACCAAGGGGTCGTCGTGGGGGTAACGAACGCCTATACAGTCTGCCTCTATAAAGGTGATCTGTTCAAACCATTGCCTGGGCTGTTTGCAGGGGCGATCCACTATCGTCACTTCCTTATCAAAGCCTTGTCTATTTTTTCTAATCTTGGCTCCCTGTGCCGACCATGATGGTCCACCGTATGCGAGCCCTCCGATGATGACTTTGATCTCACCGACTAGAGGGGTAGGGCCCTTTTGTGCTCAGGGTTGCGATGGAGGCCAGTCATCGTGTTGTCTAGGTGGTTTAGGCTATCTAGGAGGAGTGTGCTAGTCATTGCGCCTTGGGGGTCAGTCATGGGTCTTTGGTGAGGTCGAGCTGCTGTGAACCGGTTGAGGCGCCCCTGGCGGATCAAATCCTCGACTTGGTCTTTAAGGTTGACAAACTCTTCAGTGGTATGGCCGTGATCATGATGGAAACGGCAATACCTGGATTGGTTCTGACAGGAGAAGGGGGATTTTGAGGGTTGGGGCCACTTAAGGTTATAGTCGTGCTGGATTTGGTGTAAGACTAGCTCCATATGCGAGTTGAGAGGTGTGTATTATTCGAACCGGCTAGGTGGTCGGGTAGGAGCTGGTCGGTCTAAGCGTGGGGGTTGGTCTGTATATTGAGGAGGTCGGTGGATGTATTGTAAGTGCCTGGGCCCAGGTTCTTTTCTCTTTTCCTTAGGCTGTGAAGCTTTAGATGTGGTGTTTTGACGAGCCGCCAGGGAGTCTTTAGCATTCATGTATTTTTGGACTTTGGTGAGAAGAGTGGCCATTACAGTGGGGGGGGTTGCAGAGAGAATTGAAAATCTAATAGGCGCAAACCGGCCATGAAAGTTGTGAGAATGACCTTGTCATCATTTTCCTTCACTTGTAAGGCTTCTGTATTAAAGCGGGTGACAAAGCTGCGTAACGATTCCCCCTCGGTCTACCAAATATTCAGCAGTTGGGTCGCCGGGTGTCGTTGCCGCTGAACATTGATGAAATGGCTAAGGAAGGACTTATTGAGCTGGTGGAAGGAACTAACATAGTTCGGGGAGAGCTAGCTGAACCAGAGTTGTGCCAACCGCTTCAACGTGACGGGGAAAGCGCGACACATGATTTCGTCTAGAAAGGCGTGGAGGATCATAAATGTCCGATACGCTTCCAGGTGGTACCATCGAAGGTGTCAATCGATGGCATTTTTAACTTGGGGGGTAGAGTTTTGTCTCTGATGGAAGCGGTAAAGGGAAAGTTGACGGTGGAAGAAGGTTTATGCTACATGTTCTGCATGACCCCTCGTAGCTGAAGCTTCATACCCGCAATTCCTCGTCCCAAACAGGGACATTGTCCTCACCAACTTGAATCAGAGATTGAACACTGCTAGCCTCTCCTTCATGGATAGCAGCGTGGTACGGTGGTGGGTGGTTATGAGCGGTGGTCCCTCTTGACAGAGGTGCGAGCCTAGAAGGGGGCACACAGACCATCAAGATTCGACAGTTAAGGCTGTGGGGTGAAGGGTGGGAATATTCCTTGGGACATATATGGTGATAATTGGTGATGATAGTGGGTTTGTTCCAGGTTTGAGGGAGTCACTTGTTGTGGTGGAGGAGGGATAGGTAAGTTACGCTGGAGCAAAGGGTTGATCAGGGCTTGGTTTTGTTCGGTCAGTCGATCAATGCTGTTAGTGAGTTCTACGAAATATGGAGGTAGGTTGTTGGGGTTGGAGGACTCAACTTCAGGGTTACTAGCATTGTGTTGTGAAGCCATGGATCTCATCGTAACCATCCACCATGATGCAGAAAGTGGGTGATATCGGAGTTTCCTCCAATGACAATGAACACAATTGTCCACCAGAGATGTTCCCACAGACGGTGCAAACTGATAATGTTCCCTAATATCAAGGGTGGTTTGGTCGGACTGGCCCACGTCTTTATCGTATTTGCTGGTTCTTGAATCCCGGACACGTGCCTGCAAAAAGGTCCAAAGGGGGCAGTAGTCCCTTGGCGGACACTCCGACGATCAAGTTAGGTTAAAACAGATAGTAAAATGGTTTTTGAGAGGGAAGAAGGGGATAAGAACTTAACCTTCAATGTATCTCCAAAGCTTCCTTGTATCCCTTGCTCATCATTTCCTTGTCCACTCCCAGATGTCTTGTTGGCCAAAAGCCTATAGTCTAGTTGACATCACTCATGGTGATTTTGCCTCCCCTAGCGCCAAGGGCTTGCATTATTTAATGCTACAGTGGCTTCATTAAATGGCTGATGTGTGGGTGTAATAACTTGTAGGATCTTTGTCCGCTTATGTGGCTAATTCCCTGTCTGACAGGTGTTTGAGTACCATTGGTCCTAACCCACACTACAAGAAAACTGGGTATATGAGACGGAATTATTTGCGACGGCACACTTGCCGTCTCAAAAAGTCACTTTTTGCGACGGCAGAAAATGCCGTCTCAAAAAAGCAGAGTATTTGCGACGGCATCATTTGCCGTCTCAAAAAAGCAGAGCATTTGCGACGGCACTAAATACCGTCGCAAATACTCTCATTTTTTGAGACGGCAAATAGTGCCGTCGCAAATGCTCTGCTTTTTTGAGACGGTAAATGGTGCCGTCGCAAATACTCTGCTTTTTTGAGACAGCATTTTCTGCCGTCGCAAAAAGTGACTTTCGTGCTTTTTTTTTAGTGAATATTTTTAAAATTTTAAATATTTTTTTAGGTGTACCTTACTTAGATGTATCTACAAAATAAAAAAATTATGAAAAAATATTTTTAAAAATTAATAAATACATAAAAATACAAAAAAATGTATTGAATTATTGTATTTTTGGTATTTAGTGAATTTTTAAAAGATTTTTTTTACAATTTTTTTAATTTTTAGGTGTATTTATGTTAGGTGTGTCTAAAAATTTTAAAAAATACTTAAAATATTTAAAAAATTCAGTAAAAACAATATAACACGGAAAACAAGAAAGTTTAATTTTCTCAAAAGAGTTTTTGGAAAACTCTAACCTAGCATAGTGATTGTGGTTTTGAGATAGCTTCATATATATACAGTCACAAAATGGTTTGAATAAATTCAACGGTATTTTTCTGTCGCAAAAAAAATTAAAAAAAACAATGTCGTCTTACTCTTTTGATAAACCATTTCTCTTTTCATTCATTTTTTCATCTTCCCGTCTCTCTGTCTCTATCTCTCTCTCTCTTCTCTTTATCTCTTTCACTTATCACTCTTCTTTCTATGTCTGCCTGTTTCTCTCTCTCATTCTCTCTGTGTCTCTCGCCTATCTCTCTTCTCTCTATCTCTTTCATTTCTTTTTTTTCTCTCTCTCTCTTATCTTTCTATCTCTCTCTATCTCTCTCGCTCATTTCTCTTCTCTTTCTGTCTCTCTTTTTTTCTGTCTCTCTCTCTCGCTCATCTCTTTTCGCTCTATTTCTCTTTCTTTTTGTCTATCTCTCTCTTATCTCTTGAATGTAAATAATTCAAACTTCAAGAAAAATTTAAAACTTGATTATGTTTTTAAATTAGATTTGAACAATCTATTACCATAAAAACTACCCGCTAACTATTAAGTAATTACTTACCACTCACCATGTTGATATGGTGCTTTCAAACTAATAAGAGCACCAAATAATAGGATGAGTATAACCTGCCGACCTGGCCCACGTTGGTCTGTTCGTTGATAAATAAAGTCAATTTTATCTATCTTTTATACAACCTCATTAATTGGGAGTAACTCGTGCACATGTTATGATGGTACTCTAAGAATATTGAATCGTTTTCTTTTATTGTTGGAGCCACATTATTTTCTTGTTTGTTTAATTTTTATTATTATTATTATTTTAACAATTTTAAGAGATTGATTTAGTGAATAAGATGGTCTCTTATTAGATATTTGAGTTCAAGTCTTACCATTATGCTATACAACAATTTTGCATTTGATTTTGTTCCAAAGAGCTTCTTGCAGCCGCAAATGCTGCTAATAATGCTCAAGCCATCATCACAACACTTTTGGAGGAGTATGAGAACATTTTTGATGTAAGTTGCTCTTAATGTGATTTTTTATTTTGTTTAATAAAGGTGCAGCTGTTTAAATACCTTCTTTGTGATTTCTATTTCTATTTCTATTTCATACATCATGGGTCTTGGGGCATGTGCATGTGTCCATTTTCTCACTAGTCCCATTTTATATGAGATATATGTGTCGTTTGGTGTAGCTTATAATGCTGTTTATAGTTTTATTTTTTTTAGTTAAATATGATGTTGTTGAAAAGTTAGTGGAGACAAATGGAAATCAATGGTAGAACATGCGAAAGTGTCTTATTTGGAAAGAGGCTTGAAAGAGAATCAGAAAGACACTTTTGTGAAGTTGGTGCAAATTGAACCATAACCTATACTTTTATAGTGAGGAACCTCAAGAAGTAAAAATTTTATGGTGCTCCTATTCAGTGAGGAACCTCAAGAGTCCAAACAGAACAAGTAATAAATAATTGGGTAGAGCTGAAGAAAAATTAAATGATGAAAAGTTAAATTCTATGTTTATTTCATTACCCAATCACTAATCAAGGATAAAGGGGGCAACATTTTGGATTCACTTGGACATAGCCCAGCCACATGTGCTTGTCACACATACACAGTGAGATAGAGAATAAATGTTACTTTAGTTTATAATATACTGAAAACTATGAAACACAAAGTCACCCAAAGAAATGTTCTCAGATTGCTTTTTTATATTCATTTCTGTACTTCCTTATGTGCTCTGAGACTTGTGATCTGAAACCCATGAAGCTTTGAATGGATATGGATTGAGGTTTTCTGTTCTAAGGCAAGTCTTAATCCTTTAAGCAGATTGTGTTGTTAATAGATTCTCTTTTCATCTGTAAGTTAAAAACTCTCTCTTTAAATTAAGAACCTTTTTTTGACGTCCTTTACATAGATTGAAAACATAAAAATAAAAATAAGAAAAGAAGAAAAGAAAATAAGAGAATGATGATTTCTTAAGAAATATATTTGAAGGGATGTTGGGGGGTGGGGTGGGTGGGGGTTAAGAGTATATCATAAGGTCAAGGGTTGGAGAATTAATTGAACAAAGAAGGAAAGGACTGTTTGGGTCCTTTGGGATGCTGTGAACAGTGCCTTCAGAACAGTACCTTAAGATCAGGTTTGGTTGAGAAACTAAATAAGAGGAAGACTAGGGATTTAGTGCTCACTTTAGAGATTATATGAGCTGAATGATTAGCTGAATAGTTTCACAGATCAAAGAATAGAAACAACAATTATTTAAAATGTAATAATTTGTTTTTAACATTCGTTTATTTCTTTAAAAAATGTGATTTGTTCTTTATTATTTAGACATTTAACCAGGTCTGACATTGTTATTTCCTCATTATTATGTTTGTTTTTTTGTTCATTTAGGCTTTTGGAGGTGATGATTCAGATGTTGGATCCCCCAGGATTAATCTCACAGCAACAGCAAAATCAAATCCTCCTGTAGATTCTCAGTCACTTAGAGAGTCTGACATTCAATTAAATATGTTTCTTTTAGATTTTATTTTATTATTTTATTTTTTTTAGGATTTGGGTGAATTTTATAATTTAAATTTTATTATTTTATTTTTTTTAGGATTTGGGTGAATTTTATAATTTAAATATGTTTTTATGAACATGTACAATTTAATTGTTCTTTGTAAAATATTGAATTTGATGGTTTGATTAATTTTTATTTTTATTTTCTGTTATGATGTTTTTGTGAATGGAATGTAAATAATTAGCTCTTAGAGAGAGAGACGGCACCACCGTCGGAAAAAATAAAAAATTTTAATATTTTTATTAATTTTGTTACAGGGTTTACTTTTTGCGACGATATTATATGTCGCAAAAAATAGAAATTTTATTATTTTTTAATATTTTTTGCGACGGCATTACACTATCGCAAAAAATAGAAAATTTCATTTTTTATACTTTTTGCGACGGCACCACCCGTCGCAAAAAACAGTGTTTTTTTTTTAAAAAAAAACTATTGGCGACGGTGTTTTTAGCCGTCTCAAATAATGTTTTTAGCGACGGTAAAATAGGGCCGTCGCAAAAAAGTCAAGAAATTTCAAACGTTATTAGCGACTGCACGGTACCGTCGCAAAAAGGTAAAAATGCCGTCGCAAAACATTAGCGACGGCACTTACCGTCGCAAAAACTCTTTTGCAACCCCTGCAGTTGCGACCCCCCTCTTGCCGTCGCAAAAAGTATTAGCGACGGCAGTAGCAGTATTAGCGACGGTATTTTACCGTCGCAAAAAGTCAATTTTTTTGTAGTGCCAGCATTGGTTATCTAGTCCCTGGGCCGTGGGTTGGGCTCCTGGATCTTGGGCCGTGCCCATCAGATCCAATATATGTTAATGTAGTAAATATGTTTTCTACCATGGGGAATTTGATCGCCCAAATTTCGGTGGTCAATAAAGCGAGAGCTCTATTCTCTTGTTGGGAAAGGCAAAAACAAATCAGAAGAGAAATGGGAATTATTGATATCGAATGTGGGGTTCACTGAGTTTATTCAGTAGTCAATTTTGACCATAACATTATTATTTAACAAAAGAAGAAATAGGGAAAATAGAAGAAGAAATATGTGATGGGTTGTTAGGAGAAGAAATACGTGCATTAGTGTAAAATAAAGAACATATCATAACAGAAACCAGTGATATTTCCATTTCAACATTTGTAATATATTTAGAAAAAAAATGTTAGAAAACAAAAAAAATTAAAAATTTTACACATTGTAAATTTTTTAGAATTTTTTGTAATTTGTTTTTAGATTCCTAACATTATTTGCATTTAAATAGCCAATAGATTAGCAGATGGAAAATCTTCTAGGTTGTATTTGGAATTAAAGATTTAAAATGAAGAGATCACTCCTTCAGGGAGTATAACCTTAATTCAATATAGAACTTTACATCTAGATTTTAACAATGGATTTGAGAATTTTAAATTGATGAATTTGAAATAAATTGGAGAATTTAATTATTTGAAATCTTTCCATGAATGTTTTTACTTGTAAAAAGATTTTTTTTTTTTTTTTAAAAAATGCATTTTTCTTCCATCTATTCAATCCTCTACTATAGAATTTTTAACAGACCAATAAATTTTGCAAAGGAGCCAAGCTAAAATTTGACATGAAACTCAAGATTGAGCTCTTCAATGGGTAGCTAGAAGCCCGGCAAAATTTTAATATTGTTAAATATTGTATCAAATCGATATATTATATAAGAAAAATGAGTATTTAGTGAGGAGTCTTATGAGAATTTTAATATCTCATACTAATTTTCTTGATTTTCTTAATTTTAAATAATTAAGAAAATTTCTATTGGTTAACTTTTATTTGATAATCCCACATTAGGAGAAGAAGAAAAAATGAGTTGTTTTACTCATATAAAATGAATCTTATACTCTCATCCCATTTAATATTGCAATGTTGTGCATGTTTCAATTCAATATAATTTAAATTTTAAAAGATTTAGTTAATTAAATTTGACCTAGCCGATTAGAATAATTCATTTTTAATTTGATTGATTTGTTGGTTTAACCGCGATTTCAGCTGTTTTATCAAAATATATTGATTAGATTTGTTTGATTCAAAATAAACTAAAGTTTGATCTGATTAAAAATTAAAAGACTAAGATTACTTGAGTAGAAGTAAATTTTTCGTCTAAATAATTGTTAACTTTTATTTTATAATCCTACATCGAAAAAAGAAGAAAAAAGTGAGTTGTTTCATTTATATAAAATGAATCTTAATAGTGTAGTATTGTGTATATTTCAATTCATGACAGTTTAAATTTTAAAATTAACATAACATTTAAAAGTTTTAACTAATTAATTTTTGTATAAGTTGGTTGGTCATTTAACTTAATCGATTAGACTGAATCATTTTGGATTTGACCGACTTGCCGGTTTAATCACGATTTCTTATACTGATTTTATTAATTTTAAACAATTAAAAAAAATTCATTGGCTAACATCCATTTAACCATATAAAAATAAAATTCTAATTAGTTTATGATTTATTTTATAATGCCACATCGAGAGAAGAAGAAAAGGCAAAGTTTATTTCACTATCTATATATTATATAAGGAAAATGAGATTTTTAGGAAAAAACCTTCTAGGAGTTTCTAACTCTTATTCTAAAATTATTGAATTTTCTTAATTCTAAATTATTAATAAAATTCCCATTGGGTAGCTTGCATTTATTTTTTATTTTACAATCTCACATCGGGAAAAAAAGAAAAAGTGAATTGTTTCACTTACATAAAGTGAATCTTATACTCTCATTTATATAAGCAAAATGAGGTTTTTAGTGAGAAGCCTTATGATCAAAATCTCATACTAATTTTTTGATTTTCTTAATTTTAAACAATTAAGAAAATCTCGATTAGCTAGCTTCCATTTAACTTTTATTTAACAATCTCACATAGAGGTTTTGATTTTAAAAATAATTTTGTATGAGGTTATGAAATTTTCATAATCTCTCTCCTTCAAAGTATTCTTTTGTAAAATATATAGATATATTGATAATCTGAACGTCACTCTTATTGCTCCTTAATACAAAAATTATGAGATAATTATGATAATTTCATATTTGTATTTAAAGCTTATAAATCATGGAATAGATTATTATAATTTTAAATTTATATCGTGCCAATTTTAAATTTAAATTAATAGATTGCTTTCTATATTTAGTGACAGTTTAAATTTTAATAAAATAAAATTTAAAAATTTTAATTAATCAATTTTTGTGCAAGCTGGTTGGTCTTTTGATCTAACTGATTAACCTAAATTGTTTTTGGTTTGAATGATTTGCTAGTTTAATTGTGATTTTACTGATTTTACCAAAATATATTGGTTAGATATGTTTGTTTCAAAATAAACTAAAGAACTAAGATTACTTGATTAGAAATAAATTTCTCGCCCAAACAATTGTTAATTTTTATTTTACAATCCCACATCAGGAAAAGAAAGAAAAAGTAAAGTTGTTTCACTTATATAAAGTGAAAGAGGGTTTTGAGAGAGAAGCTTTCTAGAAACTCCAAACCCTTATTCTAAAATTATTGAATTTTCTTAATTTTAAACAATTAAGAAAATTATCATTGACTATAATTTCCATTTACTTCTTATTTTACAATCTCACATCGGAAAAAAAAAAAAGTGAATTGTTTCACTTATATAAAGTAAATCTTATACTCTCATTTATATAAATTATTAAATTTTCTTAACTTTAAATAATTAAGCAAATCCCCATTGGCTAGCTTCCATTTTACTTTTATTTTACAACCCCATACTGAGAAAATAAGAAAAAAGTAAATTGTTTCACTTACATAAAGTAAATTTTATACTTTTATTTGTATAAGCAAAAGGATATTTTTAGTGAGAGGATAATCAATATCTTATACCAATTTTTTTTTTTATTTTCTTAATTTTAAACAATTAAGAAAATCTCCATTGGCTAGCTTCTATTTAACTTTTACTTTACAATCCCACATAGAGATTTTGATTTTAAAAGTAATTTTGTATGAGATTTTGAAACTCTCATAATATTTAACTTTAAAATAATTAGAATCTCACATTGAGGGGAAAAAAAAAAAAGTGAGTTGTTTCTCTTATATAAAGTAAATCTTATATTCTCATCTAATATTGTAGTATTATGTATGTTTCGGTTCAAAATGGTTTACATTTTAAAATAAATTTTAAAAATTTTAATTAATTAATTTTGTTGTAAATTGATTGGTCTTTTAACTTAGCCGATTAGGCTGAATCATTTTCGGTTAGGCTGAATCGTTTTCGGTTTGACTGATTTACTAATTTAACCGTAGTTTTAACTATTTTATCAAAATATATTGCCTAGATTTGTTTGATTTGAAATAAATTAAAATTGACTTTATTAAAAATTGAACAATTGAGATTACTTGATTAGAAATGAACTTCTCGTCCAAACAACTGTTAACTTTTATTTTACAATCCCACATCAGGAAAAGAAGGAAAAAATGTGTTGTTTCACTATATAAATCTTATGCTCCCATTTAATATTATAGTATTGTATATGTTTCAGTTCAAGATAGTTTAAATTTTAAAATTACATAAAATTTAAAAGTTTTAATTAATTATTTTTTGTATAAGTTGATTGGTCCTTTGACCTAACCTATAGCGATCCCGATTTTCCCCACGTGGTTGTTGTATTCTGGACTTAGGTTCCGTGGTGTTGGTTGTTGCATATATCATGTGTTCATCCTTTAATTCCATATATTTGAGTTTTAGGATGTGTTGGGCAGGTTTGTTACAGGTTGGTTGTGAGTTTAAACCAATAGTTGCTGTCCGAAATTTTGCTTCTTCGCTCGAGCGAGGCTTTTGTCACTCGAGTGAGCTCTTTGTTTCAGTTCCTTCGCTTAAGCCAGGGTTCCTTCGCTCAAGCGAGAGTTGGGTGTTGTGTCTGGTGGCTCGAGCGAGAAGTCTTGCGCTCGAGCCTGCGTCTGCGTCTGGTTCTGGACCTGAGAGTTGTATTTCTTGGCTCGAGCGAGATTTCCTTCGCTCGAGCGAGCGAGATTTCCTTCGCTCGAGCGAGCGAGTTGTATGTTTTGAGTTTCTTCGCTCGAGCGAGAATTCCTTCGCTCGAGCGTGCTTTTGGGTTGCAGACCTGAAGCTTCGAATTGTTGGCTCGAACGAGACTTTCTATGCTCGAGCGAGGATTCCTTGTGTCTAGTCGCTCGAGCGACCACTCCTTCGCTCGAGCGAGCCTCTGTTATATCTGTACGCAGCTGCAATCCCCTTCATCACTTTTTGATTTCCTTTTCTCCCTCAAACCCTAGATCTGACCTCTCTCTCTCTATACATCTTCTCTCTAGGGTTTCATCTATTTCTAGAGTGTTTCTACCCTAGTCTCTTTGTAAGAAAGATAGAGGGTGGCGTGGGCTTCACTTTAATTTGAAAATTTGTTGATTTGGAGCACCTTGAGTTTTACCTCTCTTCTCCATTCGATCTCTCCATTTGAGGTAGGGATAACCTACTCTAATCTATGAGTCTTGACATAAATTTTAGTCATTTTGATTAGTTGGTGTTGTTTGGTAATTTTGGAAAAGTTAGCGCTTGATTTGTAATTTATAAAGAGGGGTTCTTCATGTGTGAGTCAAACATGTGTTAAAGACTTGAAATTGGGAGTTGTTTATGAATTATGAGTGAAATATGAGCCTTGGGGGCAATCTTGTGAATAAGGGAAAAATGCCCTAATTAATTTCAATAATTAATTTGGGGAAATGTGAAATTGGGTTGAGGATAATGAAATTGGAAAATTGTGGAAGTAAATGGTGTAGTTGGATAATTTAATCACTCACCTATGAAAATGTCAATATTTTATCCGCTGATAAATTTATTATCTGTTTAGAGATAATTGCTTTAGGCTATCGGTGGAGGATAGTCTTGATTGTTGTAGTCACTGTATGTTGATTAGGGAAAACTGAAACTAATCGAATGTGTTGTGTCATTGAATATGACGGTTGAAATAATACAACAAATATGTGTATTGATTGATCATTGTATGTGATGAAGTGCTTAAATACATTATATATGTATATTTGTCAAGAAGGAGATAGGGGATGTACTCTAGTGTGTGGGAGGAGATAGGGGATGTACTCCACACACATATGTATTCATATACTTTAACACATTGTTTTTGTATCTTTGTTTGGGAGAACATGGAAGATGTACTCCACATGTGCTTATATGTATCTTTGTTTGGGAGGAGATGGGGGATGTACTCCATATGTGTTTATATACTTTAACACATTGTTTATGTATCTTTGTTTGGGAGGAGATGGAGGATGTACTCCATAGGTGATTATATGTTTGAATACATTGTATATGTATATTTATTTGGGAGAAGATGGGGGATGTACTCCATAGATAAGTAAGCTGGCTGGAGTGTCCGGGGTAAAAGTCCCGAAACCTTATAATTGAAGTGCAGGAATGAAGTTGTCAATTGAAGTAATAACTACGTGAGATATAGTCTCATTTTGAATTGTGGGAAACAGAGGTGTTCATAAGTCGAGTTGTAGTCTCACTTAAATTGTTTGGGTTAGACAATGAACCATATCTAGGAATTGGATTGGATAAATAAAGGAGGTGGATGGAAACATAGATGTAATACTTGTTGGACTATGAGAAGGGTGTGAATTGGGTTACACGTGTTAATCACTTGTCAAATGATAACATTTTAGTTATTTCTCATATTGGGTTTAGTATATCTCTACTGGGCTTTGGCTCACCCTACTTGGGACACCATTTTCAAGTACCGGAGACGTGCCAAATTCAAGATCTTTGCTTAGGAGGTTTTCGGAATTGAAGACTCGGTTTTGTTATTTGTTTTATTGATTTTATGTAAATGCAAGACGAGGGCTTTACCTGTAAAAGAGTTAGAACTCTTCTTTTGTGTAACCAAGTAACAACTTGGAAAGATGTAAGCCCGCAGGGCATTCTATTATTTTTGTAAACATTTGTAACTTATATGAAATACTCTTTTGTAATATTAACTCTTATATATGTGTGGAGATGTGATCTATCTATCATGTATATAGAACTGTTGGGTGTTGGGATTATGTATTATTTTAAGGGCGTTACAACTTGGTATCAGAGCATACCGGGTTTGAATACTTTGGGTACGTGAGAAGTGGTTAGTACCACAGTGGGTTTGTCTCGCTTGTTAGAGACTTATGTATGATGTTATATGCTTATGTGATAACATGTTTGTGTGACTATTTGGGTATGAAATTTAGTTTCTAGGATGTTGATTGGATCCTTGGGCTTCTGAGAGTTCTATTGGAAGGGCACTTGATCAATGCCGTTTCTAACTGGAACTCTAGTAATGCCACGGGACGGTCATTATCCGAAAATGAAATTCGTAAATACTTATGTGATTATGTGTTTACGTGGAATGAATTACTGTTGCCCATTGCATTAGGACTCGAGTGAAATAGCTTCTGTGCATTTGAAAATGTACTAATACCTTTGTTACTTTTACTAGGATGCCTAGGCGAGAAAGTTTTGATTTCCCTCCATCCACACGGGAAGAGTTGCGGAAATAGTTTGTGGTGTTACACCAAGGTAATACACCTTTGGTGCAGTTTGAAGCATGGTTTGCTAACCTGTCCAGATTTGCTCCAGAGATGATGGAGATTAAGGAACTGCGTTGTTTGAAGTTTGAGAGTAGGCTGTGTGATGGCATCCGAGAAAGGATTGCTGGGCCTTAGCATAAGAGCTATAGTGGGCTTGTTAAGGCGGCGGCTCATGCAGAGGCAGCAATGCTAGTCATGGGGCAGAGTGGGGAGGAAGCCATTTCGGCGACTCCCGTAACTCGGGGTGTTGATAGGCCTTTTAAGAGGCAGAGGGGTTTTAACCCGCAACAGTTTCAGGGAGGTCAGTCTAGTGCTACCTTTCCAGTGTCGGATTTGGGTTCGGGAAAGAGTAAACAGAGGAATGTCACTTGTTTCAAATGTGGTCAAGTGGGTCACAAGTCTTCGGCTTGCCCACAGAGGAAGAGGGCAGGGTTGGCAGTTCGATCGGTAGCTGCACCACCAGAATCATCTAGTCAACCAGGTTTTCGATCGATCAAATGCTCATTGGGGAAGCAGTCGTTGGGGTCCCCATCAGTTCAGACTTTGAACCACCACTTACTTGTTGTGTAACCAATGTGTTTTGGGAATGTTGAAATATCAAAACTGCTTGTTTATATATATATATGCCTTTCCTTGTTAATTTCCATGGATTGGGCGGATTGGAACATGTTGTGGCTCTAAAGTTTTATTAATGTGATAAGTTATTGTGAAACCGTAAAATTTTTGTGTTAATGCATTTATATGCGTGTGATTTGGTTTAGAGAAACGAGGGTTGGTGAGCCATGATTTCAAATTTGGAAGAATCATTGAGGGATGCATATCTTGGTCAGGACTATTATGGGGCGAGAATAGTTATACTTGCCGAATGTACGGAATTTCATAGGTGTTATCTATTTGATCTTATGTAAGTGGTAGAGATTTTGGTCTTTTGTCGTGAGAACTCCTCGAGAGGATACAATGTGCGCGATTAACACTGGGTTTTATATATTTAACAAGATGTTTTACGGAGGCATAGCGCATAATTTCGTTAGGAATAGACTTATACCTTCATGGTAGGTAACGTTGCCAAAGTGCATGTGTACCGATTGGTGGTTTTAATTGAGGGAGTGTTAGTCCCTATATAAGATTGTGGTTGTTGGCATCAGGGAGTGGTGTATTGTGAGCAGCTGGTGTTATATCTCGGGCAGTAGGATAATGGATGTTTCTTAAGTTTCCGGACTCTTTTGTTATGGTCAAATGCGATAGGTTTGTACCTTAATACCGGTTAGGTCAGGAGATGCTATCGATAGGATTGGTTGGGTATATAACCCGTGGTTAGGGTGTGATCCGTGAGTAGAGTCACAGTGGCATGCTGTTTGCAGGTGAAGGTTTGGGATAATAGTGAGGAGGGTGAGGACTTTTACTCCTCTGGGAAGTTGGGATGGTGAGTCTTTAAAAGCCTTGTCGACGACATGCGATTGTGCCGGGGTTTGGTTCAAAGTGGTTGTTCAGCAGTAGCAATGGCTAGTGGTTTGGCACGGAGGCTTAGTGTCTTGATTGTACTCTTGGGACGAGTGACAAGTAGAAAGTGGAATAAAGAGTGGACCCTATAGGTCATTAAGGGAGGAAGGTGCTATGTTTACTTGTGTTCGGTACGAACAGTTACGTAGTAGTGATAAGTGTCGTGGCGTGGTAAACCCTTGTTAGCTAATTCGGTACGAGGAAATGAGTATGCAAATTTTATTATTACGAGTTCAGTCGTGGTGGCGAGTGAAAGCTCTGAATGAGGGATTCAGTATGGGTGTAAGATAGCTTGCATTAAATGAGGAGGTTTTGCTTAGTAAGGTGCGTGATAGTGTATGGTCCGTATGTTGTTATTAGATGATATGTAGAAGGGGATCAGTCCTAAGGAATCCCAGGAGAATGCCTTGGTAAGGCAATAGTGTGGTTACTGATGGAATCGAGTGGTTTGATGTTTGGTAAAGCTGGGTCACTTTGGTATAGGTGTCTGTCGTCCAGTTTGGATAGTGGTGACACAAGTGAGGTAGTAAGATTGTGTAAAGTGAGTGAGGCACTCTGTTAAAGTCATTTCGACTTGTTCGGTCCTTGTTTGGGTGGTGTAAGGCACGGGGGTGTGCAATGTTATCCTTTGTGTCGTTGCGTTGTTGGGAATTTCAAATTTTCAGGGGTCCCTATCATAAAAGTTTTGTTTTTGAGTATTATGTCATCATCGTGAATATGACCTGTTTAAATGGTGGCGGTATAAGTCTGAATACTTTTGGAAAAAAAACTGAATGCTTTGAAACAAATGGAGCAAATAAAGCAATTTCTTTAACCTGAATAGAATATCTTATGAGAAGTTAGATTTGACCCAGCCTGAGTTGCTAGTTACATGTTGTGTGTCTTTGGCAAGAACTCGAAATTTTGGGGCACTAATGTGCCATAATATTATTCTTTACCCGTGTTTCGTCTTGCGTTCTCGTTTTGTGAAAGTTAACCGGAAGCCTTGTGTACGAATGTTTTCGTGTTTTCTATGTTGGAGTATTAAGTACTGAATATTGGTTTGAGTATTGTTGGTAGTTGAGACGTGGCGGATGTCTCTAAACACCGTAGTGATTGAATGTGTCATACTGTTATTATTATTATCGAGTCTTGTGACGCCAGACTTTTCCATTAATTAAGGTGTTGTGGAAACATAACGGGGTTGAGGAAGTCACTTGGGAGAGTGAATTAGAGGTCCGAGAGAAGTACCCGGATCTATTGGTAGGTATTTGAGTATATGTTGAATATTTGGTTGTATTGATAAACTTTAAGAACATTGAATATGTCTTAAGTTGCAAAATATTGTATATGCTTCGGTTTATGGAAGTATTTTGGGTTATGCCTTGAAAATGAAAGTTAACTTAGCATTGTATATGTTGAATGTACTGTAACAATGAAAATATATCTTTAACATTGAATATGTTATGAAATGGTGGAATTTGGTATTGGAATTTGTTGGATTTCAAAGAAAAGCATATCGTTAATGCAACTTGAATTATATTTGTAAATTGCCTCTTGAATAGAGATGTGGCGATCGGTAATGGGTCAGGTTGTTGAATATTGAATTATAGTATTGTCGAAAATTAAAAGATCACAATTTTGAAACTTATATCTAATTTCGGGGACGAAATTCTTTAAGGGGGGGAGGTTATAACGATCCCGATTTTCCCCATTTGGTTGTTGTATTCTGGACTTAGGCTCTGTGGTGTTGGTTGTTGCATATATCTTGTGTTCATCCTTTAATTCCATAGATTTGAGTTTTAAGATGTGTTGGGCAGGTTTGTGTAGACGTCCCCGAACGCCCCGGGAGGGTTGAGCTCCCGTTCTGTTCATTTGGGGTCACTACAGCTCAGGACTCTCAAATGTCACGGTTCTTAATCTGAACCAAAGAGTCCAAATCCGGCAAATCGTTTTGAGAAAACAGATTTTTAGAAAAGAAGTGCCAAACATGGACTGCTTTGCCAGATACAGAGTCGCCACCTAAATATTTTATTTTGGGGGAAATTTAGGAAACCCTGACTCGTTTGCCTAAGGCCACGTGTCCATCATCACCAAAGTTGCCTCGACTCGGGAACTTGGGTACGATTGGGGAAGGTCACTTCGTGAGCACCCCCGCTCGCCCGATCAAAGATCGGCCTCTACTAACCATGATATCTATTTTTGAAAACATTATGCGTTCTTATTCCGGTTATTAGCCTAGATTTACTATGTGATGCGCACAGCATACAAGTATAGACTGGATCGCCTGAATTGGAACAAAACATTTCATGTTTGTTTATTTGAAAATGGTTTGATGGTGCTACCCGCAAGTAGGCTAAGACGTGGATTTGCCACCCTCAAGTGGGCTTAGAAAACATGATTTTGCCACTATCTAGTGGGCTTAAAAAAAAAAAAAACTCATAGTCAACGAATTGTTCCAATCCAAATAACCCAACCTTCACCCACAGGCATTCAGGCAGTTATATCACATAAAGCATATAGCCTCATGGTAAGCATGCTATCATGGCAGTCACTCATACGCATGCAAGGATGCTAAAGCATAAAACTTACCGAGTACTCCAAGCCAAAACAGAAACTAATTAGAAATCCATGCATGATCCTAATATACAGAAATGCCTAATGCAACACATGCAAAAATGCAACTATAGCAGGCTCGGCTATTCTAGACATGGCATATGAAATGCTACAGCTAACTAGTATTCAACTTGAATTGAAAAATACAATGCAGTTGGTATGGTGCGCCGAGCCCGGTGCATGCAAAACAGATGAATGAATGCAAAACATGCTATCATACTGTATGCTAATTGAAACATGCCCTAAATCTAACCATCATAAGCGGGTAAATAAAAGGGGATGTAACAATGTAGATAAAGACATACATCACACACACGCACACTTATTATAGTTGTTGCCCTCGCGCAGAGGGTCCGAAAGAATAATACAGTCCCGAATAAATATTACAGTCCAAATAATTACAAAATCCTAATTAAATTACAAATTTAACTAAGAAAATAATAAAACTGGCATGCAAGCCAGGGACCACCTTGACTCATCTCCGGATGATGAATGATGCATGCTCGGGTTGCCTTTGCACGGAAATCCACTGCGATGCCCCAATTAGCCTCTGTTTTGCAATAATTTCATGGAAAGCGCGCCAAGCCCCAGAAGACTGCTGATTCTTGATTTGCTGCAACAGAGAGCAGGAAAAGGGCATGGCAATGTATTTTCACAAATGTATGCATGCCTCGATCCTCGTGCCACCAATCACACATCTCGATGCATGATGGCCGAGGAGTCGAATTGTGCAACTCAATATAGAATGAATGCATATGAAAACACAACAAGGCCTAGACTCCATCATGGATAATCCGGAGTGTCGGCGACCAGGAATTGAGATACGTTCCGTCACTCAGAGTACGAAACGTACCTCGTTTCCCATGCTCGAGCTAACTCCTATCCCAAGCACGATTACAATATGCATGATATGCATGAAATGCAACTAAGATACAACCTAACATGCACAATGCTATGAAATGGCATACACGAGATAACATGGCATACACAATGCACTAACATACAACCTAGCATACGCAATGCTATGAAATGAAATGGCATAAACAATGCATAATAGACTTACACCAACATGAGTGGACCTCAGCCACACTCACATAAGAGGCCAGGAGATGAAAAAAGAGACACTCGAGATGCATGCACACATGCACGCAAACCGAGGACCGATCCTAAGGCACCGAATGCCACTCTAACAAGACATGGCAAGGCATGAAATATTGTCACACCCCAAATCCGGGCATGACCGGTCGTGGCCCACAGGGACTTAGCCCAAGGCACACGTAAGCCTAAACATAAATCCAAAACCATAAATAATAAATGTGATGATAGCCCAGAAATAAATAAATCAACACTCAATCCAGTGACATACCACAAGTGAAAAACAAGTCATAACCAACTTCCTAAAAATATATATATACTAAATGGGACACAAACCGCCCACAAAATAAAATAATTCTAAATAAAACCCAACCACAATGTTTGCACAAAACTCGACAAAGCAACCTAAAACAAATTAAATAAATGCCCTAGAGGTCCATGCAATTGAGTCCCCGCTACGCCATGAGTCCACTCTAAGTCCTTCTAACACCTGGAAATGGTAAACAACTAAGTCAGCTGATAGCTCAGTGAGTAGCAACATGGATAGTAAATACAGTTTTGAAAACAGGGTTCAATTCCAAAATAAGATATATATCACAGAAACTAGATTGGCATACAGTTTGGTAAATACAATCTGTAAATCCCCTAGATATTGATTTGTGATTATGTATCAATTTTAAGCAGTCTATAACAATCCTAATCAAACAATCAAGACAAATCAACATAACGATTTTAACGTGGAAAAACCACAATTGGAGCACCTCTAATTGTGATAAAAAATCACGAGCAACAACCACAAAACGATCCACTAAGAAGACAAAAG
>NW_021025047.1:186955-198228 GCF_004153795.1 Camellia sinensis | reverse complement strand
GGAAACAGGGTCCCCGCTCGAGCGTGGACTTCCCCGCTCGAGCGGACCCTATAGGCCTGCAAAAGTGCTGGTTGCATCAAAAATACGCTCAAGCGTGAAATAGGACGCTCGAGCGGAAGGACTGTCAAAATAGTTCCCACGCTCGAGCGTTAATTACCCCGCTCGAGCGGACATCAAGTCTGCAAAAAGTACTGGGAGCACGCATTTCCCGCTCGAGCGTCAGGTTCCCCGCTCGAGCGGACCTCAAAATTCTGGAAAACCCAGAACTGTGTTCTTGAGCTCCAATTCGATTTTCCAGCTACATTACTTGCATGCAATGGCTCAAATCTCAAATATAATCATACCAACATGGTACCAATGCAAGATTATAACATTATGAAGCTCAACTTCTTGATTTATCTACATGCATGGCCCAAAATATGCCAAACTCAACACCAACATAACAAATCCATGCATTCAAGCTCATATCTTCTCAAATTGTACATGCATGTGATGAATTAGCCACATTCTCAACTTGGATAACCCAAATGGTGATCAAAACATGAGTTTCCTTTAACATTACATATGGATTACACACATTTGTGCTCAAACATGCAATTTCACAGTAATTTCTTACATGCATGCACATATTAAGCTTCAATTCAACAATACCAACACAATTTCATTTCAATCTTACTCTTGATCACCAAATTAGCTTGAACACACAAAATTACGAACTATAATCCAAGAATTACTCACCTAGAGGTTTTGACCTTCTAAGCTCTAATCAATTCTTGAGCTAAATCCCCAAAATTCCAAGCTTTAAGCCAAATTGCACAATTTATCTCCCCTTCTCTCACCAAGGCCGGCCCTCTCTCTCTCACAATTGAATCCCCTCAGATTTTTGAGTTCATAAGAGTTAAAGGGGAGTGTAGTGCTAATATACAACAAGCCCCACTAACAAATATTTATATATAAAATAATGGGGTACTTAATTTATCAATTTAATCAGTTTAAATTGACCAGAATCAATTTTCAATTAAATTTCACCGTAGGCTCTAAAAATTATGCCAACCACAGTGGCGTAATCAATTTCGGGTTCTGTGGCCGATAAGGCCCTCAATTTAATTTCCAAAGCAGATTATTCAAACAGATATTCCTACGGTGAACAGGTAGAATTCCAAGGTCGCATATATTCACATAATGGCATACAAAAATCATATCAAAACATATAATCACATACGTTACCAATTAGCATATTACGGAACAGGGGCATCACAGTTCTGGTGTAGTATCTATAAAGAGTTTGGCCCTGTCCATGGCAGATAAGACAGCCTGTCTGTGTACTCGCGACGCCATAAGCAGTCCCCAGATGGAGATGTCTGCTTGTATCTTCTTTAGCTGTTTCAGTACAGCTTCCTCTTCGATCTGCTTCTCTTTTTGCCTCTCGGCTTCTTTATCTTTCTCAGATGTCTCGGGTTGGTCTAGGTGTGGGGGCTTGAAGTACCGCCCACTTCTTGTCATGTGATCAACCTCATCGAGGTACCAGGTGTCATCCGGTTGATTGCTTCCCCAGTCTTCATCTGTGTGGGCAAGACATAAGTCATCGTCTTCCCACCACATTCCGTTGGCATTCAAAAGGCACCTGTCTGGCTCGGGCATGTTTGTACTCACAGCACTCTCAGCCTGTATGCTCACAGCATCCTCCGTTCTTGTGCCCACAGCACTTTCGATCCCCTCATGAATTTTGGCTTTCCCGGTTCTCTCAGAACCCTGTTGTTCTACCTGCGTTAGTACAGTTTTTTGTTCAACTTTCCCTGTATTCACAATGCTTCTGTCCTGAGCAAAATTCTTTGTACCGGCGCTCTCCGGTAATGTAACCCGACTTTCGGCCCTTCCGGCCACAGTTGATACTCTCGCCCCTGCCGGGCCCTGTTCTAGTTGGGATTCTTCCACTACATCTGGCTGATCATCCAGCCATCCAGTGGCCTCTGCCGATTCCTCATAATCAAACCAGTTGACTGTTGCACCCCCTGATTCTTGGTCATCG
Organism: Camellia sinensis; assembly: GCF_004153795.1. NCBI lineage: Eukaryota > Viridiplantae > Streptophyta > Magnoliopsida > Ericales > Theaceae > Camellia > Camellia sinensis. The sequence continues at coordinate 196,199 of NW_021025047.1, read as the reverse complement.
AAAAACTGTAGGTTGGCAAAGTCCTCCTCCACAGCCATCAAATCATTTGCCCCTTGCTCAAATCCATCCCCCTGGATCACACATAGCTCTTCCTTTTCTGGCAATTCTAAACCCAGCCCAGTTCGACCTGTTGACAAGATGTACTCACTCGGATCATAGACTTCCCCAGCAAAACTCTGTTCAATCCCAGACTCAACAATTCTATCCTTTTCTGAAGTCTGCCTTACCCCATCTTCGATGGTCACCACCGTCGGCTCTGGTTGGGTTGTGGAGATGTCCAACATGCACAAAGAGTCAGTGCAGTCGGGAAGGAGCACCTCCGGCTTAAGTAGGTGGGTAGGAGTAATATAGATGCTAGGATCGTAAGACACGACCCCGGTCTGGATAAGATTGACTCTTTTGGGAGGTGGAGTTTGGTTGTGTGTAGGGAGTGGATTGGTTGTGACGTTAGGTTTTTCTGGAGGTAGAATCACATTTTTGTCAACGAGGTCTTGAATCTCGGGACGCAGCCTGAAACATTGGTCAGTATCATGACCGTGCTGCTGGTGATATGCACAGTACTTGGCTGGGTTGTGAGAGGGTGGAAGTGGATTTGGTAATGGCCTCGGCTCTAGGGGTTTTAGATGCCCCTTTCTGATTAAGACCCCCAGAGCCTTAGACAAAGGCATGTACAGTGGGGTGAAGGTTCTTTGGCCTCTGGGCTGGTGTTTAGTGGTTTGGGTATTGCTTCCGGATGCACCGGAGAAGGGTGTGGCTGCCATGGATCTCGGAAGAGGGGGGGAAAGTGGTGACCATGCTCACCTCTGAAGCTCTTGCAGTTGTAGCGCCACTCGGGCCTGCATTGTTGTTACGGTTGAAAGTCCTCCTCGGTTGTTCCCTATCCTGGTCAATCAGACCTTGCTTCATCGCATCCTCAATTTGTACCCCCATCTTGTGTAAATCTGAAAAGGTGGGAAAGGGGAGTACAATCAATTTCTGCATCAATTTCGGTTAGAGATTGCGCACAATCATCCTGATTTGGTCTTTATCAGTGGGCCTCAAAGTCATCATCGATGCCTTCGCCCTCCATCGAGTTACAAAATCTGAGAAAGTCTCTTTGGGCTCCTGTCTCGTCGTTTCGAGATCACGAGTTGTAATCTCAATCTGAGTGTTGTAGGAGTACTGTGTGACAAAGGCCTCAGCCATTTCATCCCACTTGTTTTTACCTCATCCTCTAACTTCGCATACCAGATGGCGGCCACACCCGACAGGGTTCGGCCGAACAGCGAAAGCTTTTGTGGTCGGGTTAGGCCCATTAGCCGCAGGATGTCTGAGAATAGCCGAAGATGGACCATGGGGTCCCCGGACTCGTCGAAACGATCAATCTGCGGCATCTTGAACCTATCTGGCAATGTTACGGCCACATCAGTATATCCGTCCTCGATATTCGGAATAGCCTTTACTCCTTGTGATTTCTTGAAGAGCTTCTCAAGCTTGCTCAGTTTCAGAGCTGTATGGTCTATTTCGAACTCGAAGGGAGAGTCCGGGTGGTTGGGTGTATGGGTCTTGGACAGTTGAGGCGGAAGCGGGGGCGGAGCTGGCCCCGTTGGAAGGTTCGTGTCCTCTTGCATGTTCTGGACATTTGGCACGGTGTTCTGGGTGTTTGGCAGAGCATTCTGGACAGTAGGTGCCTGCTCGGGTAATGGAGCCCCTAGTGGAGGAGGAACTTGATGTGAAGCAGATGCCGCATTCTGCTATTGCAGTCTAGTGATTAGCTTGGCCTACTGGGCCATGATCGCGGCCTGCTGGTTGGAGAACTCCGCTTGACGGGCGGCATCCTCCTGCATTTGTCTCATGCTCTCCTGCATTTGGCGCATCAGGGCTTCCATCCCTGAGGTATTTTGCTGATCCATCCAGCTAACTGGTATGTCTATTTCTATAGCAACAATCGAGACCTCAGTCCTATTGCCCTCTGATGAAGTAACCCACTGTTCTGGCAACCTCTGTTCTGATACACTGCGCTTTCTTGGCCTTCTTCTGACAACGGGGGGTAGAGAATGGAACACTGGCTGTCCGTCAATTAGATCCTCGGATCAACTGAGTCGACGACCTCGTGTCCAAAGTACTTGGGGAATATCTACTGGGTTGGAAGCAATTGTGCTAAAACTGCCCTAGTAGAAGATAAATAAAGCAATAAGGAAATAAACGGACAGCATAACAACTTAAAGTAAATACACAACACACAGCTGGGCATAACAACACACGGTCGATAAGCTGAATACACACTGTCCTCAAACATTGATCATTATCCCTGAATCACTGCCCCCAAAACTGAATCTCTGATATCCGCAGATAACTGATTCTCCAATACTGACTGATGCCCACAGGCCTGATGCCCAAACTCATACACTGATACATGTATTCCCCATAGAGACGCACTCTAAAGCACATAACAGATAAGTGAGAGCCAAAACACCCCTATGTTGGGGTAGGGTTTCCCTGTCCTATTTTGTCAAGAGCTAGGGTTTCACTACGCACGCAGCGGTTTCAAACAACCTATATTGGGTAAGTAACCTGTCCTAGTTTGGAATGGTCACTATGGATCCGAATATGCACTAGGTCGAATGGTCAAAAAGGGTGCCCCGGTAAAACCGGGGTTTGTGTTCCCATACTGGCAGAGCCCACAACCGGTCAGCCTTATGGTCATGCCTTCACAAGACAAGCCTCCGGCAAACCGTTCAGGAATAACAGATGGCAAACACGGTGTCCTAGGCACACCAATGCAAATGCAATGCAAAGAAACACACAAGTGTAGTCAAAAACAGATATCACGAGTTCGAGTCAAGTTCTCTAAAATCCCCAGCAGAGTCGCCAAAAACTGTAGACGTCCCCGAAACGCCCCGGGAGGATGAGTCCCGTTCTGTTCATTTTGGGCTCACTACAGTTTGGACTCTCAAATCGTCATGGTTCTTAATCTGAACCAAAGAGTCCAAATCCGGCAAAGTCGTTTTGAGAAAACAGGTTTTTTAAAGAAGTGCCAAACTATGGATTGCTTTTGCCAGATATAGAGTCGCCACTAAATATTATTTTGGGGGAAATTTAGGAAAACCCTGACTCCGTTTGCCTAAGGCCCGTTGTCCGCATCACCAAAGTTGCCTCGGCTCGGGAACTTGGTACATTGGGAAGGTCACTCGTGAGCCTACCTCCCGCCGCCCGATCAAGGAATCGGCCTCTACTAACCATGATATCTATTTTGAAAATATTAGTGTTCTTATTCCGGTTTATTAGCCTAGATTACTATGTGATGCGCAGAGCATACAAGTTGACTGGGTTGCCGAATTGGAACAAAACATTTCGTGTTGTTTTTGAAAGATGGTTTGATGTGACTCACAGTAGGCTTACGACGTGATTTGCACCCTCGGTGGGTAGAAACATGATTTTGCCACATCTAGTGGGCTTAAAACGCACATTTGATGAATTGTTCCAATTTAAATAACCCAACCTTCACCCACAGGCATTCAGGCAGTTATATCACATAAGCATATAGGCCTCATGGTAAGCATGCTTCATGGCAGTCACTCATACGCATTGCAAGGATGCTAAAGCTAAAACTTACCGTACTCCAAGCCCAAAACAGAAACTAATTAGAAATCCATGCAAATGATTCCTAATTATACAGAATCCTAATGCACACATGCAAAAATGCAACTATAGCAGGCTCGGCTATTCTAGACATGGCATATGAAATCACATACATGTATTCAACTTGAATTGAAATACAATGCAGTTGGTAGTAGTGGCCGAGCCGGTGCATGCCAAAACAGATGAGATGAATGAAAATGCTATCATACTGTATGCTAATTGAAAACATCCCTACTAACCATCATAAGCGGTTAATAAATGGAGAGAAACGTGGGTTGGAAGACATACATCACACACACGCAACTTATTACAGTTGTTGCCTCCGCAGAGGGTCCGAAGAAATAATAGTCCGAATAAATATTAGTCCAAATAATTTACAAATCCTAAAATAAATTACAAATTTAACAAGAAAATAATAAACTGGGCATGCAAGCCAGGGACCGCTTGACTCATCTCCGGATGATGATGATGCATAGCGTCGGGTTGCCTTGCCAACGGAAATCCATGCGATGCCCCCAATTAGCCTCTGTTTTGCAATGATTTCTTGAAAGCGCGCCAAGCCCCGGAAGACTGCTGATTCTTGATTTGCTACAACAGAGAGCAGGAAAGGCATGGCAATGTATTTTCACAAATGTATGCATGCCTCGATCCTCGTGCCCCAATCACGCGTCCTCGATGCCATGATGGCCGAGGAGTCGAATTGTGCAACTCAATATAGAATGAATGCATATTGAAAACACAACAAGCGCCTAGACTCCATCATGGATAATCCGTAGTGTCGGCGACCAGGATTGAGATTACGTTCCGTCACTCGAGTACGAAACGTACCCGTTTCCCGTGCTCGGGCTAACTCCTATCCCAAGCACGATTGAAATATGCATGATATGCATGAAATGCAACTAAGATACAACCTAATATATGCACAATGCTATGAAATGGCAATACACTATGCACGAGATAACATGGCATAACACAATGCCACTAACATAACAACCTAGCATACACAATGCTATGAAATGAAATGGCATACACAATGCATAATGGACTTACACCAACACAAGTGGAGCTCAGCCGCACTCACATAGGAGGCCATAAGACGAAAATGAGACAACTCGGAATGCGTGCACACATGCACGCAAACCGATGACCGAACCTAAGGCACGAAATGGCACTCTAACAAGACATGGCAAGGCATGAAATATGATATGCAAACATGCAAATTTCAGCGCTAAATATGACCCGAAACAGCCCCGAATCATGACAATATAGCACCCGATGCATGAAATGGTCCCGAAATGCAAGATTAAGCACATGAAATGACTTGTAGCTACATCAAGCATGCATTATTTGATCATGAAATGTGAAGACAGATTCAAGGCAGCCCCAAAAAAAGCATGTTTACAGTTTTAATCAGGGCCAAACAGCAAACACAAATAGGGCTAAACCGATGCGCAAAAATAGCCCTAAATGTGAGATAAAGAAGCAAGCCACAACTGCTGGACCCAAACAGATGAGGGCCCTTCAACAATGTTGAAGAGGGGCCTAAAATATGACCTTTTACAGTTTATGACCGAGCCAAAAACAGTGTACAAGAATGCTCAAAATGCTATGCAAAATAAGGCCAAAAAGAGAGTTATAACACAAAGTATAAAAAGGATGCCTCAAACAATGAAAGGCCCTTAATGAAACATGAAGAGGGGGTCAAAATAAGGTCATTTTTAGTTTGGACTAGAGCCCAAAACATTTGGACCAGGGCCTAAAAATAGAATCACAAGAGGCTAACAAATCATGCAAAAATATGGCCAAAAGAGGGATATAATGGGAAGTGGAAGATAGAAGCCTCAAACAGCAATGAGCCCTTCAACAATGTTGAAGAAAGGCTCAAAATAAGCCACTTTATAGTTTACGAAATGCCTCAAAACAATTTATACATAGGCCAAAAATACTACACAAGATAATGGCATACAAGGGAGGTAATGAAGCAAGTGCAACAAGGAGGCCTCAAACAGTGAGAGGCCCTTAAAAAAACATGAAAAATACCTCAAAATAATGCTATTTTTAGTTGGGGTCGGAGCCCAAAACAGCAAGCAAGTATGGCTTATAAATAAATTAAGAAAAGGCTAGAAAAGGGAAAAAGGAAGCTCACCCTTGAAGACTATGCCTTTGACAACTTTTGGACCAAAATGCAGCACTCCTAGGCTCTGAAGAACAACCTCTAGTTGCTGGAATGAAGGATGGAAGGGTGGGGCTATGGGTTGGTGAAGAAATGGGTGTAGGACTTGAGAGTTTGAAGGTTTGAAGTGTAGAGAGAGGGAGATGCAATGCAAGGGGCTCAAGGCACAATTTTGTAACCCTAATAACAGAGCTGGAGCTGCTATTATAAAGGCAAAAAAGGGGGGGAAAAGGGGGGAAAAATGGAGGGAAAACCAACCAAGTTTCCCTCCAAAATGCAGCCCCCCGGATACACAATCTGGGGGGAAACAGAATATACAGCTGTAAGGAACAGGGTGCAAGGATCATGACCGGCCAGCTATTGAGGTTGCAGGTGGCCGGCCGGCTACCTTCCATGGCCGGCCAACCAAGGGTCAAAAGGGTCAATGAGAATTAATGGCCGGCCACCACAGAAAGAGGGCCTCCCATGTGTGAACAACACAGCCCTGTGGTCAAAAACTGGAAAAAGTGAACCAGGAGAGAGAACAACCCACTTTTCAAAGGGGTTCAAAAGGTTTAAAAGCAATTACTGGCCGGCCACCAAATATTGGTGGCCTCCCAGATGTGTACATCACAAATATGGGATTTAGGGTTCAAGAAAATGGCCCAAGGGTGGTCAACATTGGCTTTGAAGTGAGGAAAAACGGGCGACGGAGGGCGATGAAGCGATAAAGTTGGCTGACAGAACAATTACTGGCCTCCCACCCTTCTACGGCCTTCCTAGCAATGAAACAGAGGTCCCTGCCAAAAATGAACCAAAACCGATGCAAAATGAAGATTCGGGGGCCGAAACGCGCAGCTCGAGGCCCTGAAAACTGACTGTTAGGCACCGGAAGTGGTGCTCGACCACGAAGTTGGTCTCTCGAACCACAGTGTCCCTCAAAAAGGAACAAATAAGATGTATGCCAGAAACCGGAGCAAACGGAGATGGTTAAGCGGTCCCGAACCGAGGCACACGGCCAACGGCTCCGAAAAACTGGAAATTGGGCTCCAAACGGGCAAAATGGCCTATGACCACGAAACGTAGCCTACAGCCACTGAGAGATGATCTACGAGACCTCTCCCTCCCCTCGGGAAGAGAAACAGAGAAAACTGAGCCTGGTTCGCAAACCGAGGTAAGGCGTGAAAGAGTCCGAAAGTCCGAAGGCAATGCTGGCAACCAAGACTCCGAAACTTCTGAACGAGCACAATATGCAATATCACCGAGTGCTCAACTGGTGACGTCTGAGTCTCAAGGTCAGTCAAAAATGGGGTGTCTATAGTTTGTTACAGGTTGGTTGTAAGTTTAAACCAATAGTTGCTGTCCAGAATTTTGCTTCTTCGCTCGAGCGAGGCTTTTGTCGCTCGAGCGAGCTCTTTGTTTCAGTTCCTTCACTTGAGGCAAGGTTCCTTCGCTCGAGCGAGGCTTTTGTCGCTCGAGCGAGCTCTTTGTTTCAGTTCCTTCGCTCGAGGCAGGGTTCCTTCGCTCGAGCGAGAGTTGGGTGTTGTGTCTGGTGGCTCGAGCAAGAAGTCTTGCGCTCGAGCCTGCGTCTGCGTCTGCGTCTGCGTCTGGTTCTAGACCTAAGAGTTGCATTTCTTGGCTCGAGCGAGATTTCCTTCGCTCGAGTGAGCGAGTTGTATGTTTTAAGTTTCTTCGCTCGAACAAGAATTCCTTCGCTCGAGCGTGCTTCTGGGTTGCAGACCTGAAGCTTCGAATTGTTGGCTCAAGCGAGACTTTCTACACTCGAGCGAGGATTCCTTGTGTTTGGTCGCTCGAGCGACCACTCCTTTTCTCGAGCGAGCCTCTGTTATATCTATATCCAGCAGCAATCCCCTTCATCACTTTTTGATTTCCTTTTCTCCCTCAAACCCTAGATTCGATCTCTCTCTCTCTATACATCTTCTCTCTAGGGTTTTATCTATTTCTAGAGTGTTTCTACCCTATTCACTTTGTAAGAAAGATAGAGGGTAGCGTGGGTGTAACGACCAGAACCGTATACCATGATTACCAGTAATTAATTATGTGTTAGTATGATTTAATTGAAGATTATCTGTTGAACTTAGAAAATACCTGTTGAGATTACGACTTCGGGACTGAAATGGATGACCGTAATGGGTTCGGAAAATGAAATTGGACACGCCTACGTGATACCGGGAATTTTTAGAACCATTTGAGGAAATAAATTAAGGACTGAATTTCGTCTAATTCGTAAGTCATGTTTGGCTTAAGTGTTTTGAGCATAATGGTTTATTTTGTTATATAATAGATAAGGATGGATGTTTTGACTCATTTGACTCAAACTAAAGAAAAAGATAATATCTGGGGAGAGAAAGAGAGAGAACTCGGGAAAGAGAGAAAGGAAAGGGAAAGAAGAAGAGAAAAAGGGGTTAAACTCAAATCTTCTCCAAACTAAGCGGTTAAGGTAAGATTCCCATGAAATTGATTGTTGATTCGTGGTATTTAGCATGTTGAACACAAGATCATGGCTTTAAAATGGTATGATTTATGGTTAATTGGCATTGTTGAAGGAAACCTCCATGGATGTTTCGAAATGAAGCTTTTATGCTCAAGTTTACGATTCTCTATTTTACTCCAAGATTTGATCTTCTATTGTTCCCATATGGGTTTTGATTTGAAGTTTTGATGTTGATTTAAGATGGGTTTTAAGTGTTTTGGGTCTTGGATTTCATAAATGTGGAAAGTGATTTTGTAAAGAGGAGAATGAAGCTTGGAAGAAGAACCAGAAATGGTTGAGTGAAGGAGAGCAAAATTTGTTTGAAAGGGGGCTCGCCGCGGAAGCCCGAAAACATAACCATGGTCCATAAGAGCTTGTGCGTTAAAATGAACAAGTATTATAATGCCCCAAAAATAAGGGACTTAACTTATACCCCACTTTACTTGTACATGCAAATACAATAAAGAATTCATATTAATCACCAACATAGGACAAAAGCACCCAGATCCACAAGGTCACCAACGGCTTCCCAGGCCCTAGGGTCCCGGGACGCACAACATCACTTGATTGTTGGGGCTTCACCAGAAACAGGGCTCTTCCGAAGATTCTCGCCCGCTCGCAAGCTTTATAGCGCACTCTCTCAACTTACCCACATGCACCTCAACGACAGTAACTGGATATCCTAGAGATCTAAGTTCCTCTAGATTCACCTTCCGGCTCAACGGGCCCCTAATGATGTGTATAATGCACGTAGCCGTGATGTCCATACTTCTTCTCCAGTGCTTTGTATGCTGTAAACTTTATCGCACCTTCTTCTCGCCTTATTGCAGCTACCTTGTTCTATTGCTTATGGGCGGACCTTCAATCAACGCACCACTCCTCTCGCTATTTAGCCTTCCTTCGCTAGATCAATTGTTTCACATTTCTTCGTTCCCGACATTTTCATTATCCACAATAATCAATTCTGCTCTTCTTTT
>NW_021025047.1:129061-186673 GCF_004153795.1 Camellia sinensis | reverse complement strand
TTTTTTTTATGTTTTGTATAGCAAGGCCTGTGGTAATCTAGGATTACTGGCCGGTCTCGTTGCCAAACTTCTAGGGGCGAGTTTGGGGCGTGACAAAATGGTATCAGAGCGCACGAGTTAATTTACCCACACACGTGTCCATCAGAGCTGTAGGGTGTCATAGAAAAGAAATAAAGCATGGCATACATGTGTGCATGTGTGTGTGTGTTTGAAAGAGAAAGAAACGAGAATTGTATGATGAGGCAATAGAAGAACTGTTATGTGAAAATAAGATGTTGTATTTTCTATGGGTTCTATAGACCAATGGAAGACGCCAATGCAAGAAATGTAGATGAGACAGAACCTTCTGATGCTAGAATGACTCGGTTAGAAAGAATGGTTGAAGCTCTGACTGGATTGGTTAGACAACAGCTAGAACAAAACCAACAACCACAACAAAGACAACCTTTTCCACCACCTCCTCCACCACCTGTTCAAGTGGAACCGATCAATTATGATGACATCATTACAATGACACAGAAATACAAGAAATTGAAACCGCCAGAATTTGCAGGAGGTATTGAGCCATTACAAGCAGAGGCATGGGTACTTGAGACTGAGAAAATTTTTGAAGTGTTTCCATGTAATGATACATATAAAGTTCTATTAGCCACATTCACTTTGAAGGAAGAAGCGAGAAGATGGTGGATGCTCATTCGAGATATGAACAGGGACTTGACATGGGATCGATTCAAAGGAATGTTTTATGAAAAGTATTTTCCACAATGCATGCGAGATAGAAAAGTATCCGAATTTGAGCAGCTGAAGCAAGGTACAATGTCAGTAGTGGAGTATGAAAGTAAGTTTACCGAATTAGCTCGTTATGCTCCTCATATGGTTGATACAGAATACAAGAAATCAAGGAAATTTGAGGGCGGCCTACATGTTGAAGTCCTTGACCGGGTAAATGTATTGAAATTAGAAAAATATGTTGATGTACTTGACAGAGCCTTGATGGCTGAAACAAATATTGCTATCTTGAAAATGTCCAAGTCTATACCTACACCTGAACCAGAAAGTAAGAAATTCAAGAAACAGAAGATGGAAGCGGTTAGTGAAACAGTGGCCTCCGTGAATGAAAATTTGAACTCAAGCTTTAATGATAATACAACAAGGGGAAATAGTGGGAGTGTAGGTAAACCTATTTGTAGGGAATGTGGGAAGCAGCATGGGGGCATTTGCCGCTGAGGAACTGGAGTTTGTTACAAATGTGGACAACAAGGACACATAGCCAAGACTTGTCCACAAGTGTATCCACGGAATGAAAGACCCGTGACTAGTGGAGCTAACTCAACAGTGACCCCAAGGACGACCGCAACAGCTACTCTCGAGGGGGATACGTTGAGGCAAGCAAGAGTTTTTACCCTAGTGGCAGATAAGACGCAAAATATTGGAAAAGCAAAGACAGGTATGACTTTAATTGTCTATTATGAAGTTAACACTGTTACCTATGCGATGGAAATATGAACATATGACCATGACGGAATAATATACCTTTGTTATTACTTATTAAGGAATGATTATGTCTATATGACTACTTTTATATTGAACATTTCTGACGGAAGAATTATCACGTACAACCGAAATTTCTGATTTGAATATTATCAGCATGAGCTAAGTTTGGAGGACCAAACTTTTAAGTTGGGGAGAGTGTAACGACCCAGAACCGTATACGATGATTACCAGTAATTAATTATGTGTTAGTATGATTTAATTGAAGATTATCTGTTGAACTTAGAAAATACCTGTTGAGATTATGACTTCGGGACTGAAATTGATGACCGTATGGCGTTCGGAAAATGAAATTGAACACGCCTATGTGATACCGGGAATTTTTAGAACCATTTGAGGAAATAAATTAAGGACTGAATTTCGTCTGATTCGTAAGTCATGTTTGGCTTAAGTGTTTTGAGCATAATGGTTATTTTGTTATATAATAGATAAGGATGGATGTTTTGACTCATTTGACTCAAACTAAAGAAAAAGAGAATATCTGGGGAGAGAAAGAGAGAACTCGGGAAGAGAGAAAGGAAAGGGAAAGAAGAAGAGAAAAGGGGTTAAACTCAAATCTTCTCCAAACTAAGCGGTTAAGGTAAGATTCCCATGAAATTGATTGTTGATTCGTGGTATTTAGCATGTTGAACACAAGATCATGGCTTTAAAATGGTATGATTTATGGTTAATTGGCATTGTTGAAGGAAACCTCCATGGATGTTTCGAAATGAAGCTTTTATGCTCAAGTTTACGATTCTCTATTTTACTCCAAGATTTGATCTTCAATTGTTCCCATATGGGTTTTGATTTGAAGTTTTGATGTTGATTTAAGATGGGTTTTAAGTATTTTGGGTCTTAGATTTCATAAATGGAAAGTGATTTTGTAAAGAGGAGAATGAAGCTTGGAAGAAGAACCAGAAATTCGAATCTTGCTCTGTCCGCTCGAGCGGAGGGAAGCCCGCTTGAGCGGGTGAAAACAGCCTCCCAGCAGTTTTGGGACTTTTTACAGTACGCTCGAGCGGCCAAAGTGGCGCTCGAGCGGGACGGCCCTTTCAAGAACTCAATCTGGAAAACCCAGATTTTTGATGTCCGCTCGAGCGGAGGAATAGACGCTCGAGCGGTAAAATCGTGGCCCCAGCACTTTTTGCAGAGTTGGTATCCGCTCGAGCGGGATACTTCACGCTCGAGCAGGAGCCTTTGTGGACAGAGGATTTAATGATAATGTGTATTGAGAAATGTGTGATATGTTGATATTTGCAGGTCAAGATTTGAAGACCGTGCATTCGGTTTCGGAAACCCACTGTGAGTAATATTTCTGTAAAGATATGTTATTATGAACTATGTTTTAAATGTATTACGTTATGCTATGCTTTGAAATGAGAATGTTTTCCGTGAATGAATGTCCTGATTTGCGAATCTAGTATGGCATCCATAGATAGTTGGGTCATGGGGGCGGGAACATGCAGGCCCATGCGTCATGAGTCATGGGGAACGGCATGGAAGGACAAGCCCATGACTAGTTACGAGATCTCGTCGACTGTTGACTGATAGACTGTTATGAAAGGGTCTGTGGAGTATGCCATTACGTATGTTCTTATGATGACTGATGACTGATATATGTTTATGATTGATTTATTGTGGATTTATGAAAATGTCGGACTTCGTTCACTAACCTCTTTACTGTTATGTTACTTGCTGAGCTCTAGCTCATTGTTTGTAATTATGTATTATAGGTGAGCATTCTGGAAGTCAAGCCTAGGCGGGTTCTCGAGCCGAGCCGCTGTTTTGAAGCCTAACAAGTGTTTTGTGTGCTCCGAGCCGGGGCTAGGCCTGGAAGGCCGTTTTGTGAGCTTTGTCTTGTTGTATCTGTGGCTTTTGCCTATGTGTTGTATATGATCTTTTATTGTATGTGATGTACAGTAAGTGGGTATATTAACCCCTTTTTTTGGCATATAATACTTGTTCATATTTACGCACAGCTCTTTGGACCATGGTTATTTGTTTTCGCTTCCGCGAGCCCTTTTTATTTATGTTTTGTATAGCAAGGCCTGTGGTAATCTAGGATTACTGGCCGGTCTCGTTGCCAGACTTCTAGGGGCGAGTTTGGGGCATGACAGTGGGCTTCACTTTAATCTGAAAATTTGTGGATTTGGAGCACCTTGAGTTTCACCTCTCTTCTCCATTCGGTCTCTCCATTTGAGGTAGGGATAACCTACTCTAATCTATGAGTCTTGACATAAATTTTAGTCATTTTGATTAGTTGGTGTTGTTTGGTAATTTTGGAAAAGTTAGGGCTTGATTTGTAATTTATAAAAGAGGGGTTCTTCATGTGTGAGTCAAACATGTGTTAAAGACTTGAAATTGGGAGTTGTTTATGAATTATGAGTGAAATATGAGCCTTGGGGGCAATCTTGTGAATAAGGGAAAAATGCCCTAATTACATTGAATAATTAATTTGGGGAAATGTGAAATTGGGTTGAGGATAATGAAATTGGGAAATTGTGGAAGTAAATGGTGTAGTTGGATAATTTAATCACTCACCTATGAAAATGTCAATATTTTATCCGTTGATAAATTTATTATCTGTTTAGAGATAACTGCTTTGGGCTATCAGTGGAGGATAGTCTTGATTGTTATAGGCACTGTATGTTGATTAGGGAAAACTAAAACTAATCGAACGTGTTGTGTCATTGAATATGACGGTTGAAATAATACAACAAATATGTGTATTGATTGATCATTGTATGTGATGAAGTGCTTAAATACATTATATATGTATATTTGTCAGGAAAGAGATAGGGGATGTACTCCAGTGTGTAAGAGGAGATAGGGGATGTACTCCGCACACATATGTGTTCATATACTTTAACACATTATTTTTGTATCATTATTTTTGTATCTTTGTTTGGGAGGAGATGGGGGATGTACTCCATATGTGTTTATATACTTTAACACATTGTTTATGTATCTTTGTTTGGGAGGAGATGGAGGATATACTCCATAGGTGATTATATGTTTGAATACATTATATATGTATATTTATTTGGGAGAAGATGGGGGATGTACTCCATAGATAAGTAAGCTGGCTGTAGTGTCCAGGGTAAAAGTCCCGAAACGTTATAATTGAATTGCAGGAATGAAGTTGTCAATTGAAGTAGTAACTACGTGAGATGTAGTCTCATTTTGAATTGTGGGAAACGGAGGTGTTCATAAGTCGAGTTGTAGTCTCACTTAAATTGTTTGGGTTAGACAATGAACCATATCTAGGAATTGGATTGGATAAATAAGGGAGGTGGATGGAAACATAGATGTAATACTTGTTGAACTATGAGAAGGGTGTGAATTGGGTTACACGTGTTAATCACTTGTCAAATGATAATGTTTTAGTTATTTCTCATATTGGGTTTAATATATCTCTACTAGGCTTTGGCTCACCCAACTTGGGACACCATTTTCAGGTACCGGAGACGTGCCAAATTCAAGATCTTTGCTTAGGAGGTTTTCGGAATTGAAGACTCGATTTTGTTATTTGTTTTATTAATTATATTTAAATGCAAGACGAGGGCTTTACCTATAAAAGAGTTAGAACTCTTCTTTTGTGTTACCAAGTAACAACTTGGAAAGATTTCAGCCCGCAGGGCATTCTATTATTTTTGTAAACATTTGTAACTTATATGAAATACTCTTTTGTAATATTAACTCTGATATATGTGTGGAGATGTGATCTATTTATCATGTAGATAGAACTGTTGGGTGTTGGGATTATGTATTATTTTGAGGGTGTTACATAACCGATAGGATTAACCGTTTTCGGTTTGACTGATTTGCTGGTTTAACCACAATTTTAGCAATTTTATCAAAATATATCAGTTAGATTTGTTTGATTCGAAATAAATTAAAGTTGGACCTAATTAAAGATTAAACGACTGATATTGCTTGATTCGAAATAAATTTCACACACAATTCTACTTTGGCAACAAAAAAAAAAAAGAAGAAAAAAAAAAGTAAGTTATTTCATTTATATTATATGAGGAAAATGAGGTTTTTAGAGAGAAGATTTCTAGGAGTTCCAAACTCTTATTTTAAAATTATTAATTTTTTTTTTAATTTTAGACAATTAAAAAAATTTACATTGGCTAGTTTTCATTTAACTTTTATTTTACAATTCCACATCAGAAAAAGAATGAAAAAGTGAGTTGTTTCACTTACATAAAGTGAATCTTATACTCTCATTTATATAAATTATTAAATTTTCTTAATTTTAAACAATTAAGAAAATTTACATTGGCTAACTTCCACTTAATTTTTATTTTACAATCTCACATCGAGAAAAAAAAGAAAAAGTGAATTATTTCACTTACATAAAGTGAATCTTATACTTCCATTTATATAAGTAAAATGTGATTTTTAGTGAGAAACATTATAATCAATATCTCATATTAATTTTTTTTGATTTTCTTAATTTGAAACAATTAAGAAAATCTTGATTGGCTAGCTTTTTTTTAATTTTTATTTTACAATCTCACATAGAAATTTTGATTTTAAAAATAATTTGGTATGAGATTTTGAAACTATCATAATATCTCTATTTTAAAAATATATAGATATATTGATAATCTCAATGCCATTCTTACTGTTCCTTAATACAAAAAATTATGAGATAATTATAATAATTTTAAATTTGTGTTTAAAACTTATAAATTATGGAAAAGATTATTATAATTTTAAATTTATATTAATATATTGTTTTTCATATTTAGTGACAGTTTAAATTTTAATAAAATAGAATTTAAAAGTTTTAATTAATTAATTTTTATGTAAGCTAGTCAGTCTTTTGACTTAACCGATTAAGCTAAACAATTTTTGATTTGAATGATTTGTTGGTTTAATTGTGATTTTAGCGGTTTTACATATTATGATGATTCTTTTTTACTCATTAAATTTTTAAAATTTCTTTAATTATTTCCCTTTCAAAAACCAATATGAAATTTTTTTAAAATTTATATATTTTTATTCTAAAATAGTGAAATATTAGAACTATGTCATTTTTTTATAACAGAGTATAATTTTAATTATTAATTGTCAATACAACAATTTTAATCTATATATACTATATGTTATAATAAAGGAACATTTAAAATAAAACCCTTAAACTTATATATAAAATTTTATTTATGAGACAAAATATAAAAATATATATATAATTATCATATTTTGAATAAATAAGATATTATTTTCTTTCGTGCATAGCACGAATGATATGTTAGTTTGTAGAGAAAAAAAACGCGGGGGGAGGGGGGAGTCAAATGAGGCTTGATATGCCTTTCATTCCAAGTTTCTATTGATAGGCTATTCAATTATCTCCATTGTAATCATATTTCCTATTAAAAGAATCATATTATGGTAAAATTGCACATAGAAAAAATAATTTCATAAAGTTTATTTGACCAATTGAATCTGCTTAAATAATTTCCCATTAGAATTTTGGACTTTACAAACACAATTATTCCTCATTACATCTTCTTAAATTTGTAATTATTCATCTCACTCAACACTAATTTTTAATTTTCTCAAAATTATAATATAGTTTTCACGACCTTCTCTTCAATGATATTTTAGTTGACTTTAGAAAAAAGTTTAGTAGCTTAAAGACGTACTTTACGTCTTTTGAAAAAATGAAAATCAGAAATAAAAATACAACTAAATAGACAAGTTGAAAAATCTAAACACCGCTTGTTTTCTATAATTTTTGCAGGTTATCGTCAATAGAGCAAACAACTTTTTGATTCACATTTATATTTAAAACTTTAATTAAATATTGTTAAGACGTGAGAGCAAGCAGACTTAGATAAATAAATGAATCCAAACAACTTGAAAACAAATCATACTCTTTCATATCGCATTTTCACATAGGAAAACAACACATATACTAACATGAACAATGATGCAAGTAATTCATTCGTGAATCACATACTTTAATTAGAATGAAATTAAGATAGGACAAGAGAGGACAGATGCCTAAATAAATGTCATTTAATCCAATAATTAAGAAATCCAAACAAATTAAAAACATGCCCCATACTTTTGAGAAATTTTTGTACCATGTTTGCACCGACATGGTACCATGTTTGCATGGACACAAGACTTAATTGATGACGAACTTGATAGGGGCTAAAATATACAATCAAAATGAGAGCCTAATCAGACTAAACTTTTACTATAAGCAACCGGAAAAATTATTTGAAAACAAAACCAGCTGTGCCAACTGTTGCAATTTCCATAAATCCATTGGTATCGAACCTGTCAAATTGTTCATTGACAAGTCCAATTTAATCAATTTCAGTGACTCAATTAGAGTTGGAATTTCACCAGATAATTGATTTTTGTTTAAGATTATTATTTTCAAGTTCTTCAATTGAAATAGTCTTTGAGGAATTGAACCTGTTAAGTTGTTCTCTGATAAATCCACTCCGATCAAATTTAGTGACTCGATTGGAGTTGGAATTTCACCTGACAAATTGTTTTTATACAAATACACTACACTCAAGTTTTTCAATTGGAACAGTCCTTGAGGAAGTGGACCGTCCAGATTGTTTCTAGAGAGATTCAAGTGTTGAAGATTGGACAAATTCGCAAAACTATCAGGTATTTTCCCGATCAAGTTCGTCCTCGTCATCCACAAGAACTCCAGCTTTTTCAAATTGACAAATTCTATCGGAATTATCGATGGCGAAAGCATAGTATTATAAGCCATACCTAGATTCACTAGATTCGCTAAATTTCCAATTTCGATCGGAACCGTGCCGTTGAACTGGTTTTCGTACAGGTACAATGTCCGGAGCTCCGGTAACCGGCTGATCGCAGGCGGGATCTCGCTGGAGAAGTTGTTGCCGCCGACGTTGATGAACTGGAGAGAGGATAACCGGTCGATGTCGGAGGGTATTGGGCCGACGAAGAAGTTCCGAGAGAGGTCTAGGTATTGAAGACCGGAGCAATTGTAGAGAACCGTAGGGAAGTCGCCCTGGAGGTAATTGTACGAGAGGTCAAGCACGGTGAGGTTTTTGAGGTCGCACATCAACGGTGGGATCGTGTCCGTGATGTTTTTATCGTGGAGGAGAAGTCCAGTGACTGTGCCGGCGGTGCACTCAGTCGCCGGCCAGGTGCACGGCGAGGATGAGGAGTTCCAGGAGGCTGTCCACGGCGGACTCTGCCACAGCTTTTTGAGGTTGAGTAGGGTTGTCTGGTCGGCGGTGGTGGCCGGGGACTGTGAAATTACGTGGAAGGGCATGAGAGTGAAGAAGTAGAAGAAAGAGAGTGGGAGTTTTGAGAACGGTGAGGTCATTTTGGACATTTTGTGGGGTTTCAGTTAGCTAGTGACCCGATCGGTCTGTTATTTTTATTTCCCGCGAAAACAAGGTCTGACTCTCAGACTTGGTGAGCTCTCATTGGCGTTTTGGATTGTTACTTATAAGTGTTGCGGTAATCGCTTTCTTTATTTGGACCCCACATTTTAATAGTTTTTAAGTAAATTTACTTATAAATCCTACTAGAGGAATCTGATCCATTTAATTTTTTAAAAAAAAATTATACACTAATTAATCTCATTAATTTTAAAAAGATAGATTTAATATATTATTTAAAAATTAAATTTATAATTATATACTTATTTCTATTATGTCCGTTCTCTTTTTTTTTTTTCTTTTCTTTTGTATTAGAAAAGTAAGGTACCCAATATATGTGAATCAAATTTGGAATAAATTTTTATATAAAAATCTTCTTTGTTTGGAAAACATTTCAAAAAGAATATAAAAATGATTTAAAATATAAAAGTTTTTAAACATTTCAAAAGGATGTGAGATTTTTTAAACATTTCAAAATGAATACAAAATCTATTTGATAAGTTTTGGCAAAATGTATTATTTCAAACTGTTATAGTTCGATGCAACACTCAAACGTAACATTCCAATGCAACACTAAAAAAATAAAAATCTTAATGTAATACCTTAATGTAACACATAAAAAAAAAAAATTCATTACTGTACTTTTTCCAAATATAACATTCTAAAAAAAATCTTAGTGTAACACTAATGTGACACCCAAAAAAAAAAAAAAAAAAAAATCCTTATTATAACATTCTAACATAACACACAAAAAAACTCCTTAATGTATTTTTTCAAACGTAACACTCTAATATATCATTCCAAAAACACTCAGTGCAACACTCTAATGTAACACACAAAAAATTTCTTAGTGTACTTTTTCAAATGTAACGCTCTAATGTAATACTCTAAAAAAATTGTAGCGATACTAATTTTCTTAAGTCATTATTTATTATTGTCATTATTATTTTATTTTATTTTTGACTTCACTAATTGTGTGGTTACATGAGAATTTAATGTGATGTTTAATTAATTTAATGTGTTTTTTAATTATATATAATTCATCTGAATAATTATACATATATTTATATTATTTATATATATATATATATATGTATTGATCATATATAATATATTTATATATATTGTATTTGTATAATATAATATAATATAAACAAAATAAAAATAAAAAGGTGTTATATTATAAGACCATCTCTAATGGTTCACCAAACTTAATATCAAATTTAAATTTTGATGAAAAAGTTACTATTTGGTGCTCCAACGGTTGCACCAAATCGACATCAAAATGAGATTTCACCAAACAATTCATCAAACTGAGGACAGGCTTCGCATTTTACCAAAACACTGGACATGATCGTTGGGGGAGACGAACCGGTTGACCAGCCGGTTGTCCATGAAAAAGTTCAAACAATTCAACATTTCTAGTTCAAACAATTCAAAAAAAAAAAAAATTTTGGCTTACCGGTTGACTAGCCGGTCGATCGGCCGGTCGACCAACCCGTTGTCCCGGAAAGAGTTCAAACAGTTCAACATTTCTGGTTCAAACCATTCAAAAAAAAAAATAATAATTTCCCCTCACCGGTCGACCAACCAGTTGTCCCAGGACAGATTTGGTAAAAGGTGAACCGTTGGAGCATCTGGTACCAAATTGGGAAAATTGTAATTTTTTTACTCAGATTTGATAAAAAGTTTGGTGAACCGTTGAAAATGCTCTAAGGGGATGTCAATTAGGTTATAAGTGCTAGAGAGGGCTTTGGGGTGTGGCAGTCGAGAGAGAGAGAGAGAGAGAGAGAGAGAGAGTGCGTGGGTAAGTGAGTGAGTATGTATGTGATCATCAAAGAAAGCCGCAGGAAGAAAAGGAAAAAAAAGAGAGGTAACGGGGAGAGAAAGAGGAGAAAAAAAAAAATTAGAGTTTTATTTTGGTAGCTCCATTAATTTTTTAAATATTTTTTGGATTTTTAAAAAAATATTGTAAGTACAAAATTCACTTCCCTTGATTTATATTTAATTTGTTGTTTTTACTTATTTATTTTTATTTATTTGATGTTTGTTTAATTTTATATTTACAGGAAGATGATTAATTGATTTTAATTATTTTGATTAATTATGTATGTAAGATTTAGAATTTTTAGATAATTGATTGATTTTTTTAATTATTTTGATTAGTTGTGTATGTAAGGTTTAGAATTTTTAGATGATTGATTGATTTTAATTATTTTGATTAGTTGTATATGCAAAGTTTAAGATTTTTATATGGATTTATTTTATGATTGTAATCACACTCATGAATACATGAAATTAAAATAAACTTGGAACCCATAGATAAATTCCTTATATTTCACCATGACTCCATGGATTGTTGTTTTATTTGAGTGTTGGTGAGAAAGAGTGAAAGAGTGTATAAAAAAAAGGTGAGGATTATGAAATTTATTTGAATGCCTTAAGCTTAGCATTATTATGTTTGTTCTCATAAGTGGATGAGAGATTGTGTATATATATTGTTGTCCCGTTCTCATAAGTAAACGAGTGTTTTGATTTACGCGCGTATGTATATGCTAACCATCCGGAGAATGTGAGTCAAATTTTGGACGATATTTCCGTGTAAGTTTGGCTTCAGAGCGATGTTAGGTATACAGGAGGCACATGGGATATATGTCTAGGTTGGAAGTGGAGGCTGAAGTGATGGAGTTAAGGTACAAAGAATTTAATTATGAGTTTATTAGTATAGTGTGAATTGTATTGATTTGTATATCTTAAAAAATAATAAACGACTTTGATAAATTATAAAATTTGAGCAAAGACGCATGAGATTTGTTTACTTTAATAACATTTATAAATTGTTTTTTTTATTGAGAGTTGAAAAAAATGAGGATTTTTGTATTTGGATCTACTACATAATTTTATAGTAATATGGATGCCCTGAATAACACCTTAATCCCATATTTTGTTATGGGATTTGTTCTTGAAACATAACTTAAATATGCTGAGGGATAAGCATAGCTGGTGGGCCCATCGTTCTAGAAATGAATCCCATAGTGCTAGTCTAAAATAGTGATTGCTTAAGCTTTGCAGTACTTGATTAAATTATACTATATGAAAACAAGTTGTCTAGCAAAATTAAAATTAAAAAAAAAAATAGCAAAATTAAAATTAAAAAAAAAAACGAGAGAGAGAGAAGGAAGGGGGGGGATCTTACTTGGATATTTGAGCCTTCTACAACTTTGATGGAAGGTTGGTTTTCACTGTGTAGGGTGGTGAAAAGGGGGGATCTTACTTAGATATTTGAGCCTTCTACAACTTTGATGGAAGGTTGGTTTTCACTGTATAGGGTGGTGAAAAAATAAAAATAAAAATATGAGAAGGTAGAAGAGATAAAAGCAATAAGTTATTCAAGAGAGCAAAATATCTTTTCTCTTTCTTTTTTGGAAAAATGTTTAACATTTTCATTTTTTTTTTTTAATTTGACCTATCTATCTATCTATATATTATATAAAGAAAATAAAATTTCTAATCTACAAATTTTGTGAGAGCTCCAATATCCTAATTTTAATTTTCAAATTTTTTGATTAATAAAAAATAAATAACCTCAGCATTTATTGACTTCTCTCAACTCACAAACATTTTTTATTTCTCTCATAATTACTACAATACCTTTTTTAACTTCTTCCATACGCTATGGTTAATGATGGGATTGTTAAAATTTTTTTTTTATAAAAATCTAAAAAATATGATTTGTATATTACAAAAATATCTAAAACAAATATAAATATCTATATCTATATATTATATAAGAAAAATGGGGTTTTTGATGAGAAGTCACCTAAGAACTCTAAACTCTCATTCTACAATTTTTGATTTTTCAATTTATAAAATAGATTAAAAAAACCTATTGGTTGATTTATTTATCTAACTATTTTAGAAATAATAATGGGAAGATAACAAAAAATATTTCATAATTTCTCACCAATTTCAAAAAAAAAATTAAAACTTGAATTCCTTTTCTCTCCTTCAAAAAATCAGACAATATTTTTCATGAAAATTGTGGGTATCTGTCTATATCTTATATATTATATTATAACATAACAAAAAAATTAAAAATCAAATATACAAACCAATAAAATTAATAAATTAGATTTTTATTTATTCAGTTAAAATATTTCTTTTGCCTCTCAATATCCAATTTTAAATTTTAAAAATCTATAAAGTCTATCTAAACAAATCTGATTTGAAAATATCTCTCACTATCATACTTTAAATCAATAAAACTCACATATGTATCACATATATAACTCGCATCATAACTTACCTAAATAATAATAATAATAATTAAAAGTAAATAGAAATCACAAATAAATTAAATTTAAAAAATAAATAAATAAAACCCCACAACTCCATCTAAAATAAATTGAAAAAAAAAACAAATCGAAATAAAAAAAAAATAAAGAAGATAAGAATTTAGATATGGTTCTCAAAAAGATATAACAATATCTAAATTTGAATTATGATTTAATAATATAATTATCTATTTTTTTGATATATATATATATATATATATATATCTATCAAAATTTTAAATCACAGACAAATTAATCAATTCTCTAAAATTATTGATTTTTCAATTTATAAAAAGATTTTTTAAAAAAAACTATTGACTATTTTATTTATTTAATTATTTTATAAATAATAATTATCTTTTAATTTATGAATTTCAAATGAAAAGATAACAAAATATTTCATAATCTCTACATCCTAATCTCTCTCACCGATTTTCAAAAAAAAATATTAAAACTTATCTGCCTTCTCTCTTCTCCAAAAAATCAAATAATAAAAGTTGTGAATATCTATCTATATCTTATATATTTTATTATAACATAAAAAAAAAAAAAAAAAACACACACACACAAACAAATCAAAACCAAAAATCAAATATACAAACAGATAAAATTAATCGTAATGCCCTCAAAATAAACCCATAGATCATACATTCAAGACATCCACAAACTTAAGAGAATAAAGCATAATTCTATTTATCAAAGTATTCATTACAAAAGTATTACATGTTGACATTAAAAGTAAATTCCCTATGGGCTTACAACTTTCCAAGCCAACACTTGGTTACAAAAAGAGAGTACTAACTCAAAACACAAATAAGCCCTTGGCTTGATTTACATGTAATACACAGAATAATCACAAAAAAGAAGCCTTCAGCTTCTACAACCTCCCAAGCTACATCCTTGGAGGCGGCATATCACCTGCACCTGAAAATGATGTCCCATATAGGGTGAGACAACGCCCAGTAGAGATATGCTAAACATAATATGAGCAATAACTAAAACACTAGCATTTGATAAATGTTTAACTCATACAAACCAGCGTACAACACAATCCAATTCCATGACAGATATGTCCTTATTTCATTCCACATTCCTTTACTTATCAAATTTTCAATTCATAACATGACTCAGAACCTGGCCAACAATTTAATGAGACTACGACTCATATTAAAGCACTTCCTTTTTAAATGAGATAACAACTCATATCAAAACACTTCCATACATCACAATAGATACACATATTTGCTGTATCAATATCATATTAAAACACTTCCATACTTCACAATAGATACACATATTTGCTGTATCAATGGAGTCCATCCCCTATCTCCTCTCAAATAATATCCGGTTTAGGAGTCCATCCCCTATCTCCTCCCAAACCATGGAGTACATCCCCTATCTCCTCCAACACAATATCATGTATATAAACACTTATTATATACAATAATCAATCAATACACATATTCGATGTATTATTCCAACCGTCATATTCAATGACATATTTAACGTGATTAGTTTCAGTTTTCCCTAATCAACATACAGTGTCTACAACAATCAAGACTATCCTCCACCGATAGCCCAAAGCAATTATTTCTAAACAGATAATAAATGCATCAACGGATAAATTATCAATATTTCCAAAGATGGGTGATTAACTTATCCAACTCCACCATTCATTCTCATAACTCCTCAATTTCATTATTTCCAACTCAATTTCATACTTTCATAACTTTCCAAATTAATTGTACAAATTAATTCATAACAACAAATTAGGGTTTTCCTCCCCCTTTTCTCAACATTGACCCAAAGGCTCAAATATTTTCATAAAACATCAATAACCTCATTTTAAGACACAAAATATACATGTATGAGTCAAAAGAACAAAACCCCTCTTTATATATTTTGAAACCCTAACCCCCAAAATTACCCAACTTCAACATTACATCAAAATGACTACAAGTTTATGTCAAAGACCATAAATATGAGTAGTTATCCCTACCTCAAATGAAGAGACCAAATGGAGAAGATGAAGGATTTCAAAGGTGCTCCAAACCCAATAATTTTCGGATCAAAATGAAGAGCAAGTCAAACCTCACATTTTATATAAAGGGACCAAGGTAGAAGATCACTTGATGTAGATGATTTTGTAGAGAGAAGTTAAAGTCTAGAGTGAGAGGCTCTCAAGTTTGGGTTTTGAAAAGTAAGAGAGAGAGAGAGATAGTCGAAAAAGTGATCTAAAAAGTGATTTCACGGACTAATATACAAACAGGAACGCTCGAGCATGGAACGCTCGAGCGTGGAACGCTCCGCTCGAGCGTCAGACACAGACTTACGCTCGAGCGTCAAAAACGTCGCTCGAGCGTCGGATGCACACTTCCAGAAGTTTTGCAGTCGATGGTCCCCGCTCGAGCATGAAAGTGGGCGCTCGAGCGTCCGATGACCTGCAAAACAAAATACTGGGAGATGAATAATCACGCTCGAGCGTCAAAATGCCCGCTCGAGCGGAGAAGCAAAAAAAAAGGGTCTGCTTAAGCGTCAAAAGCCCCGCTCGAGCGTGAAGGCCAAAATCTGGGCATCAACTCTTGGTTTTTAAACACCGCCAACCTGTTTCCAACCTGCCCAATACAATCCAAACTCAAGTATAAAGAATTTAAAGGACGGAGACGCGATAAAGACAACAACACATATACGGAACCGAGTCTGGAATACAATAAACAAGGAAAGGAAAACCGGGATCGCTATAACCTCCCTCCCTTAAGAAATTTCATCCCCGAAATTAGATAAATAAGTTTCAAAAATATGATTTCTCAATTCTTAACAATATTACCATTCAATATTTCACAACCTGACCCACTACCAGTCATCTCGTCTCTTTTCAAAAGGCAAATTACAACATATGTTTACAACATGCATTATCAACATGCGTTCCTTTGAAATTTATCAATTTCAACACATATTCCACAATTCAATTACATATTCAATGCCAATTAATATATTTTCATTTCTAAAACAGAATTAACAAATGCAATGTTAAAATAAACTTCCATTTCCGAACCATATTTGATGGTCTATAACATTTCCACAATCTAAAACATATACAATGTTTTCAAAATTCAACAACATAACAAAGTTTTCAACACATGGTTAAACATCATCAAACAAGTTCGGATATTTCTCACGAACCTCCAACTCACGTTCCAGGTGGCTTCCTCCACCCCGTGATGTTTCCACAGAACTTTTACCAAGGGTATCGTCTTGCATCGCAAGACTTGTTCCTGCCTATTCAAGACCCGCACCGGTCTCTCCTCATATGAGGCATCCTCATCTACCTCTAAGTCGGTCCAATCCAACACATGTGATGGATCCGGCTCGTACTTCCGAAGCATGCTAACATGAAACACGTCATGCACTCTGGACAGCTGCGGCGGTAAAGCTAAACGGTATGCAACCTCTCCAATCCTCTCAAGGATCTCAAAGGGACCAATAAACCGAGGGAACAACTTCCCACTCTTCCCAAACCTCATCAAACCCCGCCTAGGTGATATTTTCAGAAAGACGTGATCACCTACCTCAAATACCAAAGGCCACCTCCTACGGTCGGCATAACACTTTTGACGACTCTAGGTTGTAACAAGCCTCTTACGGATAAGCTCAACTTTCTTTATCGTCTCTCGAACCAACTCTGGGCCTAACAAAGGTGTATCACCCACCTTGGCCCAACAAATTGGAGACCTACACGGTCGGCCATACAAGGCCTCAAACGGTGCCATGCCAATACTCGATTGGAAACTGTTGTTGTAGGCAAACTCCACCAAGGGCAAGTGCCTCTCCCACGTCCCACTAAAGTCAAGGACACAACCTCGAAGCATATCCTCAACGATCTGAATAGTACACTCGGACTATCCGTCAGTCTGAGGATGATAAGCCGTGCAAAAGGTCAACCTAGTACCCATGGCACTCTGCAAACTCTGCCACAACCTAGCAGTAAAACGTGAATCTCTATCGGAGATGATCGACACTGGAATCCCGTGCAACCTCACTATATCCCGAACATACAAGTCGGCAAGATGATCTACCGAATCTCTCACGTGCATAGGGATAAAGTGCGCCGACTTAGTCAACTAGTTTACAACCACCCAAATAGCATCACTACCCC
Organism: Camellia sinensis; assembly: GCF_004153795.1. Lineage (NCBI taxonomy): Eukaryota > Viridiplantae > Streptophyta > Magnoliopsida > Ericales > Theaceae > Camellia > Camellia sinensis. The sequence goes on along the minus strand of NW_021025047.1, from coordinate 169,250 downwards.
GCTGAGTCCTCGGAAGGCCTACAACGAAGTCCATAGTGACATGCTCCCATTTCCACTCGGCAATAGGCAAGGGTTGCAACAAACCCGTTGGCGTCTGATGCTCGGCCTTCACTTGCTGACAAGTAAGGCACTTAGACACAAACACTGCCACATCTTTCTTCATACCTCGCCACCAAAACTGGCGACTCAAATCACGATACATCTTAGTGCCTCCCGGATGCACTGCAAGGCGTGAATGGTGAAATTCTCGGAGTACCTCCTCTCGACAAGACTCTAGCACAAACAAACGGTCTTGATATCTCACACTCAGGTCGAGATACACAACCAAACCCTTCTCAGCCTTCCCATTGGAGATCTTCTCCCGGAGGGATTCTACCTCAAGGTCACCTCTCTGTGCCTCTAACACTCAATTCACAAGTGTAGGCTGCACAACCACCGAAAACAAGGCCGCAACCTCAACAGATTCACCTAAAAGCAAATAAAACTCGCCAAGTGCCCCCAACATTTCCCACTCCCGGATGGCTATACAAGCTACATCACTAATAGATTTCCTACTAAGGGCATCGGCCACAACATTGGCCTTTCCCGGGTGATAGTGCAACTCGAAATCATAATCCTCAATGAACTCCATCCACCTTCTCTGCCTCAAATTTAAGTCTTTCTGTGTAAACAGATACTTCAGACTCTTATGATCTGAGAACACCTCGAATCTCTCACCATACAGGTAGTGCCTCCAAATCTTCAAGGCAAAAATCATAATTGCTAACTCTAGGTCATGGGTAGGGTAATTCCTCTCGTGTATTTTCAACTACCGCAAGCCATAAGCTACCACTTTCCCTTCTTGCATCAACACACAACCCAAATCCTCTCGTGAGGCATCACAGTAAACCGCATAACCCAAACCTCTCTGCGGAATAATCAACACTAGAGCGGTGGTAAGTCTAACTTTCAACTCCTGGAACGACTTTTCACAAGTCTCACTCCATACAAATTTGACCCCTTTCCGCGTCAATCTAGTCAACGGCGAAGCTAGTCTGGAGAAATCCTTCACAAACCGGCGGTAATACCCAGCTAATCCCAGAAAACTACAGATCTCAAAAACACTCTTAGGCTGTGCCCAATCTTGCACTGCCTCAATCTTGGATGTATCAATAAACACCCATTCCCCGGAGACTACATGGCCTAAGAATTTAACCTCTCTTAGCAAGAACTCACACTTCCCAAACTTGGCATATAGCTTACGGGCTCTAAGCAACTCAAGCACCACTCTCAAGCGTTCCTCATGCTCCTCCTCAGAAGGTGAATAAATCAAAATGTCGTCTACAAAAACGACCACAAAGCGATCTAAGAATTCCCGGAATATCCGGTTCATCAAGTCCATAAACACTGCCGGTGCATTGGTAAGCCCAAAAGGCATTACCAGAAACTCATAGTGGCCATACCACATATGGAATTCCATCTTCGGAATATCCTTCTCCCTGACCCTCAACTGGTGGTAACCCGATCTCAAGCCTATCTTAGAGAAACAACGGGACCCTTTCAACTGGTCAAACAAATCATCTATACGAGGCATAGGGTACTTATTCTTAACCGTAGCCCAATTCAATTTCCGGTAATCGATACAAAGTCTCAAAGCCCCATCTTTCTTCTTAGCAAAGAGGACTGGTGCTCCCCACGGCGAAGTACTAGGGCGAATGAAGCCCTTATCTAGAAACTCTTGGAGTTGAATCTTCAACTCACTCAATTCGGCTGGGGCAAAACGATAAAGTGCCGTGGAAATCGGCGCCGTGCCGGGCACTAAATCAATAGAAAACTCCACCTCTCGGTGTGGTGGCAACTAACAAGGTCCTCGGGAAGGACGTCCGAGTACTCACAAACCACTCTGGGCAACTTAATCTGGATCTTATCAAACTCACTACTCATAAAGCTAGCGAGAATACCACTAAACTCACTCCGCCCTCGCGGATCATACACCGGTGGGAAAACACTACCAACCTGATCTCCCAAGAAATGGAAACAATCCCCGCTCAAGGTACATATAGTGACCTTCTGGCAGTAACAATCAATAACAGCCCGGTATGACGATAACCAATCCATACCCAAAATTACATCAAAACCCAACATGGCCATAACTACAAAAGAAAATGGAAGCCGGCGGTCGGCGACTTCTATATCACAGCCCCGACACCCTTGTTTCAAAATCAGTTCACCCCCAACAGGTGATACAACACAAATAGAAGAAACTAACTACGCCAACTCCAACCCCAAAATAGATACAAATGCAGCAGATATAAAGGAATGGGATGCACCCGTATCAATCAACACATTAGCAACCGAGTTGCAAAACAAAAAGGTACCTCTCATAACAGATGGAGCCGGTACCAGATCCTGCGCGGTAACGGCATACATGCGCCCTGAAGGTCTCTGATCTACCTGCTCACCTCTCGGAGCAAAAGACTGCTGCACAGACTGAGACGATGATGTCCCCTGATTGGCCCTCGAGGCCTGAACTGACTGTGCGGGCTAAAAACTCTGCGTCTGCCTCACACCAGATGCACTAGATGTGCCACTCAACTGTGGGCAATACCTTTTCAGGTGCCCCGCTTGACCACACTGGTAACAAGAGAGCAGCTGGCCTCTACCCTGACTCTGGCTTTGAGGTCGAGCCGAAGATGAAGCTGCTCTCTGCCCTCCGCCCTTCTGCGGGCAAGCTGGAGACTTGTGGCCCAGCTGACCACATTTGTAACAAGTAATGTCTCCCTGACTGTCTCTCCCAGAACCTGCACTCGGCACTGGAAAGGTAGATCTCGCAAAAACACCCTGGGACTGCTGAGGGTTAGAACCCCTCTGCCTCCTACCATCCCCCTGGCCATTCTGACTCCTCTTGGAGCCCCTCATTCTTTAATCTTCCTCCTGCATGATAATCTCAAGATACGCCGCGGCATCCACAAGGCGTCCATACTCCCGAGTCATGGACCCAGCAACCCTAGTCTTAAGCCCGTGCCTCAGCTTCTTCTCGAACTCAAGACAACGGCGTTCCTCAGACGCCACAAGCTCAGGTGCAAACCTAGATAAACTGGTAAATGAGGCCTCAAATTCGGCCACTGGCATACTCAGCTGCTTAAGCTGACAAAACTGGTCCCTCAACTTCTCCCTAATAGCTGGAGATAAAAACTTCTCCTGGAAAGCATCTACAAAGGCCTCCTATGTGCCACCAATACGTCCTCGAACAAACTTCCACCACTGACCCGCGTCTCCCTTCAGCTGGAAAGACGCCAAGGTCACCTCCAAAGCCCCGTCTTCGATGCCAAGCATCTCAAATGTCTTCATCATCTGCTCAAGCCACTCATCAGCCTTAAGTGGCTCTTTCGGATCACCCACAAATTCGTCCGGGTTAGACTGGAAGAACTCCCTCTTCAGAAAAGAAGGCCCTGCCTCAGCAACATAAGCCTGGACTTGATTCTCAGCTCTGAGAATGTCCATGGATTCCCTCAATACTCCTGCCATGTCGCGGGCTAAGGCGCCCATGGCCTGCTGACCTACTGGCTCGGCCACATTAGCCTGACCAACACCCTCCTGCTGCGCCGGAATCTCATCCGGTATAGGCATCTCCTGCCTCCTAGGCCTACCTCGCCTGCCACCACGTCCTCGTCCTGACATCTTAATAAGGGTAACGAAGAACATTAGCACATTCACAAATGTGCCGAAGCTATTTCACTCACGTCCTAAAGAAATGGACAACAGTAATTCATTCCACGTAAGCACATAATCACATAAGCACTTACGAATCTCATTTCCGGATAATGACAGTCCCGAGGCGTTGCCAGAGTTCCAGTTAGAAACAGCATTGATCAAGTGCTTTTCCAATAGGACTCTCGGAAACCCAAGGATCCAATCAACATCCTAGAAACTAAATCTCATACCCAAGTAGTCACATAAGTATGTTATCAGATAAACACGTAATATCACACATAAGTCTCTAGCAAGCGAGACAAACCCATTGTGGTACTAACCACTTCCCACGTACCCAAAGTATTCAAACCCGATACGCTCTAATACCAAATTGTAACGCCCTCAAAATAAACCCATAGATCATACATTCAAGACATTCACAAACTTAAGAGAATAAAGCATAATTCTATTTATTAGAGTATTCATTACAAAAGTATTACATGTTGACATCAAAAGTAAATGCCCTACGGGTTTACAACTTTCCAAGCCAACACTTGGTTACAAAAAGAGAGTACTAACTTAAAACACAAAATAAGCCCTTGGCTTGATTTACATGTAATACACAAAATAATCACAAAAATGAAGCCTTCAACTTCTACAACCTCCCAACCTACATCCTTGGAGGCGGCATATCACCTGTACCTGAAAATGATGTCCCATATAGGGTGAGCCAACGCCTAGTAGAGATATGCTACACATAATATGAGCAATAACTAAAACACTAGCATTTGATAAATGTTTAACTCATATAAACCAACGTACAGCACAATCCAATTCCATGACGGATATGTCCTTATTTCATTCCACATTCCTTTACTTATCAAATTTTCAATTCATAACATGGCTCAGAACCTGGCCAACAATTTAATGAGACTACGACTTATATTAAAGCACTTCATTTTTAAATGAGATAACAACTCATATCAAAACACTTCCATACATCACAATAGATACACATATTTGTTGTATCAATGTCATATTAAAACACTTTCATACTTCACAATAGATACACATATTTGTTGTATCAATGGAGTCCATCCCCTATCTCCTCCCAAATAATATCCAGTTTAGGAGTCCGTCCCCTATCTCCCCTTAAACCGTGGAGTATATCCTCTATCTCCTCCCACACATTATCATGTATATAAACACTTATCATATACAATAATCAATCAATACACATATTCGATATATTATTCCAACCGTCATATTCAATGACATATTTAACGTGATTAGTTTCAGTTCTCCCTAATCAAGATACAGTGTCTACAACAATCAAGACTATCCTCCACCGATAGCCCAAAGCAATTATTTCTAAACAGATAATAAATGCATCAACAGATAAATTATCAATATTTCCAAAAGTGAGTGATTAACTTATCCAACTCCACCATTCATTCTCATAACTCCTCAATTTCATTATTGCCAACTCAATTTCATACTTTCATAACTTTCCAAATTAATTGTACAAATTAATTCATAACAACAAATTAGGGCTTTCCCCCCCCCCCCTTTTCTCAACATTGACCCAAAGGCTCAAATATTTTCATAAAACATCAATAACCTCATTTTAAGACCCAAAATATACATGTATGAGTCAAAGAACGAAACCCCTCTTTATATATTTTGAAACCATAACCCCCAAAATTACCCAACTTCAACATTACATCAAAATGACTACAAGTTTATGTCAAAGACCATAAATATGAGTAGTTATCCCTACCTCAAATGGAGAGACCAAATGGAGAAAATGAAAGATTTCGAGGGTGCTCCAAACCCAATAATTTTCGGATCAAAATGAAGAACAAGCCAAACCCCACACTTTATATAAAGGGACCAAGGTAGAAGATCACTTGATGTAGATGATTTTGTAGAGAGACGTTGAAGTCTAGAGTGAGAGGCTCTCAAGTTTGGGTTTTAAAAAGTAAGAGAGAGAGAGATAGTCGAAAAAGTGATCCAAAAAGTGATTTCACGGACTGATATACAAACAGGTACGCTCGAGCGTGGAACGCTCCGCTCGAGCGTCAGACACAGACTTACACTCGAGCGTCAAAATCGCCGCTTGAGCACCGGATGCACAGTTCCAAAAGTTTTGCAGTCGATGGTCCCCGCTCAAGCATGGAAGTGGATGCTCGAGCGTCTGATGACCTGCAGAATAAAATACTGGGAGATGAATAATCACGCTCGAGCGTCAAAAGCCCCGCTCGAGCGTGAAGGCCAAAATCTGGGCATAAACTCTTGGTTTCTAAACACCACCAACCTGTTTCCAACCTGCCCAATACAACCCAAACTCAAGTATAAAGAATTTAAAGGACGGAGACGCGATAAAGACAACAACACATCCATGAAACCGAGTCCGGAATACAATAAACAAGGAAGGGAAAACTGAAATCGCTATATTAATAAATTTGATTTTTACTTATTCAGTTAAAATCTTTCTTTTGCATCTCAATATCCAATTTTAAATTTTAAAAATCTTTAAAGTTTATCTGAACAAATCTAATTTGATAATATCTCCCACCATCATACTTTAAAACAATAAAACCTACATGTCTATCACATATCTAACTCACATCATAACTTACCTAAATAATAATAATTAAAAACAAGGCAACTTTTTTTAGTAAATCCTCTTTCTAAGTGTTCTATTTCATCTAACCCATATTCCTTTTTAGTATTCCATTAGGTTCTATTTGAGATAAGAATACCAAACCCCCTCAATCTCTCCTACACGTACTTCCATTCTGAAATCAAATCTGATAAAAAAAAATACTCCTCTTCATCATTCTATATTTCACTCCCCAAATCTTTCCTTTCCAAAACCCTCACTGTTGCAACAAATCTCACAAACCCTAATCATAGGTTTCACATTGCTTCGCCTACCATCCCATCATCATCCCACTGTCACTGATGATTGGAAGTTCACATCGATTCACCGCTGCTATCACGAAATCGACCCACCGTTTGCGTCTTTCCGTTCTCCCACCGTCCCACCGTCATCGAAGCGTTATTAGCTACTAGAACCATACTCCAATGAAGAAGAAACAACGCTGTGAACATTCGCATTTATCGAAGTGTATCAACTCGACATGGGGACCAAACGTTTCTTCTAGTTGTAGTTCGATTTTGATGTGAACCTTGACATTGTGAACACTAATGTTGTTCATATTTGTCCACTTAATATTCGTATCACATGTGTTCATTGAAAATATGTGGGTTGTAGTTAATGAATGAGTGATGTTGTCATGTTGTTTGGTTGTTTACAGCCATTACGAATATTCACATTGGTGCTATTTGCTTATAAATGTGTACATATAATCATTGTCTTACTATGAATTGTTGTAACCAAATGTTGATGTGAACTTTTACATTCCCTTCTATACACATAGACATACCTAATATTATATAGATGTGTAAATATTAATATTCGGTGTGACCACTCCTATTTGTACCTTAGCAGTAATGTGAATATTCACATCTCTAATGATATGAATGTTCACGTTACTGTGTTTGTCACCTAAATAGTACTTTTTTGCTTTTGCTTATATGAATATCGTTGAATGTGAACATCTACACTGACTAATAATGTGCTGATGTCAATGTGCATGCATACCCTACCAATTCTATTGAAATCAAATTTAATGTTCATATAAATACTCACTATTTGTGCATGCCTATGTAACAGATGTTGCATCTAAATTTTGCACAAAGAGGAAGAGGGAGGAGTATCACATCAAAGAAGAGAGCATGCCTCTAGAGAGCAACACCCACATCGATATACGACATGTCAATTATCAATCAAACATTATAGGCTTAGTAAAACTGATGACAAGCACCAAGTTTTGGGATCTTCAACTGGACTATTTGAGGCAAACTCCGTTGTTCGATGGTTGGGGTTGTCCACCATACACTAGCTATACCAAATACAATGTTAGTTTTTTTTTTTTATAACTTGTAGTTGAAAACACTTGACAACATATATATAAATCAATGATATACTTCTCATATACCTATGTGTTTTGATGGTATATTTGGTGTTGATGTGTTACGTGTGCTAAACAATAAAAACTGTGAACATTCACATATGTTTTCTTATGTTGAAGTTTGTGTGAATGCTCACATCATAATTTATGTTCAATAAATGTGAATGTTCAAATTATGTCCCATGTTTACTATGGTTGATTACAGATGTTAATATTTACATTATACATTAATTAGGTGTATGATCTATGCACAAATATATTACAATTAATGTGAATCTTCACATCTATTTATTGTATTGTAAATATTCACATCATATTGTGGTTGACTATAGATGTTAATATTCACATTATACATTAAATAGGTGTGTGACCCATGAACAAACATACCAGAAATTGGTGTGAATAACATAGTAATTTATGTTAATGCTCATTTTCAATTAATGTGAATGTTTAAAATATGTCTTATGTTTACTGTGATCGTCTACAAATGTTAATATTCACATTTTACATATGTAGGGTGTATGATTCATCCACAAATATATCAAAACAAAATATTGACTACACACAATGATAGTTGACCAAACAATATTCTAAACAATATGGAGTGTGAACATCCATATCTAGTCTCCTATGTTGAAGTTGGTGTCAATGTTCACATTGTAATTATGTTAAGGCTCATTTTCAATCATATTATGTCCTATGTTTATTATAGTTGATTACAGATGTAAATATTCACATTGTACATAAATAAGGTGTATGATCCATTTACAAATATACTAGAATTAATGTGAATCTTCACATCTATTTGTTACATTGTGAATATTCACATCATTTTTGTGTCCAAATAAACATTGTGGATGACTGAATACAACAGTCTGATATGAACTTTAATATCATAAATGCATAGTGATAATAAACACAGTGAAAATATATACATTATCTATATATTATCATGATTTCGGCGAGGGTGCGAGTTGAGGTGGGGTTGTAGAGGAGAGAGAATGAGCGGATAGTGTGGAAAATGGAGTAAGAGAGGTGGCGGCGGTAGGCAGCGATGTCGGAGAGGAGAGAGAGAGAGAGAGAGAGAAGGTTTGGAGAAGAGAAGAGAAGAGAAGAGATGGTGGAATCGGAGGTGGAAGGGTTGAAGATGAGAGATCGAGCTTGCAGAGAAGTGGAGGCAGCTGTGGGTTGGTTGAGAATTTGCGAGAATTTGGCACGAAGTTGTTGCTCCATTTATGGAGTTGGTGTGCTGTGAAGTTCTCTATAGCAATTTGAGACGATGGAGTTGGTGTGTGGCGTGGAGTGTTGTGTTGTGAAATTATATATATATATATACATATGAAATGTGTATATCTGGTTTTTATATAATACATATCAACAATAGACATAAAGGTATAATAGTCCAACAAATAATATAAATTAGGAAAAAATGACCTTATGGAATAAAAGTATAAATACATTAGACTAATTAGGTTATAATTTTCCTTGGTGGACTTATTGGGTTAGAACACCTCTAAATGAGATTTATCAATAAAAAACCCTAAAAAGAAATAGAAACCGTAGATAAATTAAATTGGGAAAAAAAAAATAGAAACCCACAACTCCATCTTAAATAAAATGAAAAAAACCAAAAAAAAAAAAAACAAATAGAAACCACACAAAAATAAAAATAAAAAAGATAAGAATTTAGATATGGATCTCAAAAAAAATATGATAATATCTAAATTTGAATTATTATTTAATAATATAATTATCAATTTTTCTTATGTATATCTATCAAAATTTTAAATCACTTAATGTGACAAATTAATCATTTTTTAAGTCTTATTTAAAGAATAATCTTATTAGTCATCCCAACTCCTAGACTTTGTTGGACAATCTTCACTGTATTTAATTAAGTTAAATTTTGTTGTGTACAAAACAACAACAAGAATATAAAGAAATAAAGAAAATGAGATGGACTTGGACTGTCCTTCTCTCCCTTTGCCCCCCGCTGTCCTTCTCTCCCTTTGCCCCCCATTATTCAAACTCTTCGCTCTTCTTCACCACCTCTCACTAACATGCGCCGTGTTCACTCTGTACACACCCTCTGCCTATTGGGCTACTTATATTTTTAAGTAATTATTCAGTGATCTTAAAATATAAACACGTAAACACGTGATAATTCATAATAGGGTTCAACTTATCTCATGTTGAGATTAAGAGTGGATCCGTTTAGTTCGGTCCATGTATTTATTTTTAGATCTCGTTTTGATGATTTGAATCATTCAATATATAGAAATGATCTTATCAACGAATAAAAGCAGCACTACAATTTAATCGTTCGTCGAACACACAAAGTGTTTACACTCTTTTTTCAGAAATAAAATGCAGCAAAATGCAGAGATTTAAAGCAGATGATGGAGTAAAAAAAAATTTGAGTGAAATCCAAATGGGAGGCTAGTTTATTTATAGATGTAAAGGTGGCTCTTGATTTTAAATTGAACAGGTATGAAACTTGTTAGTTTCAAATTCAAACAGATTTGAATCTGTTGGGTTAATAATTCAAACAGATAAAAAACGGGAAGGGCTCTGTTTGGATGAACAGTAAATCCAAACCAGTTTAATTCTGTTTGAAAACGGCAAGGACCCTGTTTGGATGAACAGTAAATCCAAACCAGTTTAATTTGAATTCTGGATTTTATTTTAACAAAAATAAAATTAAATTCAAATGTTTTTGGCCCAAAAAGATTAGTATTGGGCCGAACAAGCCCAACCCAACCACACACCACACACCCGCGCCCAAACCCAGGCCCAGCCCAGCCCGCCCGACCGGACGGACGGTGGCGGCGGCGCGCGCGTGTGTGATGATTTTTGGGTCCAATGGGTCTAGCCTATTTTGCCTATAACCTCCCCCTCTAAAACACTTGGGTACCCCTTGGGGCACACCCCTAGTATCTAACCCAAGCCTTATAAACCCTTTCAAAACTTCCCACCAAATCAATGTGGGACAAGCCAATTTACAACCTTAAGGAATTTCCACCAAAACTCCATTTCCATGGAGCACACTTTGGCTTCAATTTCCCATTCACTCGGTAATGGTTTTAAGCAACCAAATATACCACGGCAGGTTGTTCGGCAGCAAGTGTGGAGGTTGGAGTTTGGAGTTTGGAGGTTGGGTGTTAATCTGTCTTCAGAGTTTGGAGGTTGGAGTTTGGAGTTGCAATGGTGTTTGGAGCTGTGGGCTGTTGGTTGATGGTGTTTTCCGGTGGTGTTTGGAGTTTGGCAGGTTGTTCGGCAGCAAGTGTGGAGGTTGGAGTTTGGAGTTTGGAGGTTGGGTGTTAATCTGTCTTCAGAGTTTGGAGGTTGGAGTTTGGAGTTGCAATGGTGTTTGGAGCTGTGGGCTGTTGGTTGATGGTGTTTTCCGGTGGTGTTTGGAGTTTGGCAGGTTGTTCGGCAGCAAGTGTGGAGGTTGGAGTTTGGAGTTTGGAGGTTGGGTGTTAATCTGTCTTCAGAGTTTGGAGGTTGGAGTTTGGAGTTGCAATGGTGTTTGGAGCTGTGGGCTGTTGGTTGATGGTGTTTTCCGGTGGTGTTTGGAGTTTGGCAGGTTGTTCGGCAGCAAGTGTGGAGGTTGGAGTTTGGAGTTTGGAGGTTGGGTGTTAATCTGTCTTCAGAGTTTGGAGGTTGGAGTTTGGAGTTGCAATGGTGTTTGGAGCTGTGGGCTGTTGGTTGATGGTGTTTTCCGGTGGTGTTTGGAGTTTGGCAGGTTGTTCGGCAGCAAGTGTGGAGGTTGGAGTTTGGAGTTTGGAGGTTGGGTGTTAATCTGTCTTCAGAGTTTGGAGGTTGGAGTTTGGAGTTGCAATGGTGTTTGGAGCTGTGGGCTGTTGGTTGATGGTGTTTTCCGGTGGTGTTTGGAGTTTGGCAGGTTGTTCGGCAGCAAGTGTGGAGGTTGGAGTTTGGAGTTTGGAGGTTGGGTGTTAATCTGTCTTCAGAGTTTGGAGGTTGGAGTTTGGAGTTGCAATGGTGTTTGGAGCTGTGGGCTGTTGGTTGATGGTGTTTTCCGGTGGTGTTTGGAGTTTGGCAGGTTGTTCGGCAGCAAGTGTGGAGGTTGGAGTTTGGAGTTTGGAGGTTGGGTGTTAATCTGTCTTCAGAGTTTGGAGGTTGGAGTTTGGAGTTGCAATGGTGTTTGGAGCTGTGGGCTGTTGGTTGATGGTGTTTTCCGGTGGTGTTTGGAGTTTGGCAGGTTGTTCGGCAGCAAGTGTGGAGGTTGGAGTTTGGAGTTTGGAGGTTGGGTGTTAATCTGTCTTCAGAGTTTGGAGGTTGGAGTTTGGAGTTGCAATGGTGTTTGGAGCTGTGGGCTGTTGGTTGATGGTGTTTTCCGGTGGTGTTTGGAGTTTGGCAGGTTGTTCGGCAGCAAGTGTGGAGGTTGGAGTTTGGAGTTTGGAGGTTGGGTGTTAATCTGTCTTCAGAGTTTGGAGGTTGGAGTTTGGAGTTGCAATGGTGTTTGGAGCTGTGGGCTGTTGGTTGATGGTGTTTTCCGGTGGTGTTTGGAGTTTGGCAGGTTGTTCGGCAGCAAGTGTGGAGGTTGGAGTTTGGAGTTTGGAGGTTGGGTGTTAATCTGTCTTCAGAGTTTGGAGGTTGGAGTTTGGAGTTGCAATGGTGTTTGGAGCTGTGGGCTGTTGGTTGATGGTGTTTTCCGGTGGTGTTTGGAGTTTGGCAGGTTGTTCGGCAGCAAGTGTGGAGGTTGGAGTTTGGAGTTTGGAGGTTGGGTGTTAATCTGTCTTCAGAGTTTGGAGGTTGGAGTTTGGAGTTGCAATGGTGTTTGGAGCTGTGGGCTGTTGGTTGATGGTGTTTTCCGGTGGTGTTTGGAGTTTGGCAGGTTGTTCGGCAGCAAGTGTGGAGGTTGGAGTTTGGAGTTTGGAGGTTGGGTGTTAATCTGTCTTCAGAGTTTGGAGGTTGGAGTTTGGAGTTGCAATGGTGTTTGGAGCTGTGGGCTGTTGGTTGATGGTGTTTTCCGGTGGTGTTTGGAGTTTGGCAGGTTGTTCGGCAGCAAGTGTGGAGGTTGGAGTTTGGAGTTTGGAGGTTGGGTGTTAATCTGTCTTCAGAGTTTGGAGGTTGGAGTTTGGAGTTGCAATGGTGTTTGGAGCTGTGGGCTGTTGGTTGATGGTGTTTTCCGGTGGTGTTTGGAGTTTGGCAGGTTGTTCGGCAGCAAGTGTGGAGGTTGGAGTTTGGAGTTTGGAGGTTGGGTGTTAATCTGTCTTCAGAGTTTGGAGGTTGGAGTTTGGAGTTGCAATGGTGTTTGGAGCTGTGGGCTGTTGGTTGATGGTGTTTTCCGGTGGTGTTTGGAGTTTGGCAGGTTGTTCGGCAGCAAGTGTGGAGGTTGGAGTTTGGAGTTTGGAGGTTGGGTGTTAATCTGTCTTCAGAGTTTGGAGGTTGGAGTTTGGAGTTGCAATGGTGTTTGGAGCTGTGGGCTGTTGGTTGATGGTGTTTTCCGGTGGTGTTTGGAGTTTGGCAGGTTGTTCGGCAGCAAGTGTGGAGGTTGGAGTTTGGAGTTTGGAGGTTGGGTGTTAATCTGTCTTCAGAGTTTGGAGGTTGGAGTTTGGAGTTGCAATGGTGTTTGGAGCTGTGGGCTGTTGGTTGATGGTGTTTTCCGGTGGTGTTTGGAGTTTGGCAGGTTGTTCGGCAGCAAGTGTGGAGGCTGGAGTTTGGAGTTTGGAGGTTGGGTGTTAATCTGTCTTCAGAGTTTGGAGGTTGGAGTTTGGAGTTGCAATGGTGTTTGGAGCTGTGGGCTGTTGGTTGATGGTGTTTTCCGGTGGTGTTTGGAGTTTGGCAGGTTGTTCGGCAGCAAGTGTGGAGGTTGGAGTTTGGAGCTTGGAGGTTGGGTGTTAATCTGTCTTCGGAGTTTGGAGGTGGAGTTTGGAGTTGCAATGGAGTACATTTAACTTAAAGAGACCATCACTCATGTATCCCTTACCAACATACATACCACTCTTTGTTAATACAAATTTATCAGACTCAAATACAAGCCTAAAACCATTTTTACTTAACAAGGACCCAGAAACTAAATTCTTCCGGATGTCAGGTACATGCAGTACGTTGTTGAGGGTCAGTTCTTTCCCTGATGTCATCTTCAAGATTACTTTCCCTTGTCCAGCCACAGTAGAAGTAGAAGAATTTTCCATGAAAAGTTGTTCACCATTTGCAGCCTCATTGTAGGTAGTGAACATCTTCTTGTCCGTACAAATGTGACGAGTTGCTCCAGTGTCAACCCACCACTCTTTGGGATTTCCAACCAAGTTAGCCTCAGACAACACAGCAGAAAGGTTGATGTCATTCACTCCGTCAGAGATGCAATCCAATTCTGTTACATTGGCCTGATTGGTGGTCTTCTTACTTGTATTTCCATGATCCTTTTTAGGGCGGCGGCAGTCAAAAGCTCAATGTCCAGTTTTGCCATAGTTATAGCATTTTCCTTTGAACTTCTTGCTACTATCGCCTTGTTTAGGACCATCTCCAGTAAACTTTCTCTTTTTGTTATGTGGTTTATGAACTTGTTCAACCACATTAGCCTTGGATCCAATGGGATTTTTCCCATTCCTCTTTTCAGCCTTTCGGTTATCTTCCTCAATTCTTAATCTTACAATCAATTCATCCATAGTCATCTCTTTGCGTTTATGTTTTAAATAATTTTTGAAATCTTTCCAAGCCGGTGGTAACTTTTCCACTAAAGCAGCGACTTGGAATGACTCGTTAAGAGACATACCTTCTGAATGAATATCATGCAAAATTATTTGAAAACTTTGAACTTGAGATATTACCGTTTGGGAGTCTACCATAACAAAATTCAGGAATTTACCGACAACAAATTTCTTCGTGCCGGCATCTTCTGTCTTGTATTTCTTCTCCAAAGAATCCCACAATTCTTTTGCTGTTTTCAGAGGACTGTATACATTATACAGCATATTGTCAAGGCCATTTAGGATGTAGTTTTTGCATAGGAAATCTGAATGTTTCCAAGCATCTACAGCGGCAACAACTTGCCGATCACTTTCACCCTCTTTAAGTGCTGGAGCCTCTTCATGGAGAAACCGGGCCAAATTAAGAGTTGTAAAATAGAACAACATCTTCTGCTGCCATCTCTTAAACTCGGTACCATTAAATTTTTCCGGTTTTTCTCCATGATGAACATGGTTCTGGATAGGGACCAATGTAGGTGTAACAATAGGAATACCACTGCCAGATGCAGTTTAAGTTGTAGTAGCCATAATCTCTGATTACAAAAATCAGAAAAAAAATAAAATAAAACACAAATTAATTTTATAATTACTAAAACTAGAAAATAAATTATAACAACAAAATAATTTTATTTTCATTGTTACTAAAACTAGAAAAATAAAATATCACAAGAATTTTCTGTAATACCAAATAATATTCTGCAATTGTTAATGACACCAGTATCGTACTACTAGTAGTTGTCAAAGAAAAGAGACAGTATATTACTACTATCTGTCAAATAGCATAAATCACTATTTGTTTTTCCAACCAGAATATTAATTTGAAAACACAGAAAATTAAATACAATGAAGATACCAAAAAAAAGAATTTGTCTTAAGATTGTTGGACAATCTTCACCGTATTTAAAAGGATTTAATTCTGTTGTGTACAAAACAACAACAAGAATAAAAGAAATAGAGAAAAGGAGAGAATATGTTTGATTACAAAAATCAAACTCGAAATAAAAATAAATAAATAAAAAACAAAACAGATTTTATTTTGTTACAAAAACAAAATTAAAATCTGAATAAATAAACAAATAAAAACAGAATTAAATTAAACAACTTCTTGGTTAATTTATCTTGAATAACTTTTCTGATCAAGTCCAGTTTGTTTAGCCTGGCTGTCCTTTACAACACGTTCGTCCTCTCCACGGTGCTTTTCGAATTTTGGGACGTCTATCTCCCAGGATAAAATTTAATCTTCCATCAAACAAATAGCAGCAACTTATTTTATGCCTCGTCGAACACACAATTTTTACACTCTTCTTTTGAAAAAATGCAAGCAAATGCAGATATTAAAAGCAGAGTGAGTAAAACCAAAATTTGATCCAATCCAATGAGGGTGGTCCTATTTATAGATGTAAATGTGGTCCTTTGACTTTTAAATTGAACATTTATGAAACCTGTTAGATTCAAATTTAAACAGATTTGAATCTGTTTATTCAAACAGATAGAAACGGGAAGGGCTCTGTTTGGATGAACAGTAAATCCAAACCAGTTTAATTTGAATTCTGGATTTTATTTTAACAAAAATAAAATTAAATTCAAATGTTTTTGGTGGCCCAAAAAGATTAGTATTGGGCCGAACAAGCCCAACCCAACCACACCCGACCGGACGGATGGCGGCGGCGCGCGCGTATGTGGTGATTTTTGGGTCCAATGGGTCTAGCCTATTTTGCCCATAACCTCTCCCTCTAAAACACTTGGGTACCCCTTGGGGCACACCCCAAGTATCTAGCCCAAGCCTTATAAACCCTTTCAAAACTTCCCACCAAATCAATGTGGGACAAGCCAATTTACAACCTTAAGGAATTTCCACCAAAACTCCATTTCCATGGAGTACACTTTGGCTTCAATTTCCCATTCACTCGGTAATGGTTTTGAGCAACCAAATATACCACGTGAATCACAACGCGGCATAGAACGCATTACCACTTTGACCCGAGTAAATCGACACTCGGGGCCCACCTAAAAGATAGACCAAACTTGAGAAAAAATTCTGGTTTTACCCAGAATTTTTCTACCATTTCCAACAGACTTTATGTGCACTAGCGGATGAGTTAACAGATTGGGTTAGGTGAGGTTTGAGTTGTTGGAGGTAACATTCTCTCATACCATAAATTTATTTGTTTTTTAATTTTATTTTTTTCTATGTGTGATTCTCTTTCTTTGTTGTTGGTTTGGTTTTGGTTTTGGTTTTGGTTTTAGTTTCGGTTTCGGTTTTAGTGAGGTTTATCTGTTTATTTACAAGTTTACATAGTGTAGAATAATTATTGGTGATTATGGTTACAACCGAAATATCTATGTCCGTTCTGTGTCAAGGATTTTGATCGAATTTTGTTTTTTTCAATAAAGACCATAAAATAAAAGTAAAAAAAATGGGTATCAAAATTTTTTATTTTTTATTGTCATTTTATTTTACAGAAAATGTGAAAATTTATTGAGAATTCAAGATTTTACTACAACATTAGGTAAATTTAAAACTTTTCAATATCATTGTGTTATTTATTTTTATCCTCTTTCTATCCCATTATACAATTACAGCTGTTTGTTAAATTGTTAATTATAATTCAATTAATTGAAAATGAAAGCTTAATATAACTTTTCATATATATTATAATTAATTTGTTACAGCTATAATTGTATATAATAGCATAATATATAGGGATAATCTCTAAATATAATTTTTATTTTTTTATGTGATTAAATAGTCCATCTTAAATAGTGGCCCCGTTTGGTAGAGCTGTAGAAAAGTGATTATAACTTATAGCCTAACAGCTTATAGCTTATAACTGTGAACATAACCTGATTTTTTACTTATAAATTAAACTTATCCTCCACCACTCAAAGAATAAGTTGATTTTTGACTTACAAAAAGCTATAAGCTGTATTATTAAGCTAAACCAAACACATCGAAATAGCTTAAATTAAGCTAAAAGCTGAAATAAACTGGAAATAAGTCCTACCAAACAGGGCCAGTATGTAGAAGAGTTAGATGACTTCTTTTATCTCTAAAAACCCCAATCTTTTTTTCTTTTTCTTTTTTTTTAATTTTTAGTTTTAAAATTGAAACATCAATTGTTTATGTCCACAAAACAAAACTTATAAGCACATATCCAAAAGCTACACATTTTTTTTATTTTTTTAATATGTAGGATATTTACAAATGGAAAATGTTTGACACCTCAATTTTTTTTCCCATAATCTGACTTATAATGATGTAGTCATAAGTGTCAATTTTTATACAAATATGAGAAGAGAATTAATTAAATTATACATTTCAACCACATACTCAAACTTTGACTATTTCAAGATGTTATTTCACTATAATTTCAATTAAGAGAATTTTCAACCCTTAATATTTTTTTTTATCAAATTATAATTTGATAAAATTTAAAAAGATGAAATGTTGAAAATTATTATTTTTTTCATCAAAATTGGTGAAAAGAAAAAAAATAGGATAAGAATGAAATTCTTTTAAAAATTGATAAAAATTTAATGAAAAAGTTAAAGTAATTCATATAAAATAAAAAATGTTATTCAAATTTAAAATCAAATTAGATGGCTTCTTTTATCTCTAAAAAATTCAATCTAATTTTTTTACTTTTTAATTTTTAAATTGAAACATCAATTGTTTATGTACACAAAACAAAACTGATAAACATATATCCAAAAGCTATATATTTTTTTTTTACAATTTTTTAATATGTAGAATATTTACAAATGGAAAATATTTGACACCTTAAAATTTTTTCCATAATCTGACTTCTAATGATGTAGTTATAAGTGTCAATTTTTATACAAATATGAGAAGATAATTAATTAAATTATACATTTCATAGGTATTTTATTAATTTTAAACAATTAAGAAAATCTTCATTAACTAGCTAATTAGTCTATGATTTATTTGATAATCCCATATCGGGAGAAAAGGGAAAAAGTGAATTATTTTACTCATATAAAGTGAATCTTATACTCCCATTTAATATTGTAGTATTGTACATGTTTCAATTTAATATAATTTAAATTTTAAAATAAAGTTTAAAATTTTTAATTAATTAACTTTTGTGTAAGTTGGTTAGTCTTTTGACCTAGTCGATTAGGCCGAATCATTTTTGATTTGACTGATTTAACTACGATTTTAGTAGTTTTATCAAAATATATTGATTAGATTTGTTTAATTCGAAATAAACTAAAGATTGGTCTAATTAAAGATTAAACGACTGAAATTACTTGATTCGAAATAACTTTCCGTCTGAATAATTGTTAACTTTTATTTTATAATCCCACATCGAAAAAAGAAGAAAAAAAGAAGTTGTTTTACTTCTATAAAATGAACCTTAATACTGTAGTCTTGGGCATATTTCAGTTCAAGTCAGTTTAAATTTTAAAATCAATATAACATTTAAAAATTTTAATTAATTAATTTTTATATAAGTTGCTTGGTCATTTGACCTAACTGATTAGGATGAACTGTTTTTAGCGTGGAGTATTGTGAGAGTTTAATATCTCATACTAATTTTTTTGATTTTCTTAATTTTAAACAATTAAGAAAATCTCCATTAGCTAGCTAATTAGTCTATGATTTATTTGATAATCCCACATCCTGAGAAGAAAGAAAAAGTGAATTAATTTTGTGTAAATTGGTTGGTTTTTTAATTTAGCCGTTTAGACTGAATCATTTTTTATTTCACTGATTCGTTAGTTAAACCGCAATTTTAGTAGTTTTATCAAAATATATTGATTAGATTTGTTTTATTCGAAATAAATTAAAGATTGATCTGATTAAAGATTGAACGGCTAAGGTTGATTGATTTGAAATAAACTTCCCATCCAAATAATTGTTGTAACGCCGTAAAAAAAAAAACCCAGGGTGAGCCAACGCCCAGTAAAGATATGCTAAACATGATATGAGCGATAACTAAAACATTAGTATTTGATAAATGTTTAACTAATATAAACCAACATACAGCACAACCCAATTCCATAACAGATATGTCCGTGTTTCATTTCATTTTCCTTTACTTAGCAATTTTGATTTATAGACATGGCTCAGAACCTGACCAAACGATTCCCATGAGACTATAGCTCATGTCAGAAACCTTTCCAATATCAACAATTTAAATGAGATTATAACTCATAATAAAACACTTCCATACTTCACAATTCACATGAGATAGCAATTCATAATAAAACACTTCCATACTTCACAATTCACATGAGATAGCAACTCATAATAAAATACTTCCATACTTCACAAATGATAAACAGATTCGCTATATCAATGGAGTCCATCCCCTATCTCCTCCCAAACAATATCCGGTTTAGGAGTCCATCCCCTATCTCCTCCCAAACCGTAGAGTACATCCCCTATCTCGTCTCACACAATGCAATGTATATAAACACTTATCATATACAAGATCAATCAATACACATATTCGATGTATTATTCCAACCGTCATGTTCAATGACATCTTCAACATGATTAGTTTCAGTTCTCCCTAATCGACATACAGTGTCTACAACAATCAAGACTATCCTCCACTGATAGCCCAAAGCAATTATTTCTAAACAGATAATAAATGCATCAACAAATAAATTATCAATATTTTCAAAAGTGAGTGATTAATCAATCCAACTCCACCATTCTTTCTCATAACTTCTCAATTTCACTATTTCCAAGCCAATTTCATTATTTCACAATGAAAGTAATTAATCTCACTAATGACCCAATAAAATCCAAATATGGCATTTTCCCCATTTTTTTCCAATATTGACCCAAAGGTCCAAATATCATTGATAAACGTTCATAACCTCATTTTGAGACCCACATTCACATATATAGTTCAAAAGGAACAAAACCTCTGTTTTCAATATCAACAATTCCAACCCTATCTTCCCAAATCAAACCATTTATACAAAATACCCAACATCTATGTTAAAGATCATAAAAATGAATAGTTATCCCTACCTCAAATGGTGAGATCAAATGGAGAAGATGAAGAATTTCGAAATTCTCCAAAACCCAAAATTTTCGGATGGAAATGTAGGCCAAGCCAAGCTCTACACTATTTATAAAGACATTAAGGTAGAAGATCACTCAAACCAGATCAAACCTTAGAGAGAAGTTGAAGTTTTAGAGTGAGGAGCTCTCCAATGGAGGTTTTGAAAAGTTAGAGAGAGAAAAGGTACCGAAAAAGTGATCCAAAAAGTCAAAATTCGGACTGATATACAAACAGGTCCGCTCAAGCGTGGAATTCCCCGCTTGAGCGTCAGACACAGACTTACGCTCGAGCGTCAAAAGCGCCGCTCGAGCGCCGGATGCACACTTCCAAAAGTTTTGCAGTCCATGGTCCTTGCTCGAGCGTGAAAGTGGACGCTCGAGCGTCCAACAACCTGCAGAACAAAATACTGAGAGATGGAAAATCATGCTCGAGCGTCAAAACGCCCGCTCGAGCGGAGAAGCAAAAACAAAAGGGTCCGCTCGAGCGTCAAAAGCTCCGCTCGAGCATGGAGGCAAAAATCTGGACATCAACTTCTGGTTTCTAAACACAACCAACCTGTTCCAAACCTGCCCAACACAACCTAAGACTCAAATATAAAGAGTAAAGGATAGAAATGAGAATATGACCATAACACATCCACGAAACAGAGTCTGGAATATAATTAAACAAGAAAAAAGAAAACCGGGATCGCTATAACCTCCCCCCCTTAAGGAATTTCGTCCCCGAAATTAGATACAGGTTTCAAAAATATGATTTCTCAATTCTTAATAATATTACGATTCAATACTCAACAACTTGACCCATTACCGGTTATCCCATCTTTTTTCAAGAGGCGAATTACAACATATGCTACAACATGCATTATCAATATGCATTCCTTGAATTTCAACAAATTCCAATACCATGTTCCACAATTCTATAACATATTCAATGCCAACAATATATTTGCATTTTCGAACATAATTAACATATGCAATGTTAAAGTAAACTTCCATTTTTTTTTTCAAGGCATATTCAACAATTTCCATAAACCAAAACATATACAATGTTTTACAACTTAAGACACATTCAATACTCTTAAAGTTCATCAATACAACAAAATTTCCAATACATGATTACATATTAACAAACAAGCCCGGATATTTCTCACGAACCTCCAACTCACGTTCCCAAGTGGCTTCCTCCACTCCGTGATGTTTCCACAAAACCTTCACCAAAGGTATCGTCTTGCCTCGCAAGACTTGTTCCTGCCTATCCAAGATTCGCACCGGTCTCTCCTCATACGAGGCATCCTCATCTACCTGTAAGTCGGTCCAATCCAATACATGCGATGGATTCAGCTCGTACTTCTGAAGCATACTAACATGAAACACGTCATGTACTCCGGTCAACTACGGTGGTAAAGCTAAACGGTATGCAATCTCCCCAATCCTCTCAAGGATCTCGAAGGGACCAATAAACCGAAGGGACAACTTCCCACTCTTCCCAAACCTCATCAAACCCCGCCTAGGTGATATTTTCAGAAAGACGTGATCACCCACCTCAAATGCCAAAGGCCTCCTCCTACGGTCGGCATAACTCTTTTGGCGACTCTGGGCTGTAACAAGCCTCCTACGGATAAGCTCAACTTTCTCCGTTGTCTCCCGAACCAACTCCGGGCCCAACAAAGGTGCATCACCCACCTCGGCCCAGCACACCGGAGACTTACAAGGTCGGCCATACGAGGCCTCAAACGGTGCCATACCAATACTCGACTGGAAACTGTTGTTGTAGGCAAATTCTACCAAGGGCAAGTGCCTCTCCCACGACCCACTAAAGTCAAGAACACAACCTCGAAGCATAGCCTCAAGGATCTGTATAGTACGCTCGGACTGCCCGTCAGTCTGAGGATGATAAGCCGTGCTAAAGGTCAATCTAGTGCCTAAGGCACTCTACAAACTCTGCCACAACCTAGCAGTAAAACGCGGATCTCTATCTGAGACGATCGACACTGGGACCCCGTGCAACCTCACTATGTCCCGAACGTACACGTCGGCAAGATGATCTACCAAATCTCTCACGCGCATAGGGATAAAGTGCGTCGACTTAGTCAACCGGTCTACAACCACCCAAATGGTATCACTACCCTGCTGAGTCCTCGGAAGACCTATAACGAAATCCATAGTGACATGTTCCCACTTCTACTCGGCAATAGGCAAAGGTTATAACAAACCCGCTGGCCTCTGATGTTCAGCCTTCACTTGCTGACAAGTAAGGCACTTAGACACAAAAACTACCACATCTTTCTTCATACCCCGCCACCAAAACTGGCGACCTAGATCACGATACATCTTAGTGCCTCCCGGATGCACCACAAGGCGTGAATGGTGAAACTCTCGGAGTACTTCCTCTCGGCAAGACTCCGGCACAAACAAACGGTCTCGGTATCTCACACTCAGGTCAAGATACACAGCCAAACCCTTATCAGCCTTCCCACTGGAGATCTTTTCCCGGAGGGATTCTATCTCAAGGTCACCTCTCTGTGCCTCTAACACTCGATTCACAAGTGTAGGCTGCCCAACTACAGAAAACAAAGACGCAGACTCAACAGATTCACCCAGAAGCAAATCAAACTCGCCAAGTGCACCCAACATTTCCCATTCCCGGATGGCTATACAAGCTACATCACTAATGGATTTCCTACTAAGGGCATCAGCCACAACATTGGCCTTTCCCGGGTGATAATGCAACTCAAAATCGTAATCCTCTATGAACTCCATCCATCTTCTCTGCCTCAAATTCAAGTCTCTGTGTGTAAACAGATACTTCAAACTCTTATGATCCGAGAACACCTCGAACCTCTCGCCATAAAGGTAGTGCCTCCAAATCTTAAAGGCAAAAATCACAGCTGCAAACTCTAGGTCATGGGTAGGGTAATTTCTCTCGTGTATTTTCAACTGCCGTGAGCCATAGGCTACCACTTTCCCTTCTTGCATCAACATACAACCCAAACCCTCTCGTGAGGCATCACAATAAACCGCATAACCCAAACCTCTCTCCGAAATAATCAAAACTCAAGCGGTGGTAAGTCTAACTTTCAGCTCTTGGAATGACTTTTCACAAGTCTCACTCCATACAAATTTGACCCCTTTCCGCGTCCATCTAGTCAACGGCGAAGCTAGCCTGGAAAAACCTTTCACAAACCGATAGTAATACCCAGCTAATCCCAGAAAACTGCGGATCTCAAAAACACTCTTAGGCTGTGCCCAATCCTGCACTGCCTCTATCTTGGATGTATCAACAGACACCCCTTTCCCGGAAACAACATGGCCTAAGAACTTAACCTCTCTTAGCCAGAACTCACACTTCCCAAACTTAGCATACAGCTTATGGGCTCTAAGCAACTCAAGCACCACTCTCAAGTGTTCCTCGTGCTCTTCCTCAGAAGGTGAGTAAATCAGGATGTCGTCCATGAAAACGACCACGAAACGATCCAAGAATTTCCGAAAGATCCGGTTCATCAAGTCCATAAAGGCTGCCGGTGCATTAGTGAGCCCGAAAGGCATCACCAGAAACTCATAGTGGCCATACCGCATACGGAATGCCGTCTACGGGATATCTTCCTCCCTGACCCCCAACTGATGGTAACCCGATCTCAAGTCTATCTTAGAGAAACAACAGGACCCTTTCAACTGGTCAAATAGATCATCTATACGGGGCATAAAGTACTTGTTCTTAACCGTAGCCCGATTCAACTTCCGGTAATCAATACCAAGTCTCAAGGCCCCATCATTCTTTTTAGCAAAGAGGGCCTGTGCTCCCCACAGCGAAGTACTAGGGCAAATGAAGCCCTTATCTAGCAACTCCTGGAGCTGAATCTTCAACTCACTCAACTCGGCTGGGGCAAAATGATATGGTGCCATAGAAATTGGCGTCGTGCCGGGCACTAAATCAATAGAGAATTCTACCTCTCGATGGGGTGGTAAACTAACAAGATCCTCGGAAAAGACATCTAAGTACTCACAAACCACTCTCGGCAATACAGTCTGGGTCTCTTCACACTCACTACTCATAAAGCTAGCGAGAAGACCACTAAGCTCACTCTGCCCTCACGGATCATACACTGGTGGTAACACTCTACCAACCCGATCCCCCAAGAAATAGAAACAATTCCCGCTCAAGGTACATACAGTGACCCTCTGGCGGTAACAATCAATAACAGCTCGATATGACGATAGCTAGTCCATACCCAAAATCACATCAAAACCTGACATAGCCATAACTACAAAAGAAAATAGAAGCCGGCGGTCGGTGACTTCTATATCACAGCCCCGACACCCTTGTTTCAAAATCAACTCACCCCCAACAGGTGATGCAACACAAATGGGAGATGCTAGCTGTACCAACTCCAACCCCAAAACAGATACAAATGCAGCAGATATAAAGGAATTGGATGCACCCATATCAATTAACACATTGGCAACCGAGTTACAAAACAAAAAGGTACCTCTCACAACAGATGCAGCCGGTACAAGATCTTGCGCGGTAACAGCATACACACACCTGAAGGTCTCTGGTCTACCTACTCACCTCTCGGAGCAAAAGACTGCTGCACCGACTGAGACGATGAAGCCCCTTGATTGGCCCTCGAGGCTTGAACTGACTGTGCTGGCTGAAAACTCTGCGTCTGCCTTAAACCAGACGCACCCAATGTGCCACTCAACTGCGGGCAATACCTCTTCAGGTGCCTCGCCTGACCACACTAGTAACAAGAGAGCGGCTGGCCTCTACCCTGACTCTGGCTCTAAGGTCGAGCCGAAGATGAAGCTGCTCTCTGCCCTCCTCCCCTCTGCGAGCAAACTGGAGACTTGTGGCCCAGCTGACCACATTTGTAACAGGTAATGTCTCACTGACTACCTCTCCCAGAACCTGCACTCGGCACTGGAAAGGTAGATCTCGCTAAAGCACCCTGGGACTGCTGAGGATTAGAACCCCTCTGCCTCCTGCAATTCCCCTGTCATCCTGACTCCTCTTGGAGCCCCTCAACCTCTTCTTTTCCTCGTGCATAATAGTCTCCATATGGGCCGCGGCATCCACAAGCCGTCCATACTCCCGAGTCATGGGCCCAGCAACCCTAACCTTGAGTCTGTGCCTTAACTTTCTCTCGAACTCAAGACAACGGCGTTCCTCAGACGCCACTAGCTCAGGTGCGAACCTGGATAAACTGGTAAATGCGGCCTCAAACTCGGCCACTGATGAACTCAGCTGCTTGAGCTGACAAAACTTATCTCTCAACTTCTCCCTGATAGCGGGAGACAAAAACTTCTCCTGGAAGGCGTCAACGAAAGCCTCCCAAGTCCCACCGATACGACCCTGAACAAACTTCCACTACTGACCCGCGTCTCCCTTCAGCTGGAAGGACGCCAAGGTCACCTTCAAAGCCCCGTCTTCAATGCCAAGCATCTCAAACGTCTTAGTCATCTGCTCAAGCCACTCATCAGCCTTCAGTGGCTCTTTGGGATCGCCAACAAACTCGTCCGGGTTAGACCGGAAGAACTCCCTCTTCAGAAAGGAAGGCCCTGCCTCAACTACATGGGCCTGGGCTTGATTCTTAGCCCTGAGAATGCCCAAAGATTCCCTCAAAGCTCCTGCCATCTCGAGAGCTAAGGCGCCCATGGCCTGTTGACCAACAGGCTCGGCCACATTGGCCTGACCAACACCCTCCTGCTGCGCCGGAATCTCATCCGGTATAGGCACCTCCTGCATCCTAGGCTTACCTCGCCTACCACCACGTCCTCGTCCTGACATCCTAATATAGGTAACGAAGAACATTAGCACATTCACAAATGTACCGAAGCTATAACACTCATGTCCTAATGCAATGGACAATAGTAATTCACTCCACGTAAGCACATAATCACATAAGCATTTACGAATTTCATTTCTGGATAATGATAGTCCCGAGGCGTTTCTAGAGTTTCGGTTAGAAACAGCATTGATCAGGTGCTTTTCCAACAGGACTCCCAGAAACCCAAGGATCCAATCAACATCCTAGAAACTAAATCTCATACCCAAGTAGTCACATAAACATGTTATCACATAAGCATATAACACTACATCTAAGTCTCTAACAAGCGAGACAAACCCATTGTGGTACTAACCACTTCCCACGTACCCAAAGTATTCAAACCCGGTACGCTCTGATACCAAGTTGTAACACCCTAAAAAAAAAACCCATAATCATACATTCATGATGCAAAAAGAGATATCATATTACCAACATCAGAGTATTCTTACAAGAGATATTACATGTTGACAACAAAAGTAAATGCCCTATAGGCTTACAACTTTCCAAGTCAACACTTGGGTTCAACAAAAGTAGAGTTCTAACTCTTTACACAAAATAAGCCCATGGCTTGATATACATGTAATATACAAAAAAGAACAACAAAAAGAGCTATCCGCCTCAAGCCTCCGAAGTTACGTCCTTGAAGGTGGCATATCACCTGAACCTGAAAATGATGTCCCATATAGGGTGAGTCAACGCCAAGTAGAGATATGCTAAACATGATATGAGTGATAACTAAAACATTAGTATTTGATAAATGTTTAACTAATATAAACCAACATACAGCACAACCCAATTCGATAACAAATATGTCTATGTTTCATTTCATTTTACTTTACTTAGCAATTTCGATTTATAGACATGGCTCAGAACCTGGCCAAACGATTCCCATGAGACTATAGCTCATGTCAGAAACATTTGCAATATCAACAATTTAAATGAGATTATAACTCATAATAAAACACTTTCAAACTTCACAATTCACATGAGATAGCAACTCATAATAAAACACTTTCATACTTCACAAATGATACACAAATTCACTGTATCAATGGAGTCCATTCCCTATTTCCTTCCAAACAATATCCGGTTTAGGAGTCCATTCCCTATCTCCTCCCAAACCGTGGAGTACATCCTCTATCTCCTCTCACACAATGCAATGTATATAAACATTTATCATATACAAGATCAATCAATACACATATTCGATGTATTATTCCAACCGTCATATTCAATGACATATTCAACGTGATTAGTTTAAGTTCTCCCTAATCAACATATAGTGTCCACAATAATCAAGACTATCCTCTACCGATAGCCCAAAGTAATTATTTCTAAACAGATAATAAATGCATCAACAGATAAATTATCAATATTTTCAAAAGTGAGTGATTAATCAATCCAACTCCACTATTCTTTCTCATAACTTCTCAATTGCACTATTTCCAAGCCAATTTCATTATTTCACAATGAAAGTAATTAATCTCACTAATGACCCAATAAAATCCAAATATGGCATTTTTTCCATTTTTTTCAATATTGACCCAAAGGTCCAAATATCATTAATAAACGTTCATAACCTCATTTTGAGACCCACATTCACATATATAGTTCAAAAGGAGCAAAACCCCTCTTTTCAATATCAACAATTCAAACCCTAACTTCCCAAATCAAACAATTTATACAAAATACCCAACATCTATGTTAAAGATCATAAAAATGAATAGTTATCCCTACCTCAAATGGTGAGATCAAATGGAGAAGATGAAGAATTTCGAAATGCTCCAAAACCCAAAATTTTTGGATGGAAATGTAGGCCAAGCCAAGCTCTACAATATTTATAAAGACATTAAGGTAGAAGATCACTCAAACTAGATCAAACCCTAGAGAGAAGTTGAAGTTTTAGAGTGAGGAGCTCTCCAATGGAGGTTTTGAAAAGTTAGAGAGAGAAAATATACAGAAAAAATGATCCAAAAAGTTGAAATTCGGACTGATATACAAACAAGTCCGCTCGAGCGTGGGATTCCCCGCTTGAGCGTCAGACACAGACTTACGCTCGAGCGTCAAAAGCGCCGCTCGAGCGCCGGATGCACACTTCTAGAAGTTTTGCAGTCGATGGTCCCCGCTCGAGCGTGAAAGTGGACGCTCGAGCGTCCAACGACCTGCAGAACAAAATACTGAGAGATGGAAAATCATGCTCGAGTGTCAAAACGCCCGCTCGAGCGGAGAAACAAAAACAAAAGGGTCCGCTCGAGCGTCAAAAGCCCCGCTCGAGCGTGGAGGCCAAAATCTGGGCATCAACTTTTGGTTTCTAAACACAACCAACCTGTTCTAAACCTGCCCAACACAACCCAAGACTCAAATATAAAGAGTAAAGGATAGAAATGAGAATATGACCATAACACATCCACGGAACAGAGTCCGGAATATAATTAAACAAGAAAAGGGAAAACCGGGATCGCTATAATTGTAAACTTTTATTTTATAATCTCACATCAGAAAAAGAAGAAAAAAGTGAGTTGTTTACTTATATAAAGTGAATCTTACGATTGTAATGTTATGCATACATCAATTCAAACATCATTTAAAAGTTCTAATTAATTAATTTTTGTATAAATTGGTTGGTCATTTGACCTAACTGATTAGACTGAACCGTTTTCAGTTTCACTAATTAGCCGATTTAACCACGATTTCTTATATTTATTTTCTTAATTTAAACAATTAAATTTTTTTCCATTGGCTAGCTTTCATTTAATCATATAAAAATAAAATTCTAATTAGTTTATAATTTATTTTATAATCCTACGTCAGGAGAAAAAGAAAAAAAAGTGAATTGTTGCACTTATATAAAGTAAATCTTTTACTCGCATTTAATATTATAGTGTTATATATAGTTCAGTTCAAGACAGTTTAAATTTTAAAATAAAAACTCTAACTAGTCTATGATATGATTTATTTTATAATCCCACATTTAGAAAAGAAAGAAAAAAGTGAGTTGTTTCACTTATATAAATAATCTTAGGTAACGTTTGGTAAAGTTTTCTAAATATGATTTGAGAATATGAGTTGTATTTTGAGTTTGTGAGTTTTGAAATTATGATTTGAGTGTGAAAATTTTATTTGGTGAATAAGTTTTGAATTGAATGGAAAATTTTTGATGTGACATATGATATTTGATACAAAATTTTATAATTCATAACCAAACACACAACTCAAAATTCTATTCAAAACTCATAAAATTTTTTAAAAAATTCTATCTTTTTTTATTTAAAATATAAAAAATAGCAGATGCCAATAGTAAAAATTAAAAATAAAATAAAAATAAATTATGCACTGTTCTGGTCAACCGGCCGGACATCCGGGGGGACGACCGGTTAGCCTAAATTTTCCCGCCTTGGAAAGAGTTTTCAAAAGTAGATGTGAAATTTATTTTTAAAAACTGTAACCAAACGGCACGTGCAAATCAAGAGGTAAAATTACATTTTCAAAACTCTTCCAAATAGAGCCTTATACTCCTATTTAATATTGTAATGTTATGTATATTTCAATTTAAGACAGTTTAAATTTTAAAATAAAATTTAAAAGCTTTAATTAATTAATTTTTGTGTAAATTGGTTGGTCTTTTGACCTAGCCGATTAGACTGAATCATTTAAGGTGTGACTGATTCGCAAGTTTAATTGCGATTTTAACGATTTTATTCGAAATATATTGATTAGATTTGTTTGATTCAAAATAAACAAAAGATTGACATGATTAAAGATTAAATGATTGATTGCTTGATTAGAAATAAAATTTTCGCTCAAACAATTGTTAACTTTTATTTTACAATCTCACATCGATAAAAAAAAGGAAAAAGTGAGTTATTTCTCTTATATGAAATGAATCTTATGCTCAAAGTTAATATTGTAGTATTGTGTACGCTTCAGTTCAAGACAGTTTAAAATTTATAATTAAAATATCATTTAAAAGTTTTAATTAATTAATTTTTGTATAAGTTGATTGGTCTTTTGACCTAGTCAATTAGGCTAAACTGTTTTCGGTTTGACTAATTCGCTGGTTTAACCGCGATCTTAGCGGTTTTATCAAAATATATTGGTTAGATTTATTTTATTCGAAATAAATTAAAAATTGGTCTAATTAAAGATTAAATGACTGATATTGTTTGATTCGACATAAACTTCCTGTTCGAACAATTGTTAAATTTTATTTTGCATAATCCCACATCGGGAAAAAAATAAAGAAAAAAGTGAGTTGTTTCATCATTTATATAAAGTAAACATATGCTTCCATTTGATAATGTAGTGTTGTGCATATTTCAGTTGAAAATAATTTAAATTTTAAATAAAATAAAATTTAAAAATTTTAATTAATTAACTTTTTTGTAAGTTAGTTGGTCTTTTGACTGATTTTAACGATTTTATCAATGTATATATGTATATTTTTTATTCCCAAAAGGTATGTTTAAATAATTTTTGTTCCCAAAAAAATTTATAAAATTTATAAAATGAAATTTATTTTTGTTTTATCATTAATATAATTTTTTTTTGTCATTTATTCTATTTTTTTCATCTTACCAATTATTTTTATTTTATGACGTCTATTTCTTATTGTGAACTTAAAATATATAATTAATGACATAACAAATACAATATATACATATATATTGTAATAAAACGGTTAAAATTTAATTCATTCTAAATTATTTTTCTATACATTTTAAATAAATTTTATGTTATTATTTAATTTTAAAATTATTTTTAATTATTTATTTAGCCTGTGCATCGTACGGGTTCATATGCTGGTAATAATATATCATAATAGATGTCAATTTTTAATTTGTCACACATTTAATAATATAAAATCTCGCTATCTTATCACATTATTGTGAATGAATTTATAAGTATAAGTTGTAAATATCTAGCATTTCTTTCTTTTTTTCATTTTTTTTTTCCATTCAATTAGAAGGAAAGAAAAGAAAAAAAAAAAATTGTATTACTTTATTTTGTAAACCCTTACAAAAGCCTAAAATAAACAAAGAAAATTATCACCTCTTCACAATGGTTTCGTTTGGAGTGTTTGTTAGTTTTTTTTTTTACCTTTTGGCTATTTTAATTTGAAGTTAAAAAGTCTTGTTTGGATTAAATATTTTAGTTTTTTTGATTTTTGTGAAAGAAAAAGTTAAATGATTATAGTTTAGATGTGACATTATATCCTATTAACTTTTTAGTCTATTTATTTTTTTCTAACTATTTTAGTCGAAACCCCCCCCCAACTTTTCATGTAACGCCCTCAAAATAAACCCATAATCATACATCCATGATACAAAGAAAAAAAAGGATATCATATTACCAACATCAGAGTATTCTTACAAAGATATTACATGTTAACAACAAAAGTAAATGTCTTATAGGCTTACAACTTTCCAACTTAACACCTGGATTCAACAAAAGTAGAGTCCTAACTCTCTTTACGCAAAAATAAGCCATTGACTTGATATACATGTAATACAGAAAGGTAATCACAAAAAAATCTCTCAGCCTCTAAACCTCCCAAGTTACGTCTTTGGAGGTGACATGTCACCTGAACTTGAAAACGATGTCCCATATAGGGTGAGCCAACGCCCAATAGAGAAATGCTAAATATAATATGAGCAATAACTAAAACATTAGTATTTGATAAATGGTTGACACTTATAAACCAACTTACAACACGTTTCAATTCAACATCAAGTACACCCATTTTTCATTTCAGTTTCCTTCACTTATAACATTTCAATTCATAATTATGGCTCAGAACCTGGCCAAACAATGCAATGAGACTATAACACATACTTCACAATTCACATGAGAATAATACTCATATTAAAACACTTCCATGCTTCAACATATCCATATTTTAAATGATACACAGATTTGCTGTATCAGTGAAGCCCATCCCCTATCTCCTCCCAAACAGGTTTGAGAGTCCATCCCCTATCTCCTCTCAAACCATGGAGTATATCCCCTATCTCCTTCCAAACAACATACATATACAATGTATTTAAACACTTATCATATACAATGATCAATCAATACACATATTTGCTGTATTATTCCAACCATCATATTCAATGACATATTCAATGTGATTAGTTTCAGTTTTCTCTAATCATCATACAATGTCTACAACAATCAAGACTATCCTCCACCGATAGCCTAAACAGTTATCTCTAAACAGATAATAAATTTATCGAACAGATAAATAATCAACAATTTCATAAGTGGGTGATAAATTAATCCAACCACACCATTCAATTACATAATAAGCCAATTTCATTATTTCCAATCCAATTCCATATTTCCATAACTTTTTCAAATTAATTATACAAATTAATTCATATTAATAAATTAGGGCTTTTCTCCTCATTTCTCAACATTGACCCCAAAGGTTCAAATATTAACAATAAACATCAATAACCTCTTTTAAGACCCAAAACACACATGTGTTGGTCAAAAGAACAAAACCTCTCTTTTCAATATTGCAAATCTCAAACCCTACACTCCCCAAATCAAACCATTTATACAAAGAGCCCAACATCTATGTTAAAGCTCATAAAAATGAGTAGTTATCCCTACCTCAAATGGAGAGACCAAATGGAGAAAATGATGAAACTTGAAATGCTCTAAACCCAAAGATTTTCGGATTGAAATGTAGCACACACCAAGCTCTACACTTTATGTAAAGGAACTATGGTAGAAGATCACTCAAACTAAATGATTTCTTAGAGAGAAGTTGTCGTCTAGAGTGAGAAGCTCTCAAGTTTGGGTTTTGAAAAGTTAGAGAAAGAGAATGGCTTGAAAAAGTGATCCAAAAAACTATTTTTTGGACTGATATACAAACAGGTCCGCTCGAGCATGGAACTCCCCGCTCGAGCGTCAGACACAGACTCACGCTTGAGCGTGAAAAGCGCCGCTCAAGCGTCAAATGCACACTTCCAGAAGTTTTGTAGACGAAGGTCCCCGCTCGAGCGTAAAAGTGGACGCTCGAGCGTCCGATGACCTGCAGCGAAAAGTACTGAGTGTTGAATAATCATGCTCGAGCGTCAAAATGCCCGCTCAAGCGGAGAAACAAAAGCAAAGGGCCCGCTTGAGAGTCAAAAGCCCCGCTCGAGCGTGAAGGCCAAAATCTGGGCATCAACTCTTGGTTTCCAAACACAACCAACCTGTTTCAAACCTGCCCAACACAACTCAAGACTCATATACAAGAGTGAAGGATGGGAATGAGAATAAGACAACAACCAACACCCACGGACCCAAGCCCGGAATATAGTTTAAACAAATAAGGAAAAACTGGGATCACTATATTTCATGCCAAATGAGGGCAATGCTATCTACCCCAAAAATTATTTCGAGTTTGTACTTTACAATAAAGATTTAAATTTATTGTTATCAGGCTAAAATCTTGTGCTTAGATTTTAAGTCTTTGTTTGGGATGTGGGTTAGTTTTTTGACTTGTTCGTTATTTTAGCCTAGGGTTAAAAAGTCTCGTTTGGTATAAGCCTTTTGGCTTGATTATGGTTTGAATGTAATATTTTGTCTTATTGACTTTTTAGTTTATTTTGTCTTTTTGTAACTAAAATAGCAACCCCCCCCCCAAAAAAAAAAAAAAAAAAAAAAAAAAAAAAACCTATATCAAACATAGCTTAATTAGTACTTTTTAAAATTTTAGGTTATAGAGATTTTAACTCATACATAGATTTATCAAGACTAATGTGATAATAATATTTTTAAAATTAATAATAATTTTCATAGGTATTTTATTTTGAAATAAAATGCTTAATTTATTTACATCATTTTGTTCAATTTATTCACATAATTTCCTAGGATTTGCTTATATAAATATTATTAAACTTGTTTAAAGGTTGGTGAAGTTAGAAATTATGTGTATAATAAAAGAGAGAAAATAATAAAAATAGAAGGTTTGTTGGGTAATGGAAGAATAAAATATTAAATATAAGGATGATATTATGTGATAATATTACTATTTAATGAGCATTTTTTGTTTACAGTAGAGATCATATTGTTGGGTTAATAAGAGATGAGAGTTTTTCACTTAATATATTTGTGAATTTTTATTTTATCATCATTACACTTAATATTTTTTTTATAACGAAGATAAGATTTACAATTTAATTCAAAATCATAAGAAAAATCTTACTATCTTTGAATTGTAAGATGGTATAATATTCCGATCTTAAACCATAAAGATTAAAGTGAATTTTATCTTAATTTTAAACATATAGGGGCCAAAATACTTTTTATATATTTTTTGGTTTATATATATATATATATATATATTTTAAAAACCCTAATGCTGTTGTCGTTGATGAATAATTTATTTATTTATTTTTGTAATAAAGGTTTTCTTTCCCATTAAACAATTTTTTTTTTTTTTTTTACAACATGGGCTAAGGTCCCATTTGATAAGTATTTTAATTAAAAAAAAAATTAAAAGATTTTTGTTAAAGTTAAAAAAATTAACGCATACAAAAAAAATTAAAGATTCTTTCTCATTCACTTTATAAAATCAAAGATTACTTCCTATTCACATTACATTTTACATTTTTCTTGTTTATTTATAAAAAAATTCAAAAAAATTAATTTATTGGTTTAATTACAAATATACCTCCTAAAATTTGTTTAAAATACAGATTACTTTATGTAATTATTGAAATTATATTATGCTCCTTCAAATTTCAATCGCATAACAAATGACCTATTTTTATTAATAAATCCTTAGGTTAATTAATAATTTTTAATGATGTCAAAATTATATTTCAATTAATAATTCAGGTAATTTTATTATTTTATATGAGAACAGTTAAAATTTTATTTTATTTTTCTAATTCTGTTAAATAAAAAATTTTAGCAAATGAATATTTATATAATTTTTAAAATTATAAGGGACAATTCTTTTTTTCCTATTTTTTGTGAAAATTAAATTTCAGAGTAATTTTTTAAAAATAGTAATGGATTAGTGATAAGTTTTATAAAAATTAATAATTAAAATTATAAACTTCTCCATATATGTGCAATTATTTTCTAATTCATCCACTGAATTGTAATTTTTTTAATTTTTTTATCCTTCCTAAACCCGCATCATCGTCATCCCAAAAAAAGAAGAAGAAATTCTACGATTCACACACTCTTTAATTATCATATTTTAAGAGTATATATGGTACACACAGGGAAAAAAACAAAAAAGAAAAGGAAAAGAAGGCTACTTATGGTCAAAGTCAAGCCAAATGGGAAAGTGCCAACCATTTAAAGCTGGTGCAGTGGGGGCAAGTGAGGAGAACCTTCGTACTATTCTATTCAAATTTGCATCGTTGGTTTGGTTGTTGACTCTTTGATTTCTCCTACCCATTAACTTCCAAACATAGCTGATGGATGTGGATCACCCATATCATACCCCTTTCTTGGAATTTCTTTAAATGTTTTTAATTTTATATGTAAAAAAAAATTAGTGAAATATTTCTCTCTAATTTTAAGTAGTATAAAAGTTTTAATATATTTTTTTTTATCAATTAAAGTCTCTTAATAAAATTTTTTTTGTGATCATACTAAAATGTTTCTGTGTGAAATTTTTTCTATGAAAATATTGAGAAATCACAATTACTATAAAAATTTATATATCATTTATCTTATAAAATTTAAAACTAGGAAGTTTAAAAAAAATTCCCCTTTTATATACTCTCTTTCTCATTCTAGAAGGATTCCCAAATCCAGTCTCTTAATTCTCTTATGCAAATATATTTCTTTTGCATTTCAAATTTATTTGAGTAGATTATAAAAGATATTGAATATTAAGTTGATCCAATGATTGTAGTTTTATGGTTTTATCTTATTAAACTGAAAGATGAGAATGAATTGGAAATTAGATTATCTACTTTTTTTTATTAACCAATATGATAAAAAATAGGATAGTACTTACCATTGTGGTGGTTAAAATTGGAATCATACATGACGGTTAGAAGGGATTCTTAAATTGGATCAAGTATCATAAAATTATTGATAATAATGATAATGAATAACTAGGATATAAATAATTTTCAAATTTTGCAAATTTTAAAATTTTATTGCAATATGAATCGTTTGACCTAACTGATAATCTTACTACAATATCAATCTTATTTTTAATATTGCAATAAAATTTGTCGTTTGAATCATATGAGACGTTTTTATGTCTCATTAGCACCTTTACAGTTTTTTAACTAAAATCTTACTTAAATCTTTACACTTTTACCAAAATCTCATTTCGGTCGTTCACTTTAAATCTCATTTCGGTTGTTCACTTTCAATTTCAGTAGTTTTATTAACTTTAGATGAACTAAATGGTAAAATCAAATTTAATTTAAAGTGTGGGGATTGACTATTACAATTGAAAATGAAGGGATCAAAATAAAATTTTAATGAAACTATAGGGGCTCTAAGTGGAATTTACTCAAGATAAATTAATATGTAATCAATTTAAAACATCATATAAATAATGTTATATGATATTTTAAGGGTTTTTTTGATTGGATGAATTACAACCTAAGATTGAGTTTATTAATTTATGGGAATTTACATTCCATTGCTTAGTTATGAATTTTATTATTTGGATTAATTTTAATAGCCTTTCTATTCAAAAAAATTGATGAATTTTTTAATCATTTGATTACTAAGACAAAGCAAAAGTAGATAAGAAAAAATTATATATCTCACTAATTTAATTGAATAATCAATTCTATATTAACTTATAATTTTTATTTATTTTTTTTTAATATTCGAGTATCCGGGGTAGCTTATGTGCACTTCGACTAATCTCGGAGTTCTGAAATTAACGGCTGGACAAATCTCAAATGACCCAAAGGTTTGAAATGTTTAGCCTTCATAGGATTTGAATATGCAACCTTTTGAGTGACAAGTCATTTAATTACTTTTTTCACCTGTTAAACCAAACTCTATAAGATTTAGGGAGTGCTTGACATAATCTATATAAGTACACTTATGTAGGTCACATCACTTTTTTACTTTTTTACACTTTTTTTTAAATATTAAAAAATATACTTATTTAAATTATTTCAAACAACTTTTAATCTCATAAATTATTAATCATTTTACTATTAATTTTACTAATAAAATAAACTCCATAAGAACATCTACAGTGGAACTGCTAAGGATAGTGTTAGTGTCAGTTGTTAAGTTTTAGCTAGCAACGTTTGTTGTTTGATGCTGCAGTGGAACTGTTAACGTGTGTGTTAGTGTCAGATGTTAATATGTTTGTTATCTGCAGCGAGCGTTTTAGCTAGCGGAGGAGAGCGATTTTTTGGCCTTATCGGTTGACTGGCGGAACGTCTGGCAGGTTGACCCGACAATTTTTTTTTTTTTTTTTTTTTTAAACTTGTTGGGATTTTTTTTGGATTTAAAATTTAATTTTGGGCTTGAAATTTTTGATTAAACTAAATTATTTATTTATTTTATTTGTTATATACATACATATATATATATATATATATTTAACACACAACTTAACACACCCCTTAACACATCTATTACACCACCACTTACTCTCTAAAATTAACAAACTTTTAACATATCTTAACAAATATTTTTGAGTCTTATTTTTATTATTTTTTGTTATATAACACACACCTTAATAAATTTTTTTATCCATCCCATTATAGATGCCCAAAGAATTGAATAAAATACCTCCCCCACGTGATTCAAGACAAAACAAATGAATGGAGGGCCAATAGACTAGAGGAATGCGATACCTCCCATGTGAGGGCACCCCAAATTATTGATACTGTGGAAAAACAGAGACTCACACAGGAAGTCAATTTCGATGGCTATTATACTAGGAAAATGAGTGAGAGCACTAATTAGTGCTACCACTAATGATGTGGTAGTGGGTCTCATCAGGAATGATTTGATGTTTTGATTTGATGAGAGGGTAATTTTTAGAAAAAATTGGGCCGAACTGTGAAATGGGCTTTGTGGCCCAAAGTACGAACGACTGAGTAGAAAGGCCGTAATAATTACTCCGGCCCAATGGAAATAGTTACTCCGGCCCAAGAAAGGCAAAGTTACTTCGGCTCAAGAATAGTTAAAGCTACTTTAGTCCGGGCAAGTTGGAGCTATGCCGGTCTCAGAGTTAGTCCGGTCGTGATGTATCTTGAATAGGTCGGTCTAGCGGTATTTTTTAGACCGACCTAAGAGTAATACCGGTCGCAATTGGCTAAGTATTTTCCAACCGTGCCATGAGTTGAGCAAGAGAAAACCGAGATAAGGAGGAGTAAAAGCAGAACCGAACTAAGGAAGTTCGGCCTACTCAGTGGCTCTGCATAGTCAAATTATTTCGGTCATATTGTAGTTCGGCCATGGTACAAACCATCTCACTTGGTTTAAGCAGTGAGGGGGGTGTTGAAGGATAAACATTATCTTTCAAGAGTATGAATCCTAGGAGAACTCTGCATGGAGAAGTATGAGTCCTACTAGGATTGTGCCACTCGAAACTTATAAAAGCTCACAAACATCACTTTGGAAGAGGTAACAGAACACAACACAATTTTGCTTTCTGAAAATATAGAGCTTTGTCTATTTGTCAAGTTTTCTGACTTAGGCATCGGAGTGGTTTCCGGCACACAACCGCCGGCTAGCTCACGTTTGTGTTTTCAGGTGACAAAGCGACGTCGTACGGAGGAGCGTGGACTTAGTCAACAGGATTATACGAGGAGAATTATTTCTTCCCCGTACAATTGGCGCCGTCTGTGGGAAAAACAGACAGAACAAAACCTCTTGACTAAGCTTCTCCTTTTCTCAATCAATGGCACACATTGAAGATTTGCCGCAATCCGCCGTCGACGGACTAACTCCAGAAGGGGGCGCAAGGCGTGAAAGATTACCTTCTGTCCCTCCCATGGCGGACTTAGAGCCCCAAAGACATACCTCCAGGAGGGATGCTAGGGGGAGGTGGACTCACAGCCCCCGTCAATCCCATTCTCAAAGTCCCGACCGACAAAGACGGAGGATTGACCCTCAAACTCTGGAAGATCGCGTGAAAGAGCAAGATGAATTGATAAAGAAGATGGCAGCGGACATGGAAGCCTTGAAGCGCCAGATGAAGAAAAAAGAAGTGGCGACAGGAGAGGGGTGCAAAAACAAGACGCCCCCTCGCCACTCAGAAAATCGTAGTAGGAATACTACACCCTCGCAAGGAGAGAGCAGAAGCCTCAGGACAGGCGACACTCAATCCTGGTCTTCCAAAACTCGTCATTCCAGGTCTGAGAGGACGAGATTTGAGAGATCATACACTGAAGGAAGCACATATTGGCCTTCACATTCGCACCAAACCAGATCTAGACAGACAGAATTACCCAGATCATCCGACTTACGAACCGTGCTCGAAGAGAAAGCACGATGCAAAGAGGATGCTAGGGCAAGGGATCCACATAGAGTTTCTGCCTTACAGCGGTTGGCTCCTCGGACGCATGGAAGCGTCGAGGTTGGAATGCCAATACCGCACCCAGCCTATGAACCAACGGACAAAGCATTGGCAAGACTACAAACTTCGCCGTTTGTTCCAGCAATCGAGAACGCTCCCCTACCATCAGGCTTCCTTCAGCCGAAATTCACTACATATGAAGGGAAGACGGACCCGTATTCACACTTGAGCCACTTTCGCCAAGTCATGGCCGTGTACAGGCGAAACGAGGCCTTAATGTGCATACTTTTCCCATCAAGTCTGGGCGACCTGGGCTTGACTTGGTTCGAAAAGCTCCCAGAAGGTAGCATAGCCTCCTGGGCCCAATTGGCAGAAGCGTTCGTAACAAGGTTCCGAACAAACACAAAAACACCGGTGGAGAT
>NW_021025047.1:89509-129036 GCF_004153795.1 Camellia sinensis | reverse complement strand
GGGAGGTGGACTCACAGCCCCCGTCAATCCCATTCTCAAAGTCCCGACCGACAAAGACGGAGGATTGACCCTCAAACTCTGGAAGATCGCGTGAAAGAGCAAGATGAATTGATAAAGAAGATGGCAGCGGACATGGAAGCCTTGAAGCGCCAGATGAAGAAAAAAGAAGTGGCGACAGGAGAGGGGCGCAAAAACAAGATGCCCCATCGCCACTCAGAAATCGTAGTAGGAATACTACACCTCGCAAGGAGAGAGCAGAAGCCTCAGGACAGGCGACACTCAATCCTGGTCTTCCAAAACTCGTCATTCCAGGTCTGAGAGGACGAGATTTGAGAGATCATACACTGAAGGAAGCACATATTGGCCTTCACATTCGCACCAAACCAGATCTAGACAGACAGAATTACCCAGATCATCTCGACTTACGAACCGTGCTCGAAGAGAAAGCACGATGCAAGAGGATGCTAGGGCAAGGGATCCACATAGAGTTTCTGCCTTACAGCGGTTGGCTCCTCGGACGCATGGAAGCGTCGAGGTTGGAATGCCAATACCGCACCCAGCCTATGAACCAACGGACAAAGCATTGGCAAGGCTGCAGACTTCGCCGTTTGTTCCAGCAATTGAAAACGCGCCCCTACTATCAGGCTTCCTTCAGCCGAAATTCACTACATATGAAGGGAAGACGGACCCGTATTCACACTTGAGCCAATTAGAGAAGTGCACTCCAAGATGGATCTCCAACACAGTCTAGTGCCAAAAAGAAAGGTAAATGGCGTGTCTGCGTCGACTACAAAACTGTCAACAAGGCCTGCCCAAAAGATAGCTTCCTCTACCAAGGATAGATCAACTGGTGGACCTGACGGCAGGGCACAACCGACTCAGCTTTCTGGATGCATACAGAGGCTACCACCAAATCGCCATGCATGAACCAGACCAGGAGGTCACATCCTTTACAACACCAAGGGGATTGTACTGCTACAAGGTCATACCCTTTGGCCTGAAAAACGCAGGGGCAACATTCCAACGGATGGTCACCAAGATGTTTGAACCATTGTTAGGCAAAACAATGGAAGCTTACATCGACGACATGGTGGTCAAAAGAAAGGATGAGAATGACCATCTTAAAGACCTAGGCGAGATGTTTGAGATCCTGAAGAAGCACAAGTTGCGCCTCAATGCGTCCAAGTGTGCACTTCGGAGTAGGATCTGGCAAATTCCTGGGTTTCCTCGTGACCAACCGAGGTATAGAAGCAGACCCCACTCAAATCAAGGCAATCCAGGAGTTGGAGAGACCAAACTCAGTCAAAGAAGTGCAGCATCTTACCGGCATGGCAGCTGCGCTCAATCGGTTCATAAGCAGGTCATCAGACAGAATACGACCATTCTTTCAAGTTTTAAAAGCCAAGTTTGAGTGGGATGAAGAATGCGACCGAGCTCTGGAAAGCTTGAAAGAGTACATGTCTTCCCCACCACTGCTTGTTACTCCAGTACCCGGTGAAGAACTCTTTTTGTACCTGGCAGTCTCTCAGCACGCAGTTAGCGCAGTGTTGGTTCGTGCAGAAGGAATACAACACTTGCCATCTTTTATGTCAGCAAGACATTGTTGGGAGCCGAAACAAGGTACTGCCCTTGGAGAAACTAGCATTAGCATTAATGATGGCATCCAGACTTGATGATGGCCTCCAGGAAATTGGCACACTACTTTCACGCCCACACCATAGTCGTCATCACAGCTTTCCCACTAAAGGCTTTGTTTGAGAGGGCGAACTTTTCTGGGCGAATCTTGAAGTGGGCAGTAGAGTTGGGACAATTCGACATCAAGTTCCAACCCAGAACTGCAGTAAAAGCCCAATCTTTGGCAGACTTCGTCACAGAGTTTACTCCTGGAAGTCATCATATCTGCCCAGTCGACCTAACTGACACAACCGAACTAGGGATGAAAGTTGACGCCGGAATAGCGCAACCCCTAGTAGAAAGCACTCAGTCAGACTCCAAGGCAGACCAGACTAAAGACAGCAAGGAAGAAGCAAACCAAGGCTCACCAATAGTCCAACCAGATGGCGAGGGGCAGACAACAGGCATGGACCTTGATGAAAACACCATTCTTGATCCCACGACATCATCTGATCCCTCCACTTGCTGGAAGTTGTTCATTGGAGAGATGTGGAAGCTCTTTGTGGATGGAGCATCCAACCGGTATGTTGCAGGACTTGGCATAGTCCTCATCTCTCCAGACGGCTTGGTTGTAGAGCAAGCAATCAACCTTGGTTTCCCAGCATCCAACAATGAAGCAGAGTATGAAGCGCTTCTCGCAGGACTCAAGTCAGCACACTTCATGAAAGCCACCGAACTAATGGTGTACAGTGACTCTCTACTGGTGGTAAACCAAATTTCTGGCGACTACGAAGCAAAGGATGACAGAATGGCCAAGTACCAAGAGCTGGTCAGAACAGAGATCAAGAAGTTTGATGTAGTAAGGATAGAACAAATAGGCAGGGAGGAAAACAACAGAGCGGACGAGCTAGCAGGCTTTGCCTCAATGGCAGATACATCCATCCCTCATCCATTGCTCATCGACTACTTACCAAGACCAAGCATAGAAGACCCCAAAGCAGAAGAGGTATGTTGCGCAGAATTAGGCCTCTCTTGGATGGATCCCATCATCATGTTCCTAAAAGACGGCATCCTACCAGAAGAGAAAAAAGAAGCCAACAGAATAAGAGCGAAGTCGCAACGATTTTGGCTATCTCCATCCTTGACGTTATACAAAAAGTCGTTTTCAGGGCCTTACTTAAATGTGTTCATCCCAGCAAAGTGGAAGCATTCTTGTTCGAAATACATGAAGGGGTGTGCGGAAGTCATCAAGGAGGAAGATTGCTAGCTTACAGGGCCATTTCGCAAGGATATTGGTGGCCATATATGCAAGCGGACTCAGAAAAGTATGTGAAGAAGTGTGAGAAATGCCAAAAATTCGCGCACCAAATACATCAACCAGCAAGAGAACTCCTACCATTAACTAGCCCATGGCCCTTCGCAATGTGGGGCTTGGACATAGTAGGACCACTTCCAACAGCACCCGGCAACAGGAAGTTCTTTCTTGCAGCAACAGACTACTTCACAAAGTGGGTGGAAGCAGAGGCATTGGCATCAATCAAGGAAAAAGATGTGAATACCGAGGCTAGACAAGCCTTCTCCAACGGAGTGTAGCGGGTCTCGTAATCTAGCATTTTCTTGCTCAGGTAGTAGATAGCCTTCTCCACTTTGTCCTCAGACTCCTATGCAAGTATGCAGCCCATTGTCGTTTCAGTCACTGACAGGTACAGAATCAACGGTTTCCCCAGCTCAGGCGGAAACAACACAGGTGGGTTCTGTAGATATTGCTTGATCTGCTCGAAAGTGGCTTGGCATCGGTCGTCCCATTAGAACTTCTTTCCTTTCTTCAGGAGACCAAACAGTGGTTCACAAGTCAAGGTTAATTTTGCAATAAACCGTCTTATGAATTGCACTTTACCCAGAAAGCCGCGCACCTCATTTTCAGTCCTT
This sequence comes from Camellia sinensis, assembly GCF_004153795.1. Taxonomy (NCBI): domain Eukaryota; kingdom Viridiplantae; phylum Streptophyta; class Magnoliopsida; order Ericales; family Theaceae; genus Camellia; species Camellia sinensis. The sequence continues at coordinate 125,493 of NW_021025047.1, read as the reverse complement.
GGAGGTGGCATTTCTAAGATGGCCTTGATTTTGGAAGGATCAACCTCGATACCTCTTTGTGTGATCAAGAATCCTAGCATTTTCCCTGCTGTAACACCAAATGTACATTTCTGAGGATTCAGCCGCAACCGATACTCTCTGATCTGTTAGAAAAATTTCTACAAGGCGGTGTAGTGGCCATCTCTTTCCTTGGACTTGACAATTATGTCGTCCACGTACACGTCAACCTTTTTATGGATCATATTATGCAAAATTGTGGTCGCAACCTGTTGATACGTAGCCCCAGCATTCTTCAACACAAACGGCATCACCCTATAACAATAGGTCCCCCACGAGGTGGTGAAAGCAATTTTCTCCCTGTCTTTGAGTGCCATCAAAATCTGATTGTAGCCTAAAAACCCATCCATGAACGAGAGCAGCGCATACCCAGCAGTGAAGTCCACTAATTCGTCGATATGCGGTAGAGGAAAGTCATCCTTCGGACTGGCTTTGTTCAAATCCCTAAAGTCCACACATACCTGAATTCTTCGACACCGGAACTATATTGGCCAACCAAGTAGGGTATTCAGATACCAAAAGGAACCCTGCGTCAATCTGCTTGGTGACCTCTTCTTTGATCTTCAGAGCCCAGTCCGGGCAGATCCTTCGGAGTTTCTGCATAACAGGTCGGGCCTCTGGGTCAAGAGGGATCTGGTGCTGTATAATCTCAGGGTTGATTCCAAGCATGTCTTCATAGGACCACGCGAAAACAGCTTTGAAATCTTTTAATAAAGCGACTAAGCGCTCGCGCTCCTTCGAAGACAACGTGGTCCCGATCTGGACCAGCCGCGGGTCCTTCTCAGTACCAACATTAATTGTGGTGATTTCATCAACCAAAGGTTTTACAAACCTCTCTTGCTCTTGATCAATCAAATGTTACAAAACCGGAGGAATTTTTTCCTCGTCGTTTTCATCAAAAATTTGAAAGTCTTGATTAATGCAATAAATTAAAGGCACAGAAAAGTACTCGGAAGCCACAGCCGTACCATTCTCATTAATAATATCCAGTCCGCTTGATCCTTCGGTTACAATAGACTCAAAGGAAAACAAAAAAGACAACCTGGACAGGACAGTGGCATCTGGATTATCACCCCCAAGAAAATCGGAGTCAGACTCAGAAGAGCTGGAATCTGATTCCGACTCCACAGACTCAGTGGAATCAGATTTCGGCTCACTACCTGACCCGAAACTGCTCAATAAAAAGCCCTCCTCGTATTGCCAGACGAGGGAGGGTGCGATGGATGCATCGAGAATGCCTGATGATGGGCCCACAGCCGCTTCATCCTCGATCATGGAAACTGATGAGTTATCCCCTAAGCACTTTAGTACGATCTGAGGATCTGAGAGGAGACAAGCCAGTGCTACCCCCATTTCCAATTCTGTACCCTCGGACTCATCCTTGCACTGCTCAGCCTCAGCTGGTGGGTCTGTCTGCTCTTCGGCAACTTCATCCCTGGACAACTGAAGATCAAAAAAGATTTCGAAGCCGGACAAACGTCACTTCTCTGAGTTCAACCAGGGCTCCGGGAAGCCGTAAAATGAGAAATCTTCTCCCTCCCGGACAAAGTGTCCGTTCAGGGTCCCCTGGATAGGTCGGTGCATCAACTCATAATGCTTCCTGGCTTGCTTTGCCCTGGCTCTTCCGGCCATCTCTCTTCTTTTCCTCGCCAAATCCTCTTTGGTAGGCAGATAACCTAAGCCAAAGGTATATGGGTTGTGCGGCACTTCGGCCGATGCTGCAACGCCCTTCCGGCCACTTCGCCCTAATCCTATCCCGGGCATGTGCTGAAGCTTATTTATAAGGTAGACAGACTGTGCATTGACGTATAGCCCCTTATCAACAGCTAGCTTATTCTGTACAACCCGGGCCTCAACTAGGGTGAATCCTGACAAGAATACGTCTTCCGCGCCATGTTCAATCTCCAGAACTGGTATAGAAACCCCTGACGGCGGATGTATTGAAGAATTCCCAAAAACGATTGCCACCCCCTTCTCGTGGGGGCATTTCAGCATTTGGTGTAAGGTGGAAGAGATGGCTTTCACCTGGTGCAGCCACGGCCGCCTAAGGAGTAGATTGAAGGTTACGGGAACATCCAAGACATGAAACTCAATGTCTTGTTGCCCTGGACCAACCTAATTCTTAATTCGTATGGTCCCCATCACCTCTCGGCTGGTATTATCATAGGCCCATATCACCTGGCTGTAGGCACAAAATCCGCGGGCTTCAACCTGATAGCATATGCCGTTCTCGACGAACACACATTGATAGAAGATCCTGTGTTAACAAGGACCACCGGTATCTATTTCTCTCTACACTCGACAGAGATATAGAGCGGTTTGTTATGATTTGAGCCCTCAGGCAGCAGTTCCTTGTCAATGAAGGTCAAGGTCAGGGAAGCTCCTCCGGGGAAAACCAGCCCTACTAACTGCTCCAGAGTTGTATCAATTGAAAGCTTGGCACTATCCATGGCTATAAGGACGGCCTGTCTGTGAACCCTTGAGGCCATTAGCAGTCCCCAGATGGAGATGTCTGCTTGAATCTTCTTTAGCTATTTCAGTACAACCTCCTCCTCTAGCAATTTTTCTTTCTGCCTCTTGGCTTCATTATCCTTCCTAGACGCCTTCGGCTGGTCCAAGTGTGGGGGCTTGAAATACCGTCCACTCCTGGTCATGTGGTCAACCTCCTCAATGTACCAGGTGTTATCTAGTTGGTTCTGCGCCCAATCTTCATCAGTGTGGGCAAGATGTAAGTCGTCGTTTTCCCACCACATCCTGTCGGCAACGACAGACAGCTGTCCGGCTCCGTTGCAACTGTTTCTGTGCTCACAACACGTTTCGTACCCTTAGGCGCCTTGGCTTTTCTAGCCCTTTCAAGATTCTTGATCTTTTCCTGCTCAAATCTCTTCAATGTAGCCTCTTGTTCGGCGTCTTCTGTACATACACTGCTCGGTTCTTGAACATAATTCTACACACCGGTGCTCTCCGGCGATACTTCCTGATTCCCGGACATTTCGGCCACTACTGATATTCCCGTTTCTGACGGTCCCTGTTGTGGCTAAGGTGCCTCAACAACATCTGGCTCGTCGTTAAGCCACCTAGTATTTTTTGCTGATCTATCCAAGTCGAACCAATTGATGTTCACATTCCCTGAGTCCTGTTCGTTGAAGAACTGCAGATTGGCAATATCCTCTTCCAGCTCTGTTAGGTCATCTAACCCCTGACTAGGTCCATCCTCCCGAACCACACTGATCTCTGCCCCAACTGGCAACTCTACCCCCGGCTTAGCTTGATCTGTTGATGTGATATAACCACTCGGGTTGTACACAAAGCTCCCAGACCCCTCGGGCTTTGAATCAACATTCCCACATACCTCCAAAGTCATCCCAATTCTATCTTCGATAGTCACCACTACCGGTTTAGGTTGGGTTTGGGAGGTGCTCAACATGCACAAGTCTGTGCTGTCCAGGATGAACACCTCAGGCTTGGGTAGGTGGGAGGGTGTGATGTATATGCTTGGGTCATATGGAATGGCCGCAGTTTGGATCAGGTTAATGTATTTAGGTGGTGGAACTTGGTTATGTAGTGTGAGTGGGTTGGTGGTGACATTCGGCTTCTCTAGAGGCATAATCACCTTATTGTCAATGAGATCCTGAATTTCATGACGCAGTCTGTAGCACTGGTCGGTGTTGTGACCATGCTGTTGGTGAAAAGCACAGTATTTGGCTGGGTTATGAGAAGCAGGAAGTTTGTCTAGTAATGGCCACGGCTCTAGGGGCTTCAAATACCCTTTTCTAATGAAAACCCCCAAGGCTTTGGAAAGGCGCATGTACAATGGAGTAAAGGTCCTTTGGCCTCAGGATGGATATCTGGCTATTTGTGAGCTGGTACCGGACGCACCGGTGAATGGGGTGGCTATTTTTGGTGTGATGGTGGTGACCATGCCCACATCGGAAGTTCTGGTAGCTGTAGAATTACTCGTGCTTGCATTCGAACTACGAGTAAATGCCCTCTTGGATTGCTCTCTCTCGTGGTCAATCAGACCCTGCTTCATAGCGTCCTCAATCTGTACCCCAATCTCGTGTAAATTAGCAAAGGTAGGGAGGGGTAAGACGATCATCTTTTGCATCAGTTTGGGTTGGAGGTTGCACACAACCATCCATATCTGATCTTTCTCGACCGGCCTGGTGGTTATCATAGAAGCTTTGGCTCTCTAATGGGTTACAAAGTCAGAGAAGCCCTCTTTTGGCTCTTGTTTGGTTGTCTCGAGATCACGAGTTGTGATCTTGATCTATGTGTTGTATGAGTACTGGGCAATGAAGGCCTCGACCATTTCTTCCCAACTTCTCTTGATAGAATCTTCCAACTTCGCATACCAGATGGCCGCGACACCCGACAGGGTCCAGCAGAAGAGGGAAAGCTTTTGCAGTCTGGGAGGCCCATTGGCCTTAGGATATCTGAGAACAACCGCAGGTGTACCATAGGATCTCCAGAACCATCAAAACGGTCTATATGCGGCATCTTGAACCAGTCTGGCAAAGTCACCGCCGAATCGGTGTATCCATCCTCTATGTCCGGAATAGAATTAACGCTTTGAGCTTTTTTAAACAACTTTTCTAACTTGCTCACTTTTAGTGCTGTTAGATCCACCTCAAATTCAAACGGTGTATTGACTGGATTAGCCAGTGCTTTGGACAGCTGAGGTAGGATTGGGGGTGGAACTGGCCCCGTTGGGACGTCCGTATTTTCCTGGATGTGTGCTGTCTCCCTGGGTGTTGGAACCCTAGGTGGGGGTGGAGGTGGGGGTGGTGGGGGTGGGGGTGGGGGTGGATGCAAAGTGGATGCTCCGGTTTGTTGTGGTTACTGCTATTGCTGAAGTCTGGCAATCAGCTCTGTCTATTGAGCCACAACCTCTGCCTGACGCGTGGCAAAATCTGCCTGGGGGGCAGCATCCTACTGCATGGCTTGCATAGTCTCTTGGAGCTGACGCATCATGTCCTCCATACTTGCCATAAGGTGCTGATTTGACTGAACAACAGGCATATCTCTCTGTGTGGTAGAAACGGAAACCTCAGCTTGACTACACACCGGTGGGGTGGATAAAGACCGTTGATCTGGTAACTGTTGTACTGATGAACTGCACCTAACTGACCTCCATCTAGTAACCGGGGGTAATGAAAAAGAACACTGCTTGTCCGTCAACTAGATCCTCGGATCGATAGAGCCTTCTACCTCTAACCCAGAGTGCTTTGGGGGAAACTGCCTTTTCGGAAGCAATTGTGTTATACTACCTTGCAAAATGATAAATAAAGCAAAATAAGGAAACAAACAACTAGAAAAACGGACAGCATTTCGGCTTAAATAAACACAACACACAGTTGACATTATAAGTTGAACACACTATTCTCAACACTGATCGCTGCCCCCAAATCACTGCCTGAAAACTGATACCCTTAGGTAAAACTGATTCCCCCAAATACTGATGCCCACAGACCTGATACCCAGACTTGCAAACTGATACATGCATTCCTGTAGAGACACACTCTAAAAGCACATAGCGAGCAAGTGAGAGCCAAAACAACCCTATGTTGGGGTAGGGTTTCCCTGTCCTATCTTGTCAGGAGCTAGGTTTCACTACACACGCAGCGGTTTCAAACAACCTATAATCGGGTAAGCAATCTGTCCTAGTTTGGAATAGTCTTTACGGATTCTGATATGCACTAGGTCGAATGGTCAAAAAGGGTGCCTCGGTAACAACTGAGGTTTGTGTTCCCATCGTGGCAGAGCCCGTAACTGGTCAGCCTTATGGCACGATTTTCAAAGCAAGCCTCCAGCAAATCGTTCAGGAATAGCAGACGGCAAACACAGTGTCCTAAGCGCACCAATGCAAATGCAATGCAAAGAAACACATAAGTGTAGAGAAAACAAGATATCATGAGTTCGAGTCAAGTTCTCTAATTTCCCCAGCAGAGTCGCCAGAAACTGTAGACCGCCCCGAACACTGCTCCGCGCATGAGGGCGCGAATTGTAGTTCTAGCTACTACAGTTCGGACTTCTGTCACGGTTCTGAATCTAATCTCACAAAGTGCAATGCAAGACTGATAAATCACCAAAGAGTCCAAATCCGACAAATCGTTTTGGAAAACTGATTTTAATCAAAAAGCGCCAAACATGGACTGCTTTTCCAAATTTCAGAGTCGCCACCTAAATATTTTGTTTTAGGAAATTTAGGAAACCCTGACTCATTCTTAAGGTCACGTGTCCGTCATCACCAAAGTTGCCTCGGCTCAGGAACTTGGGTACGAGAGAGGAAGGTCTTGAAATGAGCACCCCCGCTCGATCAAAGGATCGGCCTCTACTAACATGATATGTTGTTTTTGAAAACGAATGTGTTCTTATTCCGGTTATTAATCTAGAATTACTATGTGATGCGCACATCATACAAGTATAGACTAAATCACTCAAGTTGGAGCAAAACATCTCATGTTTGTTTTTCGAAAATGGTTTGAAGTTGCTACTCGCAAGTAGGCTAAGACGCGGATTTGCCACCCTCAGGTGGGCTTAGAAAAACATGATTTTGCCATTTCAAATGGGCTTAAAATGCACATTTTGATGAATTATTCCAATTCAAGCAATGAAGCCTTCATCCACAGGCATTCAAACAGTTAATCACTTAAGCAAGTAGCCTCATGGCAAGCATGCTATTATGGCAGTCACTTACACACATGCAAGGATGCTAAAGCGTAAAAGCTTACCTAGTACTCCGAGGCAAAACAAAAGCTAGTTAGAAATCATGCATGATCCTAGCTATGTCAAGAATGCCTAATGCAACACATGCAAAATGCAACTAAGATAGGCTTGGCTATTGTAAGATGTCATGTGAATGCAACTAGATAACATGTATTCAAAGTGGTATTGAAATACAATGCAGTTTGTATGATGTGCCGAGCTCGGTGCATGCAAGACAGATGAATGGATGCACGCATGCAAGCATAAGGTATGCTAATTGAAATATGCCCTAAACTAACCATCAAAAGCTGATAAGTAAAAAGGAGAAAGAAATGGGGTTGGAAGACAAGCATCACACACACGCACACTTATTACAATATTTGCCCTCTCGACGGAGGGTCCGAATGAATAATAGCAAAGCTACGCTAAGCTAAGCTAACTAACTAATCTAATTAAACTAATTAGACTAACTATTACAAACCAATTGAATAACTAGTAAACTACTTACTAATTATTACAACACTTAATCAATTAGCAACTTATTAATTAAATTAATTTACAAAACCATTCTAACTAACAAATAAAGCTTTAAAATATGCTGCCTCGGCTCTGCTTGGAAGATGAACATGCATGCACTTGGTTTCTCGCCCCGAAAAACTCTCCGGTTTGCTTTTTAGAGGCTTTGTTTGCAGGGTGTCTTCCAGAGCTTCCTGTTGAAACTTACCAAAACACTGCTGGGGAGTGCACCAGTGGCCTGCCGACCATGAGAAGCTGCTGCCGACCCCCCTGCAGGCCAAGGATGTGCACTGTCGACCACGGAAGAAGGGGTGCCGGCCAACAATGAGAGGGTGCCGGCTACTGGTGTGCTGTGACACCAAACTGCAATAGAGCACAAAATAAAGGAAATTAAGGGTCTCCCAAGAACATGTGTGTACTATGCCCCTCCATATCATCTCAAAACATCAAGGGAGAGGCACCATTCGGTCCAAAACCATCAATTAAGCATCGCAATGCATGATGGCCAAAGATCCAACTTGCACAAACTCAATAAATGCAATGCAAACAAGACTCTAGAACCATTACCTTATCATGGAAGATCAAAGGTAATGGAGACAAAGGGAATTAGCTCATTTTCATCACTTTGAGTATGAAATGGACCAATTCACCTTGTGTTCAACATAACGTCCGGTTGAACATGATGCAATGCACACATGTAACATGCTTATCTTGGTACATTTTACTTGATTGATTTTGTTTACACATTTTAACATTACCAATCCATTCATTAATCAACTTGTCCAAATGTGAAAGTCCTCTAATGGGAAAGATGGCCTCAGCCACAAGCACCTTGAGCATGAAAGAAGCCTCATGCTTTTGGTTAGTAGAAACCTTTAAGAGAAGGCTAAAACCATTGGGCATGAGAGCCTCAATTCCATTCTCAAGCCAACAAGGGGCTAAAGGCCTCTTTCAAAGCAAACGAAAGAGTGAAGCCTGGAGTAACATGGAAAACATTTCAGTGCTGAAATAGGATGCTAAAGACACTAAACCATGCAAGCAACGCATGCACAACATGTTAAGGGCCAAAGGCATTGAAACTAGTGACAAGCATTACACTAGAGGCATGCAACACAATGCTCAATGGACTAAACTAACTCCGGATAGAGCTTAAATAGGCCAAAACAGTGGCCTAAATGAACTGAAATGATGGCTTGAAAGGCAAGAAAATGATGCTCATGCAATAGCTCACATACAAGGCATAAGGTACAACTCTCAAGAGCACCTAAACAGTGAAAAGCATGGAAGTATGACAACACTATATGCTCTGAAATAACATGCCAAATGATGCCAAAACATGCACATATCACAAATGAGGCATGCTAAGAGGCTCAAAGCTTAAGGCTAGTAAAGGCACTTGTACCATGGCCATATCGAGCAAGCCCTAAAGGGCCAAAATGACTCAAAATAGACCCAAGGCAGGTCAAAACAATGCGAGAAACATGCTTTAACATAGCCAACATATGCTAGAATGAGAGGCATAAAACGTGATGCATGCAAGGCCAATGAGCATGATTACACTACAAGTGTAAGAAGTAAATGAGGGATGCTCTAAACAACCAAAAACAGAGTTGTATCATGGCAAAATAACACCAAAAACATGCTGAGATGGTAGCCCAAAAGCTTAGGCAAGCATGCATGCCAATTGGCTCATGATTGAGGCATAAAGCACAACCCTCCAAAACATTGAAAGAGTGATACACACGAGGGTATGACAGTAAAACATGCTCTGAAATCATATATCAAATGATGCTAAATCATGCAAATAGCCCAAGTAATGCATGCTAGTGTGCTCAAAACACCAAGCTAGTGGAGGGGCTTTGCACTATGGCTATACAAAGCATACATGACCAAAACCACTTAAAATAGAGCTTAAGCATGACAAAACATGTGTAAAAACTTGCTGGAGTGGAGCCAAAAACATGCTAAAATGGTGGTCCAAAGCATGATGCATGTTAAGGCTATATGAGGATTGCATTACAAGGGTGTGAAACATGCAAGAGGCAATCAAACCAACCCAAAACAGAGCTATATCATGCTAAAATAATACCAAAAACATGCTGAGATGGAGCCCCAAGGAGGTAGAAAAACATGCTAACTTGGTGAGCCATCAACACAAGCAAATAAGAGAAGAAGAGGGGGGATAACCCCCACAGGCCTCAAACAAACACTTTAAGCACTTAAAAACAAAGCTTTTTTCAGTTCAAACTTAGGCCTAAAACAACATGCAAATGTGGCTAAGATGGCATACAAAAATAAGCTTAAAAGGAGAATACACTCACCTTTGAAGGACAACAGCAAAGCAGACCTTCCTCTGAGCCAAAACCAACCTTTTGATGTCCAAACAAGACCCTCCAATACCTCAGCAACAAAGTGATGGTGCTTTACTAGGTGTTGTAGTGCAAAAGTGAAGAGAAAATACACTTTTGAGGCAATATAGCACAAATATAGAGATAGAGGGAGAATTCTAGTGAGAGAGGGATCTCTTTAGCTTAAAATTGTTGAACCTCTAGAAAGGAGGAGGAGTCTCCCCTTATATAGAGCAATGCAATGCAAAGCTTGCTTGACAAGCTTGAAATGGCCTCCATCCCTCCATACACGTGTGTGAAGGATGGCTCAGTGAAAAACAGCTGGCCCAAAATATCTAACATAAATATCTGCTGAAACAAGGTGGCTGCCGGCCATCAGTGGTGGCTGGCAGTGCCTCATTGATGGCCGGCAGGGCCTAACCCATGGTCGGCAGCCCTCTCTGATGGCCGGCATGCCATCAAGGACTTCACAAAGCAAAGACCAACTTATGGTCCAAAAATGAGACAGAATGGAAATAGGGTTTGGAAGGATCAAACTAGGAACATCCTGCCGCGAAATTCGAGTACCCGACGAGCAATCACACTTATCATCGGATGTACCTACAAGCGTATCCGAGTCTTGAGAACGGTCAAAAATGGGGTGTCTACAGTTGCCCCTCTTTGACAGAACTCGAAAGTCATGAAATGGCGGGAGTGAATGTCAAAGCCGAGAGACGACCCATTTTTGACAAGGCCGAAGACTCCGACAAACATTCAAAATAGCAATGTAGAGATGCGTCCGCAGGCTGGGGCAAAAGGCATATGACATGCACGATGCAAGAACATAACTTATGATTATGCAAAGCGACCTGTAATGAAGCATTTATGCAAAATAAACACAACAACTTAAGCTAACCGACAAGTTACAGTAAACCCATAAATCATACATTCTTGATACAAGAAAGAGATATAATATTCCATACATCAGAGTATTCTTACAAAAAAGTACTATATGTTGACAACAAAAGTAAATGCTCTATAGGCTTACAACTTTCCAAGTCAACACTTGGTTACAACAAAGAAGAGTTCTAATTCTTTTTACATAATAAGCCCTTGGCTTGATTTACATGTAATACAAAATGATAACAACAAAAATGATCTTTCAGCCTCTAAGCCTCCTAAGCTACGTCCTTGGAGGTGGCATGTCACCTGCACCTGAAAATGATGCCTCATATAGGGTGAGCCAAAGCCCAGTAGAGATACGCTAAACCAAATATGAGTAATAACTAAAACATTAGCATTTGATAAATGTTTAACTCATATAAACAAACGTACATCTCTTTCATAACCAATCCATATTCACAATTATATTTCAATCCCTTTCTGTTTCATTACCCAAACCGATTCATAGATACGGTTCTCTATTTATCCAGACAGTTTAAAATAAGACTACAACTCATATTAACAATACTTCGATCACGATCAATCAAAGTGTGACTACAACTCACATCATTAACACTTCAACACTTCAATTTCGAATGAGGCTACAACTCATATTGTTAACATTTCAATAGTTCAATTCATCTACGTTATGCAAACGTAATTGGGATTTCAGGACTTTCGACCTAGACACTCCGACCAACTTAGTTATCAATGGAGTCCATCCCCTATTTCCTCCGAAACAGGTTTGAGAGTACATCCCCTATCTCATCTCAAACCACGGATTACATCCCCTATCTCCTCCCAACAAGATACATATGCAATATATTTAAACGCTTTATCATGTACAATGATCAATCCAAGCACATATTCAATGTGTTAATTCAACCGTCATATTCAATGACATAACTCATTTGATTAGTTTCAGTTTTTCCTAATCAACATACAATGTCTACAACAATCAAGACTATCCTCCACCGATAGCCCAAAAAAATTATTTCTAAATAGATAATAAATTCATCAATAGATAAATTATCAACAATTTCATAGGAGAGTGATTAACTAATCCACCTACACCATTCAATCTCATAATTTCCCAATTTCATGATTTTCATCTCAATTTCACATTTTCATATTTTCCCAAATTAATTATACAAATTAATCAATCACATTAAAATTAGGGCTTTTCCTCATTTTTTTCCAACTTTAGCCCTAAGGCTCACTTTCATCAATTCAACAACAATAATTCCATTTTCCAAGGTCTCACATACACATGGAGTTTAACAATTGAAAACCTCCTTTTTTTATAACTTCAAAACAAACCCTAACTTTCCCAAAATTCCCAAATAACACCATCTATACAAAATACCCAACATTTAGGTCAAAACTCATAGAGAGGAGTAGGTTATCCATACCTCAAGTGAAGAGACTCAAAGGAGATGAAGTTGAAAACCCAAGATGCTCCAAACCCAATGTTTTTCGGATCAAAACGAAGGCCACCCCAAACTTAAGCTTTTATACAAAGGAAATAGTGTAGGAGAACCCTAGATCAAGAGTTCTTGTAGAGAGAAGTGGTGGTTTAGAGAGAGAAGCAGCTGGGGCTAGGGTTTGAGTAAAGAAGATGATGAAAAGTGAGTAAAAAACCCATTGCTGCAAACTGATATACTCAAGGCTCGTTCGAGCGAATGAATGGTCGCTCGAGCGACTAGACACAAAAGAACCTCGTTCGAGCGCAAGAAGCGTCGCTCGAGCGAGTAACACGAAACTTCAGGTCTGCAACCCAGAAGCACGCTCGAGCGTAGGAGTCCTCGCTCGAGCGAAGAAACCCAAAACATATAGCTCGCTCGCTCAAGCGAAAGAAAGCTCGCTCGAGCTAAGAAACACAACCTTCAGGTCCAAACTAGACGCAGACGTAGATGCAGATGCATGCTCGAGCGCAAGAAAGCTCGCTCAAGCCAATAGACACACCACCCAAAGCTCGCTCGAGCGAACGAACTCTGGCTCGAGCGAAGGAACTAAAACACAGAGCTCACTCGAGCGACAAAGGCTTCGCTTGAGCGAGGACACCAAAAACTGGGCAGCAACCATTTGTTTCAAAACATACCCAATCTGTTACAAACCTGCCCAACACATCCCAAAACTCAAATACAAAGAATTAAAGAACAGAAAGAGACATAAACAACAATACTCAACCATGGAACCCAAGTCCGGAATACTATACATAAAGGGAAAAAACCCGGGATCGCTATAACCTCACCCCCTTATAGAATTTCGTCCCCGAAATTAGATATAAGTTTCAAAATTGTGTTTTCTCAATTCTCAATAAGATTACAATTCAATATTCAACATCCTGATCCATTACCGGTCATTCTATCTCTTTTCAAGAGGCAACTTACAATATAATCTTCAACATGCATTATCAACATGCATTCCTTTGAATTTCAACAAGTCTCAATGCCATGTTCCATAATTCTTTAACATATTCAATGTTAATGACATATTTGCATTTCTATAACATATTTAACATATACAATGTTAAAGTAAATTTCCATTCTCAAGGCATATTCAACAATTACAATACTTCCATAAACCAAAACATATACAATGTTCTTAGAGTTTATCAACAAAACAAAGCTTCCATTACATGGTTAAACATTAACAAACAAGTCCGGATATTTCTCACGGGCATCCAACTCACTTACCCAAATGGCTTCCTCAACCCTGTGATGTTTCCACAATACTTTTACCAAGGGTATCGTCTTGCCTCACAAGACTTGTTCCCGTCTATCCAAGACCCTCACCGGTCTCTCCTCGTACGAGGCATCCTCATCTACCTCTAAGTCGGTCCAATCCAATACGTGTGACGCATCCGGCTCGATCTTCCGAAGCATACTAACATGAAACACGTCATGCACTCCGGACAACTGCGGCGGTAAAGCTAGACGGTATGCAACCTCCCCAATCTGTTTAAGGATCTCAAAAGGGCCAATAAACCGAGGGGACAACTTCCCACTCTTCCCAAACCTCATCAAACCCCGCCTAGGTGATATTTTCAGAAAGACGTGATCAACCGCCTCAAATGCCAAAGGCCTCCTCTGACAGTCGGCATAACTCTTTTGGCGACTTTGGGTTGTAACTAGCCTCCTACAGATAAGCTCAGCTTTCTCCGTCGTCTCCCGAACCAACTCCGGGCCCAACAAAGGTGCATCACCCACCTCGGCCCAACACACTGGAGACCTACACAGTCGGCCATACAAAGCTTCAAACGGTGCCATACCAATACTCGATTGGAAACTGTTGTTGTAGGAAAACTCCACTAAGGGCAAGTGCCTCTCCCACGACCCACTAAAGTCAAGGACACAGCCTCGAAGCATATCCTGAAGGATCTGAATAGTACGTTCGGACTGCTCGTCAGTCTGAGGATGATAAGCCGTGCTAAAGGTCAATCTAATGCCTTTGCAAACTCTGCCACAACCTAGCCGTAAAGCGTGGATTTCTATCTGAGACGATCGACACTGGGACCCCGTGCAACCTCACTATGTCTCGAATATACAAGTCGGCAGGATAATCTACCGAATCTCTCACGTGCATAGGAATAAAGTGCGCCGACTTAGTCAACCGGTCTACTACCACCCAAATAGCATCACCACCCCGTTGAGTCCTTGGAAGACCCACAATGAAGTCCATCGTGACATGCTCCTATTTTCACTCGGCTATAGGCAAGGGTTGCAACAAACTCGCTGGCCTCTGATGCTCGGCCTTCACTTGTTGACAAGTAAGGCACTTAGATACAAAAACTGCCACATCTTTCTTCATCCCCCTCCACCAAAACTTGCGGCTCAGATCACGATACATCTTAGTGCTTCTCGGATGTACCACAAGGCGTGAATGGTGAAACTCTCGGAGTACTTCCTCTCGGTAAGACTCCGGCACAAACAAACGGTCTCGGTACCTCACACTCAGGTCAGGATACACAGTCAAACCCTTCTCTACTTTCCCACTGGAGATCTTTTCCCGGAGGGATTCTACCTCAAGGTCACTTCTCTGTGCCTCTAACACCCGATTCATAAGTGTAGGTTGCGCAACTACAGAAAACAAGGCTGCAGACTCAACAGATTTGCCCAGAAGCAAATCAAACTCGCCAAGTGCACCCAATGTTTCCCACTCCCGAATGGCTATATAAGCTACATCACTAATGAATTTCTTACTAAGGGCATCGGCCACAACATTGGCCTTTCCCGGATGGTAATGCAACTCGAAGTCGTAATCCTCTATAAACTCCATCCACCTCCTCTGCCTCAGATTCAAGTCTTTTTGTGTAAACAGATACTTCAGACTCTTATGATCCGAGAACACTTTGAATCTCTCACCATAAAGGTAGTGCCTCCAAATCTTCAAGGCAAAAATCACAGCTGCTAACTCCAGGTCATGTGTAGGGTAATTCCTTTCGTGTGTTTTCAACTGACGTGAGCCATAGGCTACAACTTTCCCTCTTGCATCAACACACAACCCAAACCCTCTCGTGAAGCATCACAATACACTGCATTACCCAAACCCCTCTCCGGAATAATCAAAACTGGAGCGGTGGTAAGTCTAACTTTAAGTTCTTGGAACGACTTTTCACAAGTCTCACTCCACACAAACTTGACCATTTTTCGCGTCAATCTAGTCAACGGCGAAGCTAGCCTGGAGAAATATTTCACAAACCTATGGTAATACCTAGCTAATCCTAGAGAACTGCGGATCTCAAAAACATTCTTAGGCTATGCCCAGTCCTACACTGCCTTTATCTTGGATGAATCTACAGTCACCCCTTCCCCGGATACCACGTGGCCTAAGAATTTAACCTCTCTTAGCCAGAACTCACACTTCCCAAACTTAGCATACAGCTTGTGGGCTCTAAGTAACTCAAGCACCACTCTCAAGTGTTCCTCGTGCTCCTCCTCAAAAGGTGAATAAATCAGAATGTCGTCCACAAAGACAACTACAAAGCGATCTAAGAACTCCCAGAATATCCGGTTCATCAAGTCCATAAACACAGCCAGTGCATTGGTGAGTCCAAAAGGCATCACTAGAAACTCATAATGGCTATATTGCGTACGGAATGCCGTCTTCGGGATGTCCTCCTCCCTGACCCTCAACTGATGGTAACCCGATCTCAAGTCTATCTTAGAGAAACAACGGGACCCTTTCAACTGATCAAACAGATCATCTATACGAGGCATAGGGTACTTGTTCTTAATCGTAGCCCGATTCAACTTTCGATAGTCAATACAAAGTCTCAAAGTCCCATCTTTCTTTTTAGTAAAGAAGGCCGGTGCTCCCAAGGAGAAGTACTGGGGCGGATAAAACCCTTATCTAGCAATTCCTGGAGTTGAATCTTCAACTCACTCAACTCGATTGGGGCAAAACGATACGGTGCCATGGAAATCGGTGCTGTGCCAGGCACTAAGTCAATAGAGAACTTGATCTCTCGGTGCGATGGTAAACTAACAAGATCCTCGGGAAAGACGTCCGAGTACTCACAAACCACTCTGGGCAACTCAATCTGGGTCTTATCACACTATCTACTCACACAGCTAGTGAGAAGACAACTAAGCTCACTCCGCCCTTGCGGATCATATACTGGTGGCTAGACTCTACCAACTCGATCTCCCAAGAAATGAAAACAATCCCCGCTCAAGGTACATACAGTAACCCTCTGGCGGTAGCAATCAATAACAGCCCGGTATGACGATAACCAGTCCATACCCAAAATCACATCAAAACCTGACATATTCATTACTACAAAAGAAAATGGAAGCCGGCGGTCGGCGACCTCTATATCACAACCCCGACACCCCTGTTTCAAAATCAACTCACCCCCAATGGGTGATACTACACAAATAGGATAAGCTAAATGCGCCAACTCCAACCCCAAAACAGATGAAAATGTAGCAGATATAAAGGAATAGGATGCACCTGTATCAATCAACACATTAGCAACCGAGTTGCAAAACAAAAAGGTACATCTCACAACAGACGTAGTCGGTATAAGATCCTGCGCTGTAACAGCATACACACGCCCTGTAGGTCTCTGATCAACCTGCTCACCTCTCGGAGCATGACTGATGTACAGACTGAGCCGAAGAGGCTCCCTAATTGGCCCTTGAGGCCTGAACTGACTGAGTTGGCTAAAAACTCTGTGTCTGTCTCGAACCAGATGCACCAGATGTGCCACTCAACTGGGGGCAAAACCTTTTTAGGTGCTTGTCCTGCCCACACTGATAACAAGTGAGCGGTTGACCTTTACCCTGACTCTGGCTTTGAGGACGAGCCGAAGATGAAGCTGCTCTCTGCCCTCCTCCCCTTTACGGGCAAGCTGGAGACTTGTGGCCCAGCTGACCACATTTATAACAAGTGATGTCTCTCTGGCTGCCCCTCCCAGAACCTAAACTCGGCACTGGAAAGGTAGATCTCGGAAACGCTCCATAGGACTGCTAAGGGTTAGAACCCCTCTGCCTCTTACCGTCCTCCTGGCCTTCCTGACTCCTCTTGGAGCCCCTCATCCTATCCTCCTCCGCCTGCATAATGGTCTCAAGATGGGCTGCAGCCTGCACCAGGCGCCCATACTCCCTAGTCATGGACCCGGCTACTCGAAATTGGAGTCCGGTCCTTAATTTCTTCTCAAACTCAAGACAGCGGCGTTCCTCAGACTCCACCAACTCACGTGCAAACCTCGATAAACTGATAAATGTGGCCTCAAACTCGACCACTGGTGTATTCAGTTGCTTGAGCTGATAGAACTGATCCCTTAACTTCTCCCTAACAGTGGGAGGCAAAAACTTCTCCTAGAAAGCATCTACAAAAGCCTCCCAAGTTCCTCCAATACGCCAACCTGCAAATTTCCACCACTGACCAGCGTCTCCCTTCAGCTGGAAGGACGCTAAGGTCACCTTTAAGTCTCTGTCTTCGATGCCAAGCATCTCAAACGTCTTCATCATCTGCTCAAGCCACTCATCAGCCTTAAGTGGCTCTTTAGCATCCCCCAGAAACTCATCCGGATTAGACCGGAAAAACTCCCTCTTCAAAAATGACGGCCCTGCCTCAGCTACATGAGCCTCGACTTGATTCTCAGCTAAGAGAATGTCCATGGATTCCCTCAACGCTTCTACCATCTCATAGGCTAAGGCGCCCATTACCTGCTGACCTACTGGCTTGGCCACATTGGCCTGACCAACACCCTCCTGCTGTGCCAGAATTTCATCCGGTATAGGCATCTCTTGCCTCCTAGGCCTACCACGCGTACCACCACGTCCTCGTCTTGATATCCTAATAAGGGTAACAAAAGGATTAGCATATTCACAAATGTGCCGAAGCTATTTCACTCGCATCCTAATACAATGGACAACTGTAAGTCACTCCACGTAAGCACATAATCACATAAACACTTACGAATTTCATTTCCCGATAGTGACCGTTTCGAGGCGTCACTAGAGTTCCAGTTAGAAACGACAGTGATCAGGTGCCTTTCCAACAGGACTCATACCTATATAGTCACATAAACATGTTATCACATAAGCACATAACATTACACTTAAGTCTCTAACAAGCGAGACAAACCCATTGTGGTGCTAACTACTTCCCATGTACCCAAAGTATTCAAACCCAACCTGGCTTTGATACCAAGTTGTAATGCCCTCAAAATAAACCCATAAATCATACTTACATGATACAAGAAAGAGATATAATATTCCATACATCAGAGTATTCGTACAAAAAAGTACTACATGTTTACAACAAAAGTAAATGCCCTATAGGCTTACAACTTTCCAAGTCAACACTTGGTTACAACAAAGAAGAGTTCTAACTCTTTTTACATAATAAGCCCTTGGCTTGATTTACATGTAATACAAAATGATAACAACAAAAATGATCTTTCAGCCTCTAAGCCTTCCAAGCTACGTCCTTGGAGGTGGCATGTCACCTGCACCTGAAAATGATGTCCCATATAGGGTGAGCCAAAGCCCAGTAGGGATACGCTAAACCAAATATGAGTAATAACTAAAACATTAGCATTTGATAAATGTTTAACTCATATAAACAAACGTACATCTCTTTCATAACCAATCTATATTCACAATTATATTTCAATCCCTTTCCGTTTCATTACCCAAACCGATTCATAGATATGGTTCTCTGTTTATCCAGACAATTTAAAATAAGACTACAACTTATATTAACAATACTTCGATCACGATCAATCAAAGTGAGACTACAACTCACATCATTAACACTTCAACACTTCAATTTCGAATGAGACTACAACTCATATTGTTAACATTTCAATACTTCAATTCATCTACGTTATGCAAACGTAATTGGGATTTCGGGACTTTCACCCTGGACACTCCGGCCAACTTAGTTATCAATGGAGTCCATCCCCTATCTCCTCCCAAACAGGTTTGAGAGTACATCCCTTATCTCCTCTCAAACCGCGGAGTACATCCCCTATCTCCACCCAACAAGATACATATGTAATGTATTTAAACGCTTTATCATGTACAATGATCAATCCAAGCATATATTCAATGTGTTAATTCAACCGTCATGTTCAATGACATAACTCATTTGATTAGTTTCAGTTTTTCCTAAACAACATACAGTGTCTACAACAATCAAGACTATCCTCCACATAGTCCAAAACAATTATTTCTAAACAGATAATAAATTCATCAATAGATAAATTATCAACAATTTCATAAGTGAGTGATTAACTAATCCATCTACACCATTCAATCTCATAATTTCCCAATTTCATGATTTTCATCTCAATTTCATATTTTTATATTTTTCCAAATTAATTATACAAATTAATCAATCACATTAAAATTAGGGCTTTCCCCCCCATTTTTTTTCCAACTTTATCCCTAAGGCTCACTTTCATCAATTCAATAACAATAATTCTATTTTCCAAGGTCTCGCATACACATGGAGTTTAACAATTGAAAACCCCCTTTTTTTATAACTTCAAAACAAACCCTAACTTTCCCAAAATTCCCAAATAACACCATCTATACAAATTACCCAACATTTAGGTCAAAACTCATAGAGAGGAGTAGGTTATCCATACCTCAAGTGAAGAGACTCAAAGGAGATGAAGTTGAAAACCCAAGATGCTCCAAACCCAATGTTTTTCGGATCAAAACGAAGGCCACGCCAAGCTCAAGCTTTTATACAAAGGAAATAGTGTAGGAGAACCCTAGATCAAGAGTTCTTATAGAGAGAAGTGGTGGTTTAGAGAGAGAAGCAGCCGGGGCTAGGGTTTGAGTAAAGAAGATGATAAAAAAGTGAGTAAAAAACCCGCTGCTGCAAATTGATAAACTCGAGGCTCGCTCGAGCAAAGGAATGGTCGCTCGAGCGACCAGACACAAAAGAACCTCGCTCGAGCACAAGAAGCGTCGCTCGAGCGAACAACACGAAGCTTCAGGTCTGCAACCTAGAAGAACGCTCGAGCGTCGGAGTCCTCGCTCTAGCGAAGAAACCCAAAACATATAGCTCGCTTGCTCGAGCGAAGGAAAGCTCGCTCGAGCCAAGAAACACAACCTTCAAGTCCAAACTAGATGCAGACGCATGCTCGAGCGCAAGAAAGCTCGCTCGAGCCAATAGACACACCACTCAAAGCTCGCTCGAGCGAAGGAACTTTGGCTCGAGCGAAGGGACTAAAACACAGAGCTCGCTCAAGCGACAAAAGCTTCGCTCGAGCGAAGGCACCAAAAACTGGGCAGCAACCATTTGTTTCAAAACATACCCAACATGTTACAAACCTGCCCAACACATCCCAAAACTCAAATACAAAGAATTAAAGGACAGAAAGAGACATAAACAACAATACTCAGCCATGGAACCCAAGTCCGGAATACTATACATAAAGGGGAAAAACCCGGGATCGCTATAGTTTTGGAAGTAGGGTTTTTTTGGGGTGTGGGGATGTGGGGAGTGTGCATTCAATTGGTAGAATGTTTTCACAAGGATAATTTTGGTATTATTTGAGGGGGCAAAAGAAATTTTGAAGGTCTCAAAATTTATAAGTGAGAGTCCAAAGAAATGGAGGGTCCAAAATAATTTATGAGGTGCTAATAGCACTACTCTAATTCTACTACGAAAAAAATTAAATGAAAAATTGATCAGATTTAAATTTATAATTATCAAATATTTTTAATAAGCCATCAATTTTTTATTCAAGTTCTAGCCTGATTTGGTTTTAAATAATTTTTCAGATATAAATATATCTTTTAAGAAGGGTAAATTATATCATAGTCCCTGTATTTTGTCTCTTGTGTCAATTTGATCTCTGTAATTTTAATTAGCTTGATTTTGACCATTAATTTTATGTTTTGTATTAATTTGGTCCAATTGATAATGTCGGTTAAGGTTTTTAAAATAAAATAGTTATGGAGTTGGTTGACATTAACTTACTGAATTTAACAAATTTATAATTTTATCTATAAAATTATAACAGATGCTACTCATGTGTGTATTTTCAATATGGAAAATGTTTGGTAGCTCAAATTCTTGTGGCTCAAATGGCTCAACTCTGTCAAAACGACGTCGTTTTACACTCAAAATCTGTCAAAACGACGTCGTTTTGACAGATTTGAGCCATTTGAGCCACAAAAATTTGAGCTACCTAGCATTGTCGTTTCAATATATATAAATAAATAAATAAATAAACTAGCAATTATAACAATTGGACCAAATTCAGACAAAATTATGAATTCAGGATCAAACTCGAACAAATTAAAATTGCAAGGACAAAAATAACACTAGAGTTAAATATAAGGACTACTAATGTAATTTATTCTTTTAAGAATAACCACATAATTTCTTAATTAATTTTAAAATTGTTAATAAATATATCAAACAAAAATATACATAATTCCTATTTTTGTTATAATTTTTTTAAAAAGTATATTTACTAATTAAAAATTAAATAAATAGGTGCATCTACTAACTCATGGATTGGACATGAACTAGACGATTCTCTAAGAACTATACTTAAATCAATAATTATTGGCAAAAAAATCGACTTGAATTAAATTTTCTTAACTACTGTTTAGTGTTTAATCCACTATTAAAACCCTCCAAATTTGCTCATATTAGTCACAAATTGATAAGTTATGATAAAATTTAAATTTATTAGGACTAGAATATGACCTACAATTTAGGGTGGCTCTATCTTAGATAGTTTTTTCATCCATAAATGTATATAACTATTCATTTAATAGTTTTGAACATAAATATATAGTTTTTTAAACTAAGTTCTAAATTTTTAATTATTATAAAAAATACTTACAAATATCTATTTACTAATTTAATAAATAGATATGTCAAATGATTCATATAAGTTGGAAATAGACAAAGATAATTATTAACGATTAGGTGAATGACAAGTTAGCGTAAATCTAAACTTAAGCCTAAATTTAATATTACAAGTGAATTCTAAACCAGTTTTACGTAAATCTTATAACATAAGATAAATTATAATTTTGATGTTAGACAAATTATTAGACTTTACAAAATATGAAAAAATAAATATATTTACAAATGTAATTTACCTCTATCCTTTGATAAATTAAATTTACGAAACTCATAAGACGAAATGTATTTATATTTTATCATAAATATAATTTTTGTGATTTATTTTTTAATTTTTACCAATGAAGTTATGACATGTATTTGTTATTAAGAACTAAGACCATATAATTAATGGCATAAGAATTATAAAAAAAAAAATCTCTTATATGTAACTGTGATAAAAATGAATAAAATTTCATTGATTTTAAATTATTTTTACTAAATATTCTAGATAAATTTTTTACATTATTATTTAATTTTAAAAATTAATTTTTGATTATTTAAGTATACCCGTGCATAGCACAGGTAATTGTGCTAGTTTCCTTATAAAAAAAAAGGGAAAATATTTGGTAGCTCAAAATTTTGTCGCTCAAATGGCTCAAATCTGTCAAAACGACGTCGTTTTACTGTCACGCCCCACTTTTTATTACTCGAAGTATTACCAATTTCAATTACTTAATTCCATTTCAGAGATAACATGCGGAAATAAACTCGTATATTCTACTCGTAGAAGTGAATAACATTGCTCTCATTCGTATGCAAGTAAGTACAACATGAGTATAATAAATAAATTGCCCTTGGGCTTACATCATTAACGAACCAAGAAAGAGGGTGCAACCCTTTTACACATATGGCATTCCGCCAATACAGGAGAGGCCCCGTGGCCAACAAATTAGAAGATCCAAATCTTGCAGCACATTCAGCTCAACACCTGAAAAAGATTCAACAACGTGGGATGAACATATAGTCTAGTAGGGATCTCAACATGGCCCTCAACAATAACAACTTACAGATAGCTATGTTCATGAATGCTCAATCTCATACTAAGGTAGTAATGTGACAGTTTGCACAAAATATACATAAGTATAAACTTTTCTCGAAAACAACCAGTTTAATCAACGCCATAGGCGATTCATCTTTCCTTTTTCCTTTTTATTAACCCCTGTTCCTAATCTTTCATAACATTAACAACTCCTTAGGAAATAAATTCACTAAGCCCACTACTCTCTTCCATTTTCCAAACATACACAGATGTGCCTTTTCAAAACATATATTTCTTTAAAATATCCGTTCTCCTTCACACTTTCCAAAAGAAAAAAATTGACATTTTGGCTTCTTCCCGATACAATCAAATCTATACATGCACCGTTATAAAAAGGGAGATAACAACTCACCAACATGCATAAGATAAACCAATGAGACAACTCGGCCCTCCAAAACTGTAACCAACACAATCCATGATATTCCCAGACACACCGAAACATCAACAACAAAACTTTGCTCTACTAGCTATGTGCGTAGTAAGCCAAAGATACACCTCTCACAACAACATGCCAGTTTACCAGGCGCTAGTTGGAAGGGTATGGTGCCTTAGATTCTCAGTGCAGTCAGTTCTCCAGGTGCTAGCTGGAAGGTCACGGTACCTCTGATTTTAGCGCAAGGTATAACACCACCAACCAAAACATAACAGGGCATAACTAACATGTATAGCACACATACATAAACCATCAAGATACAAGCAATGTGTTAAAGTATATGAACACATAACTAATTTCTCCCGAGCAAGTATACATATATAATGTATCTCAGCATTTCATCACATACAATGCTCAATCAACAGTGGTATAACGCATACATAACAATCCAACGCATCCGTGTCATCCTCCATCGATGACCAAGGACAAAACCTCTAGATGCAAATATTTAGTACATCTATCAAAGACTCAATTGCTATGAGACCATAAACCCAACAACAACATTAACATGGTAGTTAAAGATACAATCCCTCACATGTGTGTGTTCAACACTCAAGAAACAACAATCCAATTTTCATACGTATTTCAAAAAAACTTTTCCCATTTCGCAAAACAAGTTCCATTTCCTTTTGTTTTCACAAAACCAACTCCGTTTCTTTTGTTGTCACAAAACCAAATCTGTGGATAATAAAGCCATAACTCATATTAGTCCATTATATTCATTTCAAACCCATTCCAAAGCCATGGTTAATCCCTTAGGCATTAACACCTTCACCCAACTCACAATAACGATAGAGATTTACAACATAGGTTAACTACCCTCCATTTTAATTTACCAAATCAAAATATAATTTAGGGCTTTTCTTCTTTCAACTATAACATGCTAATTTACACTTCAATTAGCCCAAAACAACCGTCAATGATAATACAACCATTTTCAAACAACCAACCCTAGGTTCTTTCTCATGATTTCAAACAAATCTAACATGGATATGATTTTCATGCAATACAAAATTACCACATGTCTATCTATACGCGAAGTATTGAAAAGAACAAGGAAATCCCTACCTCAAATGTAGAACCCAAGGAGAAGAATAGCTAAACTCAAAAGTGCTCCAAATACCAAATTTCTCGGATCAAAATGTAGCCCTCAATGATCAACACACTATTTGTAAAGGCCAAAGGGTAGGAGAATACTCTAACTAGATCAATCCCTAGAGAGAAGGTAGGTTTCTAGTGAGAGGGGCTCTCCAATGGAGTTTTAGAAAAGTAAGAGAGAGAGAGAGGATGTAAAAAGTGATCTAAAATAGCCTAGCTGCCAACTGATATACGACTCTCCCGCTCGAGCGGATAAAAGGACGCTCGAGCGTCAAGTACAAAAATTGGACCCGCTCGAGCGCAAAAAGTCTCGCTCGAGCTCCAAGACACAAGAACAAAACACACACGCTCGAGCGCGAGAACCAGTCCGCTCGAGCGTAGATTCTCCTCTCTCAGTATCTTCACCGACAAAGCTCACCCCGCTCGAGCGCCAACAGACCCGGTTGAGCGTAAGGAAACCCGCTCGAGCATGAAAAACACACCTGCAGAAGTTTTGTAGAGACACGAAATACTGGAACTGCGAAAACCCCGCTCGAGCGTAAGGAGACCCGCTCAAGCGTACCACCAAAAAAATCTGGGCGACAAGGAATGGGACTAAGGCTCAACCAACCTGTTCGAAACACGCTCAACACAACCCAAAACTCTAAAACAAAGAGTAAGGGATAGAAATGAGGATAAGACAACAACAAATCTATGGAACCAAGTCCGGATTACAGTTCAACAGTAACAGAGAAAACCGGGATCGCTATATTTACACTCAAAATCTGTCAAAACGACGTCGTTTTGAGTTATTTGAGCCATTTGAGCCACAAAATTTTGAGCTACCTAGCATTGTTGAAAAAGAAAAAAAAGAAAAAAAAAAGTAATTTGTCTAGCATCTCTCACACTTATATGTACAGTTTCTTTTATCAATTTTAAAAATAATTACATAATCTATTAACCCTCATGTCTCTCCTAAAATTTCACCTTTCTTAAAATAAAAGGGTAATTTCTCTTACATTTTCACTTTTTTCTATATAATTGAAAAGGTAATTTTTCTCACATTCTCCTGTTTCTCTATAATTTAAAAAAAAAAGAAAGAAAGAAAGTAATGTATCATCTCTCGCACTCATATGTACGGTTATTTATTTATTTATTATTATCAATTTTAAAAATAAATAAATAATCTATTAATCCACATGTTTCTCCTATAATTTTACCTTTCTTAAAGAAAAAAAAGGTAATTTCTCTTGCATTTTCATTTTTTCTATATAATTAAAAAATAATCTATCTATATCTCTCACACTCTCATATAGATATATGATTTCTCTCAACGTAACAATGACAATC
Source organism: Camellia sinensis (assembly GCF_004153795.1). Taxonomy (NCBI): domain Eukaryota; kingdom Viridiplantae; phylum Streptophyta; class Magnoliopsida; order Ericales; family Theaceae; genus Camellia; species Camellia sinensis. The sequence continues at coordinate 99,647 of NW_021025047.1, read as the reverse complement.
ACATTGCCTTACATTTCTTACTTTACCTCTTACACTTTCTTATGGCAACCAGCAAACAACAACGTCTACTATCAAATTTATGTTATTGGTTTTATTGGTGTTGTGCATATATAAACATCAACTCATTAATCCCTTACACGTTCTAATGGATTACACTGCATAATTGTTGTTTAAACAACCTAATACTTCAATTTCAACAAAAATATATGTTTATTGTTTATGGACAAATTAATGCTATGAATGTGGAATTTATGATTGGTCCTATGTTGAGTATGGGTTGTTGTGCTCTTCTACCCGCTTACACTTAAGAAATTGTTAAGAGTAAGAGTTTTCAGAATAAATTTTTGTGATATTTTAATTTAGTTGTTCTTGATCTAGGTAGTTGTGATGACCCGGTACATAATTCACCGCGTCCTTTTGAGTTATGTTGGAATTACTTTCGTTAGAGTGTCGGGTTTTAACGTATAATCCTGTCAACTGTTGGGTTCGTTGTTTTGAAAACTTTCCTCAAAAATTTTGGTTCTTATTTATTTCTATCTCGAGTTTCACTTGTTCAGATGGTGCGAGGTTGAATCCGGAATACCTTGGGCTGAACTGGAATTTTCCTGACTGAAAGGCAGAGCCGCACGTGCAGGAGAGGGGCCGTGTAGATGCGCCCGCGTGGGGGGCCCTCGCTACAGTTCGGACTCGATTTGTGTCATGGTTCTTAATCTGAACCAAAGAGTCCAAATCCGGCAAATCGTAAGTATAGACTAATTTGCAAAAATTAGAATGCTTTGACATCATGTTTGTTTGAAAATTGTTTTGAATACACGTCAATTGAAAAGGTGAGTTTGTACATTAATCAATTTGTCCCAATTTTAGCAATTAGCCTTCATCCACTAGCATTCAAACAGGTATATCATCTAAGCATTTAGCCTCATGGAAAGCATGCTCGACATGGCAATAATCACGTGCAACGTGATATGCTAAAGCAATGAATACTCACCTAGTACTCCAAGGCAAGCCAAAAGAAATAAAAGAGTTAGAAAAAATACATAATCCTTTGGATGCAAAATTACTAATGCAACACATGCGATAAACAATTAATACGCTCGGCTACTAACATGGCATGTGAATCAATTCAAGACATGTAATGAATCACGTATTCAAGCACTGAATTTAAACATTTGGTTAGTATGATGAGCCAAACCTTGGATGCATGCAAGACAATGGATGCAAAGCATAAAGATGCTAATTTGAAAAATGATGTTCTATACTAACCATCATAAGCAAATAAGTAAAAGAGAGAAAGACGTGGGATTGGAAGACATACAACTTATTACATGTTCGCCCTCGTGCAAGAGGGTGCAAATCAATGTCCGAGAGTTCGAATTAAACTAACTATTACAAAACCGAATGAATGAAAAAGTAACTAACTAGCTAAGCTATAATTAACTAACTAGCTAATCTATTACAACAAAATAAACTAACTATCTAGCGAATTATTGCTACAACAATATTAATTACGATGATGATATTACAACAATATTGAAATCATTAATTTACAATTTACAATGGAAGCACAAAGATGGCATGCTCATAGCGGTCTTAGAAGTAACTCTATCTGCCTTCCTTAGAATTTGTCTTGTTTCACCTTCAGTCACTGCCCTATGCTTCTGCAAAACATACTGCCTTACCAAACATTGATGGTTGGCCGGCCCCCAATGAAGCTCAGCCGGGCCCAAATAAGGCATGTCGTGCCTTAATTTTATGCAAAATCCTATTTTTGTGCTCTGAAGTGAAAACAGTGCAGACAGAGTTATTCTGAACTATGTTTGTCCATTCTACTTTTCTCTCTCATGGTAAGCCTCAAGAGAAGAACGAAGTCATTTCCAAAACCATCAATGAGAAAATTGATTACTTGATGAGTTAGGGCATGATTTTGGACAAAAATTAATGAATGCAATGAATCAATAACCACCCCTCCTTCCTATCATGAAATAAGCTCAAAAAGGGAGATAGGAACGCTTCAAGGCTCATCGAAATATCATGAATTGATATAAGACAACCCTTGACACAATAGACTCTCCATAACATTCTGTTGAATCCAAGCAATATAACTCATTTTCTTTATATGGGTTGGTTCATTTTAGCGATTTTTAGACCTTTCCATTCTTTTGTCCATTAAGTCCAAGGTGATGATTACGTCCACTAAATGAGAGGCGTGTCAAACAAGAAGTGATTCTTAACATGAAAGAGAGACTATGTCGTTGGCGATGAACCTCCATAAAGATTAAGCCATTAAGCATAGATCTCTAGCTCATGTTTTGAACAACCATCAACCGGTTAAAACAACTCTCAAATGAAAGAAATGGATGATAGGTTGCTTGTTAAAATGAGGTTCTTAAACATGGAAATTAAAAAAAGAAAGGAGGCCAAGAACAACATACAACAAGCTATATATGCGAACATATGAGACCACAAGCAAACTAATCAAAGCATGAATTAATAATAACCTAGGAAAGCCCTTAATGGGTGAAAAATAGTGGCTCAAAGTGCATGGAAAGAGCCCAAAAATCTAAACAAAAAAGAAAGAAAATAAAACTAGTAAGCAAGAACAAGGAGGGGTGGCTAACCCCTCCACTTTTGAAACCTCAAAGCAGGATTTTTAGCCTCTTTTAAACTCCAAAAATCAATTTAGAAAGCAAAGGAAAGGGTGTAAAAACAAGGGTTTGAACTATAGGTAAAGGTGCAAGAAAGAGTGGTAACTCTCTCTACCCTTTGGTAGCTATCCAAACCAATGCTTAGACACTTAAAAGAGGATCAAAACAATACAAAAATACAAGAACTAGACAGCAAGAGATAGCAAAGAGAGCAAAAGAAGAGATAGTAAGCTTATACCTCTCAAGAAAGGCCAGCTCTTTGTTTGTGAATCAAACATGGTCCGAACACACTCTCAAGCTTGAATTGTGATGTTCAAGGCTCAACTAAGGTTCGAAGGCTAAGGTGTGAAGGTGTATATGGTGTATGGATATAGGTTAAAGGTGGTAAGCTTGCTCAAAGGTTTCTTCCACAAGAAGAAGGAGCTCTCAAGAAGGTGTATAAGCTTTTTAGAATTTTTTTCAACCCTCAAAACAAATATACAACTTCGTTTTTATAGAATTTGAGCAAAAAATGTCATAAATATCTTCAAAAATAGACAGTTGGCGGGCTCCCGCCTAGAACAATGTTTCTCATTACCAAGGCATGGCTAGCTATAAATGGCCATGCCCGGCTCCCAATGAGGCACGACCGGGCCTTAATGTGATCCCCTGTCACTCTGCTTCAGACTCAGCATAGGGTGGCACAATGTGTAAAAATGGATTTCTAAGGTACAAACAGTGGGAATATGGAAGGTTTGGAATTGTTTCGAAGCTTAAACATAGCCCCTTTGTTAAGACCTCGAACTATGCACAACACCACTTTCATCATCGAGTGTACCAAGTAAAGTGCTCGAGCCTTGCGGGCGGTCAAAAATGGGGTGTCTACATACACCGATAAGCAGTTTTGTCAGCGATGGATAAAGCCAAACTATCCATCGATACTACACCAGAGCAGCTCGTTGGCCTAATCTTCTTAGGTAACACCAAGCCTATGCTCACCTTTTCTGACAAAGAGCTACCACTGGAAGGATCGGCTTATAACAAGCCACTGTACATATCTGTCGAGTAGAGAGGGAAATGGGTTCCAGTGGTTCTAATGGACACTAGATCTGCTATTAACGTCTGTCCTTCTCGCACCACCTATACAATAGGCCTGAAGTTGGCAGATTTCGTTCCTACGACCCAAGTGATCCGGGCATACGACAATACAAGTAAAAAAGTTATGGGGATAGTGAAAGTATAGATTCAAGTGGGCCCTTCTGAGCATGTGATCGAGTTCCATGTGCTTGATGTACCAGCTACCTTCAACCTACTTCTAGAGAGGCCCTGGTTGCATTACATGAAAGTTGTGTCCTCCACCCTCCATGAAATGCTAGAATACCCTCATGAGGGAGGCGTGGCTACCGTTTTTGGGAACTCATCTATTCATCCACCGCCAGAGGTTACTACACCTTTGTTAGAAATCAATCATGGTGAGGAGGATGTGCTCCTTTCAAGTTTCACTCTACCAGAAGCCCAAGTGGTATAGACGATACTAACTGAGGACGAAGGCATGTATGTTAGTGCTTAGTCCATTTATTTCATAAACAAATTGCGGTACATTCACGGGATGGGACTAGGAAAAAGTGAAAGAAAAGGTGTTACGGTGCTAGCTGAGGTACCACACAATTCAAATGCCTCTGGGTTGGGCTATGTGCTCACCAAAGAAGACTAGAGAAGGAAGAGAGAAGAGATGAGAGAAAGGGCCAAGGCTAAAAGAAGCCGGGAAACATTATGAGCTGGTTCACAGGCCAATCTAGGGAATGTTGAGTGGGTGCTTTGTCATAGAATGAGAGGATTTTCCCTACTACGGCTTTCCTAAGCCTTGGGTCGATTCCTCAACAAAAAAGAGTTTCCTGGGCTTTGAAATATTCTTCGATCACTATCTTCAAGATGGTGATGAAGAGAGGGCTGATTCAAGTATCGAAGCTGGCCAGGGTAAAGATGACGATTTAGACAGTAGTGAAGTTGGAGTAGGGGGAGCATTGGCTGATCTCTTGACAGGTCCTGAAACCAGTACAAAAAACTTGAGGGATACCTCTACTGTTTTTATGATCGGAGAGGAACCGGTTCTGGACTCCACTAGTTACATTCTAGATGCGTCCAGGGTGCCAGGCCTCACTTGGCAGTTAGAGAAGGGCTTTATTACCAATTCTAAATCGGATGATGAGCCTAGGTCTGATTCCATCGAGTCTATTGAGTCAGAGTCAGATTCGAGTCGGTCTAAAGAGTTTGAGTCTGGCACTTCCGGGGGTGGCAACCCAGATACCAAAGTCCTGTCGAGGTCTTGTTTTTGTTTTTATTTTGAGTCATCTATAATAGAGGACCTAAACTTTATTAATGGTAATGCAGTAGACTTCACTTACTTCTCTGTGCCTTTAGTTGGCTGGGCTGACATTGATTTTCAATGCAAGACAATGCACAGAGCCGGACATAACTTATGATCATGCAAAGAAAGCTGTAATGAAGCATACATGCGACAATTTTAAGCTAGTATACACCAAACTACACTAAAATGCAGAAAGGATGTAAGTGAATTATGTAATTCTCGATACATCTCACTCGGAGGATACAATACCTGTGCGGTTCGCCTGGTTGCACCATCCTCAAATGAACCGTACATACAATATCGTGCCTGCAAAGAAAACAACTCAACAGGTATGATGTTATTAGCAACATGCATGACAATGCAAAAATGGATGCAAAATGATATACAATATATACAAAACAATGTATAAGTAATGCAAAAGAAAATGCAATGCAATTGAAACAATGCAAAACTATATGCAAAGCAATTGAATCATGATCCAATCATGAGCGGTTCGAAACCACACCTATGTCAGATAGATTGATGGAGGTAACAAGTCCTGTCTACCATAGAACGGTCAACTGAACTATGAGTAATGTAGACGAACACAAGAACAAGTATTTGGGGGAATGACATAAGTGGGGAAACGACCCGCTGGGGAAAGGACTACGATCCTAATGCCGGATGCAACAATTACACTACAATGTAATGTATGATGAAAATGCTGGGGAAATGGCAATGGATATATCCTGCGGGCCAAACCAAATCTTGCCTAGGCAAAGCATGTACGCATACAAGCCAGGTCTAACATAGAACGGTCTACTGAACTATGCTTTGACACGAGAAGTATGGGCACATACCAGACCAAACTCAACATGGAAAGGCGCAAGCCATAAATGGAAGGTGATGCAATGAATGCATGCGATCTACAATGCAGTGGATATGATGGATATGGCCTGAGGGCCAAACCAAATCTTGCCTAGGAAAGGCATGTACACAAACAAGCCGCGGCTAACATAGAACGGTCCACTGAACTATGTTTCGACGTGAAAAATATGGGCACATACCAGACCAAGCTCAATCATGGAAAGGTGCCAGCCATAGATGGAAGGTGATGTAACGAATGCATGCAAGCTACAATGCAATGTACACTATATGCAATGATGCATAATAATGCAACTATTTATGATGATGCATGACAATGCAATTATATATATTTTTTGTTTGTTTTTTGTTGAAATGCAAATGATGTATGAAATGCATGTTGCATGGAATGCGCGACAACACGCGACTTTTGAGATGCACGACAATGCGAACGAGCTGTGCACATCAATGCACCAAAGGTCTTGCACCTTCCAAGGATTTAAGGTCTCCTAGACCGTATATATACCTGTGCGGCTCGTCTAGTTGCACCAACCTTAAATGAACCGTACATACAATATCGTGCCTGCAAAGAAAACAAACTTAACAGGTATAATGTGATTAACAATATGCATGTTAATGTATTTGAAAATGCGTGACAACGCAAAGCGAGTGGGAAGCATAACAATGCTGTGAAGGTACAGACATATAAGTGGAGCGCGCGGTCTACGCAGGCAACGAAATTGATCATAAACATGCGGTCTACGCAAGCAATGAGATCGAACATAAACATGCGGTCTACGCAAGCAGAACATGCGGTCTACGCAAGTCATGGAATTGATTACAAATATGCAGTCTACGCAAGCAAAACATGCGGTCTACGCAAGTAATGAAGTTGATTACGAACATGCGGTCCACGCAAGCAAAACATGCGGTCTACGCAAGTAATGAAGTTGATTGCAAACATGCGGTCTACGCAAGTAACGTAATTAATCATAAACGTGCAGTCTACGCAAGTAATGAATTGATTATAAACATGCGGTCTACGCAAGCAAAACATGCGGTCTACGCAAGTAATGAATTTGAACAAACATGCGGTCTACGCAAGCAAAACATGCGCTCTACGCAAGTAATGAATTGAACAATCATGCGGTCTACGCAAGCAAAACATGCGGTCTACGCAAGTAATGAATTTGAACAAACATGCGGTCTATGCAAGCAAAACATGCGGTCTACGCAAGTAATGAATTTGAACAAATATGCGGTCTACGCAAGCAAAACATGCGGTCTACGCAAGTAATGAATTGAACAATCATGCGGTCTACGCAAGCAAAACATGCGGTCTACGCAAGTAATGAATTGAACAAACATGCGGTCTACGCAAGTAAAACATGCGGTTTACGCAAGTAATGAATTGAACAAACATGCGGTCTACGCAAGCAAAACATGCGGTCTACGCAAGTAATGAAATTGAACAATCATGCGGTCTACGCAAGGAAAACATGCGGTCTACGCAAGGAAAACATACGGTCTACGCAAGTAATGAAATTTGATTACAAAGATGCGGTCTATGCAAGCAATGAAATTGGTTTCGAACGTGCGGTCTACGCAAGTAAAACATGCGGTCTACGCAAGTAATGAAATTGAACAATCATGCGGTCTACGCAAGTAAAATATGTGGTCTACGCAGGTAATGAAATTGATCAAACATGCAGTCTACGTACGCAAAACATGCGGTCTACGCAAGTAACGAAATTGAACAAACATGCGGTCTACGCAAGTAATGAAATTGAACAATCATGCGGTCTACACAAGCAAAACATGCGATCTACGCAAGCAAAACATGCGGTCTACGCAAGTAATGAATTTGATTGAATGCATACAAAATGCAGTGAGATGCGCAAAACCGCACGATGCGTTTTAGACAACGCGAGCGCGCAAGACAGTGCGATTGATATGCGATACGCATGGGGCAACTTTTGAGTTTCGTAAAAGCCAAAAGGATACGAAAAGGATAAACCTCGCACGAATTCGAGTGCCATACATAGAAGACATGACCCGAGGTCAAAACGGAGGCCAGTTGAGCGTCGGAAATGCACTGTTTTACACTGTTTTGAGCACTAAAGGCCCTGGACCCCACACATAACTCAAACAAGGGTGCAGGAGGCTCCAAAATCACTGTAGGAGACCACCGGATGTCCACCGGCCATCAAAATGCATCACCGGCCGTCCATCGGCCTTCATAAAATTCCATCGGCACAATGTTTTGCCGACTGGCAAAGAGTGTGGCCAACCGGCAAAAACTCCCTGTATCGGGGCAGTTCTGTCATTTCGCTACGGGTCTTTAAATATAGGGCCTCTAGCCCTATATTTCTCACATCCTCTTGCTCGAAAATTACCTCTCTCTCTCTCTAGAGTGTTTTCGTCCTTCGATCTCCGCGTTTTCTTGTGTTCTAACTCCTATTTCGTTGTTCGATTCGCGATCTCCTTCGCGTTTCGGACATTTTCAAGCGAACGAAACTTTGTTTCGGTGTTTGTTTTTTGATTTCTGCCACTCGGGGCTTGTTTCCCTCGAGTTTTCCTCGATACCCGTACCTTTTCCGTACTCTGACTTTTCCAGCCTTTTCCGACCCTCTCGGGGTTTGACTTTTTGTTGATTTTTCACATTCTTGCCCGGTTTTTCGTCTTCCGGCCATTTTCACATTCTCTTCGAGATGGCGGACGATCTTCCACAGGGCGGGGCTCCTCCAGAGCTCGAGATGGATCCCGAGGCTGAGCCCTTGCCACTTCATATCCGGCCATTCGATCCGGAGACCTATAGGCCTGCAGTTCACGTGATGCTTCCTGACGGACTATGCCAGTTCAGGAGCTTTGATAGGCACGTGCCTCCCGAGCTACTACTGCGTGAGCCTACCTCCCACCTGTCCTTCGGCGCTTCCGAGGTAACTTTCTTTCTCTGCTTTACTTTCTGCAATGTAGGATGCAAAACTGCCGTAGCTGGTTATGCTCTTTAACTGCTTAATTCTGATATACTGTATATTGTAGTTGATTGTAAACATACGTGCAACTGATATCTGTTTAGGACTGACACATGCACACATACTGCACTGACCTCGAATCACCCGAACACACGACGCGCATTGTATTTCACTGCATACACACTGGTACCCGGTATCTGCTTGAGTCTGAAAACATGCACGCATGCTACGTTTGCACTGAACCATTCGAACACGCTGACGCATCACACTTTGTAGTTCACTCTAAGTGCACCGGCACTCAGTATTTGTTTGAATTTGTTAAAACTTGCACGCATGCTACATCTGCCCTGAACCACCCAAACACGCTGACACATCACACGCTGTAGTTCACTGGCGAGCACACTGGCACCTGGTATCTGTTTGAATCTGAAAACATGCACACATGCTGTATACCTATATGCTTCTTAGAATTGCATTTTGAATATTGCCTTGCAATTGTTGTTTTGATTACAGGGGGATTCCCATACCATTCGCGGGTATGGGAACACCATTGCTCGGGACTGGTACCTCGAGCTGCCAGATACAGTTCGTGACATCGTCGACGAGGCCGGCTTTGGCATCTTCTGCAGGGGGCTCTCTCGACTGACTACCTGCAGGCCCTTGCTTGCTGCTCTAGCGGAGAGGTGGTGGGATACCACCGACTCCTTCCACTTCTCCGTCGCAGGGGACATGACGATGACCCCTTACGACTTCTCGATGCTTACTGGCATTGGGGTAGGGGGTGATCCGATCCCCTTCGACACGGATATGGATGAGTGGGACGCTGCCCAGCTGTACCTGCTCGGCACTCAGCCTCCCCTCGCTCGAGCGGGATTCGTCAGGTATTCCTAGTTCGAGAGCCACTTTTAGGTCCAGCCGGCCTTGGCAGAGGAGGCGCAGATGTCCCCAGAGGAGGTGGACCATTATGCGCGGGGCTTCATCATGTTCCTCTTCGGGACGACTCTCTTCGCCGATCGGGCGAACACCGTGCCCTTATGCCTGTTGAGCGCGCTGGTGGACGTCAGACAGATCTGCCATTATGACTGGGGTGGCGCAGGCCTGGCCCACATTGTATGGTTTTATGAGCTCTTCTTCCCGCCTCAGCGGACAGCTCCTTGGTGGCTACTAGCGAGCTTGGGAGGTACGTCTTCTTCCCTTTTTACATTTCTGCTTCCTGCTTTCTGTATTCTGCACACTGCACATATACTGTACACTGCCCTTCACTGACGGTATACTGCACACCCGGCACACATATACTATGTTTTACACTGACTGTATACTGCACACAC
>NW_021025047.1:45565-64016 GCF_004153795.1 Camellia sinensis | reverse complement strand
TCAACCATACCCTCAATAGCAACCAGTACCACAGGGACAGTCAGTCCTAAATATACCTCTCTATGGACCAAGAGGACCTCAAGCACATGGACTTCCGTCGAACCTTGTGGTTGTTCCTCTAGTAGTAGTCCAACAAGTACGAAATATGGTTCCTAGGAACCAAATTGCTCATATTGTCAGGGAGATGTGTGGATCCATGGCTCGGGGGGTTCAGACTCCTGTATAGAGGAAGCCATACCCAGAATGGGTGGATAGGGTGCATGAATACCCAAGGGGGTTTAGAATACCAGACTTTGCTCTCTTTTATGGAAATGAAAACCAGTCAACAATAGAATACATTGCTAGGTTCGTAGGCCAATGTGGCAAATTTACCAATAATGATTATATGAAGTTGAGACTCTTTCCAAATTTTTTAACTGGGAAAGCCTTTGTATGGTATATTAACCTTACACCTGGCTCTATCTAAACTTGGCAGCAAATGGAGAGGCATTTCATGCCCAATTCTTCCAAACAGAGCCTGAAGTTTCCATGGCAAATTTGGCAAGGTTGAGCCAAAGGCCTAATGAGAAGGCTGTTTAATTTATTGTCAGATTCAAAAGAGCATGAAACACGTGTAGGGTCATTCTACCAGAGCCTGAATTTGTGAGATTGGCTCAAAATGGTTTAGAGTTTAGGTTTCGAAAGAAGTTCAATTCAACTGTGTTTTGAAACTTAGTGGAATTAACCTATAAGGTGTCTAGATATGAATCTTTACTTGAGGAAGAACATGATCGAAGTAATGCATCATATAAGACCTATTATAGGGACCCTAATTATGAAATTGATGCAGCAGAGATCGTAAGGAAAGAGTCTATGACATGTGAGGCGTTAATTTAAAAGGATAGTACAATAAACTAGCAGTTTAAAAAGAAAGACCTTCATAGGAAGTATTCTTTTGATTTAACAAAAGTAGTTGACATTTTTGATCATTTTCTTGCCGCAAATTTCTTAAAGTTACCAAAGGGAGTTAAAATCCCTACCCCAAAAGAACTTAAAGGGAAAATGTACGATAAATGGCACAATTCTTGGTCTTATTCAACTGAAAACTGTATTGTTTTTCGGGACAGGATCCAAGAACAGATTCGAAAGGGGAGTTTAAAGTTTCCAGCCAAAGCGGAGAAAGTTATGGGGATTGACACCAACCCGTTCCCAAAGATTGGGGAGGTTACAGCCAATGTTGGCATGCCAGACTTCCAAAGCCTATCCTTAAAGGAATTGGAGGAGGTTAATGTGCAGATGCATATTGCCAGCCAAACTACTTTCAAGAAGGATACCAGAAGTTCACTGGCAAATGGACAGAGCTTTGCGGACCAAAAGGATGACTCTAGTGAGGAAGCACTGGATAATGACTCTCTTGAGGCAGCTATCATGCAAAGGATGTGTCCCAGATGCAGGTTAAGTTACAAATGGCTGAAAGGGCTCCCAATTGATGGGAAACGGTATTACAAGGATGTACAGAGACGTCCTAAGCCAACCAATACCTACAACAAGAGGTCATACCCAACTGATCCTAGACAGCAGCCATTCTTGGCTGGACCACTAGCCACTAGAATGCAATCCAAGGGTAAGAGACCTCTGCATGAGTTCAGACCACCCAATTACTACAGGATGGAAGGAAATTTTCTTGAGAGAAGGCCTGAATTGGGTTCAAGTCAGGGAATCAGAGCCAATAATTGGCCTCCAAAGTCAACTTCGAACAAGATGCAAGACAATTACCCTGAAAGAAGGCCTAAATTAGGCTCGAGAAAGGGTGCTAGAACCAATGATTGGCCTCAACAATTAGCTTCAAAGGTGGCTTTAAAGACTAGGAAAGCAAGTTTAGCAACTGAACTGGTGAGTTCATGGTACCTGGGGTGCCAGACTGGTTTGTCATGCACAACAAGCCTAAGGAAATACCTGCATAGAGAAATGTCTTTGGAGACAAGGGTAGAATGATTAAACCTCCTTTGGTGGCTCTAAATAATTGGGTATTACTAAAGCACCCAAAAACAAAGGAACTAGATATGGTTCCAGTAATCTTTAGGTCTCAAAAGAGGAAGATCCAATGAAGGTGCACCCAGTACCAAAAGGATCTGAAGGAAAGCGGAGAGAGTTCTTCATTGGCCCAGTCAAAAAGCCAGACAAAGAAAAAAGGAAGTCCAAAATTGGCTCCTCAGAACAAAAGAAGTGTCAGCAGAGAGCAGTTGGCTAAAGTTCACATTGAATTGAAAGCCAAGGAAAGATTCAGCTTGGCAGGTCTTGAAAAGGCCTTGATGGAAAGCGACAGTGAGACAGAAGGAGAAATTGAACTAGGCCAAAGGAAAGAAATGGCTGAAGATGAGATGTTTGAAGCCTTCATTGCTGAACAGACCTTTTTGGTTGAAAATCCAATAGGAGTAGACCACAAATGAGTTGATTTGAAGGAAGTCATCAGTACTGAGGTACCAGAGTGCAGCATAGAAGATGCTTCCGAAATAACTGAACAAGTTAGTTTGAAAAAGAAACAAGTGTAGCCAACAGTTCAGTTTGGCTTATTTCTTCCAGTGTCAGTAAACATGGTATATATATTGCCACAGGAGTTCCAGGCTGAAGATGGAAACCAAGAAGGTCAGAAAGATGACCCTATTCCAGTTTCTAGTGAAGATTCACAGGTTAGCATGATTCAAGATAAGTCTGAAGTGGCCACACCAAGGGAAACTTAAGATGAAAGGGATGAGGTAAGTATTAATCTCTCGTATCCCTTCGAGTACCCTACAACATTTGTGACGCAACATGTTAAGCCCTTGTATATCAAGGCTTATTTCGATGGGATACAAACGAACAGGGTGTTAGTGGATAATGGGCCAACAGTAAACCTACTTTCGAAGTCCTCTTTGAAGAAATTGGAAAAAAAAAAAAAAAACTCCAGATTAATCCCAATCAGCACAACCATTGTTGGCTTCACTGGAGATAAACAGATGGCTCAGGATATCCTACCCAACAACTTGAGTGTGGGAACCAGAGATTGCATGATAGCATTCTTTGTTATAGATAGTAATGCCAAGTATAATGTTTTACTTGGCAGGGATTAGATCCACACCAACAAATATGTGTCTTCCTCTCTATATCAGAAAATAATGATGGCCTTATGCAATAGAAAAACGGAAGAGATCAACGTGGACCTTCAACCCTTTATCGCTTGTGTTGATTTTGCAGAGGCTAAGTTATATACTAAATGAGTGACACCACTCAGTATATTAAGGAAACCTGATGGAACAGCCAAAGTGACGGCTGATGAGGAAGTAGCACACTTGAAGCACTTAGTGCAGAAGAGTGTTGATAAAGAGTTTGTCACCAAGGATGACAATGATGCCTAGTTGTAGGCAAGAAGATGAGACCCAAGAAGCCAGATCCTTGGCTTTAGTCAAGTTTTCAACATTAGACACAAAATCAATAGTCTAGAAGGTTCAGGAACAAGAAAGGGAAGTCATGGTGGTTGGCTGTAATCAGGAGCAACAAAAGGTCAGGCCTTTGACCCTTGATAAGTATTATGCATTGTGTAGACACCCCATTTTGACCGGCCCTAAGACTTGGACACTTTTATTTGACCACCTGTTGATAAAAATTAGAATATGTCATTTTATAAATTTCTCAGCCAAAAAAAATCAAACTGAAGTTTTAATCCCAAAACTCACCTATTTTGGTTAAATTATTTTATATCACTAATATTTTATCAATTTGTAGTATTTTATAATTTTTATCTAATTTTATGTGTGTGTACACATTTTTAGGTGTTTTTTATAAAATAATAAAAAAACAAACAAAAAAATAAAAAATGAAAAAGAAAATAAAGAAAAGAAAAAGAGAGGGTCAGATGAGGATAATGGGTTTTTGGATGGAAAAGGATTTTGTTTTTGCTAGATTCAAAGGGGAACAGAGTAGACATTGTGATGATAAGTTTTGGGTGGAAAATAATTCGGTGAAGTAGGTTTGAAAAGTGGTGGAGGAAATTGAAAAAAGAGGAGGGCAGATGAGAATGGGTGGAGAGGAGACACCTAACAAACACACTATCTCTGCGTCTTCAGAATAATTGAGGTCTGTGGGCACCAGGGGTATAGATTTTTTATGATTGTTGGCATGGTGGATGATAAACAATTAAAAAATCTCTCTCTTTATATTTTCCAACTTGTTTGAAGCAAAAAAGGAGGGGGGGAGGACAACACATGCAAAAAGGCTCTCTCTCTCTGGGTCTCTCTGAGCTTTCTCCAGGCACTACCTCTCTCTCTCTCTCAAAAATATTTTCTGACTAAGCTGCAGCTTCTTGATACAAGAAAATGGTGAAAGTAAAACTGGGCGTGGGCTGAAACCACTCTATCCAACTCTCTTTCTCTCTCTTCCATTCTTGCACCAATTCTTCACACCATTCACACCGCACATACAGTACAAACAACACAAACCCAGTAAACACACACACACAGCCCATACATTCAATAATCAACACAGCACACACACCCACTGTGATCTCTCTCTCTCCGATCCCATGCACACACACTACTACACACACACGGCCACCTCTCTCTCTCCCACACACACGACACACTGCTACACACCACACACACACACAGTCGATATACATGCACACACATGCAGACAGATTGATACAGATTCACACACCCAGCACACAGGTATAGGGGCTGAACACACACACACAAGTTGGATCTCTCTCTTTCTCTCGCATGAAACACACCACCCATCACAGAGCAAAACGCACACACGGACACACTCATACACACGGCACATGCATACACATGCACACTGCCGCAGACACCACTGCTGCCATCACCACGTCGCAGTAGCAGCAGCCACGGGATTCACTTCTCCATTCATATTTCCGGTGATAATTATTGTACGTTGGACTCATTTCCAGCAACGGGCTGTTTGCTGCTATGTGTGCTGGCTGCTGGTGGGTTTTCAGAGGTCGCCGACGTGTCCAGCTGACGGTGTGACCCTGGTTTGGTAGGTGTATGGCGCGGGTGGGTGCATGGTGTCAAGGCTCAGTGCGTGTATCTATTATTGTAGGTAATGGAGTGGTGTCTACACACGTAATTCAGATGTGTAATGATTTGAAAATTTGAATTGATGGTCAGTTGAGATAAGATTCTGTGTGGTGCGGTTCATGGTTGCAATATAGATATTTTAAGAAATGGGCCCATGGTTACATATGGACTATTTGTGTGTTTCTGGGTGTGTCTTAGGCCCGCATTTTGTTTTAGTTTCATGGGCTGGATTGGAGTGAAGTCATGGGTCTTTGCTGGTTGATTGAATGGCCGGGGGTTTAAAATGTTGGGCCCAGTTTTCAGTGGAGAAAAGAAATGGAATATGCCACTGATGAAGCTCTTTATTTTGTTTTTTTTTTCTTTTGAGTGTTTGTGAGGATTTTATTTTATTCATCTCCCTCAGATCTGTAATATTCAAAGTATTGTAATAATTCCCCCACCCCGCTTCTTTCTATCCCATTCTTTACTCACTTTCCCTAACTGTACATATGTATATATCTGACATGCCATGCATATCCATGCTTTTACATTCATGTCTCATGCATTAAGATTCGGCTACATTTACATGTGTGGATTTAATCAATTCTTCTATGATTCTATGCGCTACCTCATGTTATTGAGATGATTCACATGCCATATTTTAGAAGCCGAATCTTTAGTGCATCTCATGAGTGAATTGCATTAGGATTCTGTATATAAGATCATGCATATTTTACTAACTTTGTTTTGTAGTTGTTCGAGGGACGCCGGTCGATTTGTGAGTTTTTATATCTCATTTGTGTGTGATTTTCTTATTATGTTTAACATCCTACCATGTGGCTATTTGCTTAAGTGATAAACTGTATGAATGCCTGTGGATGAAGGCTTGTTGTTTGAATTGGAATAATTCAATAAATGTACGTTTTAAGCCCACTTTGTAGTGGCAAATTCACAAACTTTAAGCTCACTTTGTCAAGTGGCAAATTCAAACCCTTTTCGAAAAACAAACATAAAATTGAATTGTTCCAATTTGAGCAAACTAGTCTATACTTGTATGCTTCACATAATAAATTTTATGATTTATTCAATAATCAGAACATGAACATATAAAGAAAATAAAAAGTCATATCATGGTTTAGTAGAGGCCGATCTTTTGATCAGGTGAGCGGGGGTGCTCATTATTGACCTTCCCCTCTCATACTTAAGGTTCCGAGCCAAGCATCCTTGGTTACGACGAACAGTGGCCTTGGCACCGAGTCATGGGTTTCCTAATTTCCCAAAATATTAGGTGGCGACTTTGAGATCTGATGACGCAGTCCATTTTTGACAAAATTGCAATAAAATGGATTATCAATAAAAGTTTCCAAATCTGAACTCTCGTCTACGTTTCACATTGCACTCGTGAGACTAGATCAAAGAGATCTCGGGAGTCCGAACTGTTTAACGCGTGCGGGTACCCCCTGGGCATGTTACAGTTCCTGGCGACTCTGCTGGGAATTTTATGAAACCTTGACTCGAACTCCATGATATGACCTTTATTTTCAATTATATGTTCATTGCATTGCATTCATTGGTGCACTTCAAGTCCTTGTGTTGCCCAGATGCTGGTGGGAGCACAGGTAAGCTTTTTGTGACACTACACCTATTTTTACGATACTTTAGAGGCCTTGTGTTGTAACCTTTTGAGATTTGTCAAAAGGGTAGCTTTGCTATGTAGCCCTGCTATCTAGCTTTGCTATCTAAGGTTCTCAGACTCCGAAGAGAGGCTATTTGACTCTTCTGATTTCCTGGGATCTTTATTGGTTATGACCCAAAGGACTCTTTGGTAACGTCACCTTGGCTTCAACCCGTAAAGTAGAGCCAACCTTGTACATATAGTGAGCTATAGTACCTTTCAAATTAGGACAGAATGCTTTCCCATTTCTAGGATGTATGATACCACTTGTGTGAATAGTGAAACCCTAGATCATTCCAAGCTAGGACAGGATAACCCTACCCTCTTTAGGGGTGTTTGTTCTCTTTCCTGCTTTATGTGTAATGTATTGGATCTATACAGGGGTTCTCAAATTCAAATGAGTGGCTCAGGCTGTTCAGTTTAGCACCATTACTTCAAAAACAAAAAAAATAACAAAAACATAAAATCAAAAAAAAAAAAATTGTTAAAAAAAAAAATGCCGATATCCCACAAAGTCGTCCATCTCTGTGATTGGGAAGTGATCACCTGTTGATTGCATGAGCTTTATTTTGAATGTTGTGGCTGGCCTACACTTTAACTAGCAATTTATTTTGAATGTTGTGGCTGGCCCACACTTTGACTAGCAAAATTGAGAATGGTTTTATTCTGAGTTCTAAATTGAGTATTGAGTCTAAGTTTGACTCCACCAAGTTTGTAGAGTTAGAGTCAGGCTCAAGTTAGCGTAATGAGTCAGAGTCTGTTGATTTCGATAGTGCTAACCTAGACATTTCTGTCCTGTCTAGGTCCTCTTTGTCATTTTCTTTTGAGTATGTTGACAAAAGTCTGTTGCCATTGCTGAGTCATAGTCTCTTTTTAATAAACAGAAAAACAAAAAAACAAAATGCCATAGAGTCTGCCTACTTCTCTGTGCCTTAATTCATCGCATTGACCAAAGTTTTTCAAAATATTTTCCAAAACTCTGATGAAAACAAAGAGGAAGAATCTCCTCGGGATTTGCAAATTTTGATCAACTAAGAAGAAGAGAGGTGTGCTAAGCCTTTGATGAATAAAATCATTTTTGTTAATGTGGGTACTGAGAATGATCCTAGCTTGGTCCAAATTGGTTCTATCTTATCTTCGTAAGAGTACGGGTGATTAGTCACTTTGTTAAAAGATGTCAAAAACTGTTTTTGCGTGGTCCTACGAAGACATGCTTGGAATTGATTATACAGCATAAGATCCCTCTTGACTCGTGGTCCGACCTCCTTAGCTCCTTAGCTTTCAAACCTTGATTCGAAGTATTCAATGATCATTCAAAGTGTAAGGCTTGCATAGCCGAATTGGAAATAGCCCTTGAACTAGGGGCCATGATGTGATTCAAATGGGGGCAGCCCTTAAACTAAGGGCAATAAGGTACCACCCTTGAGAGGCTTGCTGGGTTGAAAACCCGGAAGGGTGACCTAGGCAAAAGTTAGAGCAAAAAAAAAGAAAGAAAAATAAAAAGAAAAATGAAAAGCTCGCAAGGTTGAAAACCCGAAAGGGCGGCTTTGGCAAAAGTTAGAGCGTAAAAGGAGAGTGTCAATACCCGAGTGAACCTTAGCCAGAACTATGTAGGGATTGGAAGCAACCCTTGAACTAAGGGCAAGAAGGTCAGATGTGATTTAGATTTGAAGCAGCCCTTGAACTAGGGGCAAAAGGTTGGATGTAATCAAAGAGTTAAAACTGAATTGTTTCCCAATGAAGACCGCCCAGAAAGGCAAAACCCAGAATTTGAGAGAATGAATTTTATTATTGAAGGACAGTCGAGGTCCTATTTACTACACTAGGGGCAACACTAGAGGCAAATTCAGACCCAATTAGCCTAGTCCCTACATCATCATATCTACTGGTCAAGTGTAGCAGTCGTTCTTATAAATGGCCTAGAGATTTCACACCCAATCAACATGGTCAAGTTAAAATAAAAATAACCCTTGAGAGGCTCGCTGGGCTAAAACCCGGAAGGGCGACCCAGGCAAAAGTTAGAGCAGAAAAACAAAAAAAAATATATAGAAAAAAATTGAAATGAACAAAATGAAAAAAAAAAATTAAAAAAAATAGAAAAATGAAAAAATGAAAAGCTCGCAAGGTTGAAAACCCGAAAGGGCGGCTTTGGCAAAAGTTAGAGCACAAAAGGAGAGTGTCAATACCCGAGTGACCCTCAGCCGGAACTACGATGGCCTGATTCCTATCTTTGGGATACGTAGGTAGCTTCATCTTGAAGTTCGGCCCCAATGATTTTTCAACTCATTCATTTTGTCCATGTTTGATTGGTGTATCTTTTTGACATGGTTGTCCTATCCATGTTTGATTAGTGTATCTTCGTTCTGCTCAGTCCAGTTGGTTTCGATTCAACTTGGTTCGGTTTGGTTCAGCGGTTCAGTTTGGTCCAGTTCTGCTCGGCTTCATTCGGTTCGGTTTGGCTTGGTTCAGTTTGCGTTGTTCGGATATCACCATTGATTATCTGGCTTGGGACTATTGACCCCGATGGTTGATCCCATGTTGTTTGAGTAGTGGCCATTTGCAAAAATAGGTTTTGATTAATTTGAATGAAGTTGACTAATTTTTCTCAAAAATTGTTCCATTTTTGCAAAACTTGGACCATTCTTTGGATTTGAAAAGAGAAAATTTTCAGTGCTCACAGTTTAGCTTACATGATTTGAAACAGAAAATGGAATAAGTATGCTAATCTAACTCTCATGTTGATCAAAACATGTTTACAAAAAAATCAAGAGACAAAAAAAAGGGAAGGCAATGAACTAGGGGCATAGTCGAGTCGAATATTCTGTCTTCTCCACCACTCGAGTCAACTATTCAGTGTATATAAGTGTGTATTCATACCAGTTAGTGTATTCATACCAATCAGGGTATTCATACCAGTCAGTGTATATAAGGGTGTTCCTTTCATACCAGTCAGTATATTTATACTAGTTGGTGTATTTATACTAGTCAGTGTATATAAGTGTGTTTGGATTAATTTGCTTCTTTTTTTCAGTTCGTTAGGTCATTTGTTGATTCAGGTCAGTAAAGAGTCAATGTCTAATTCAGAGTTCAAAAATTCAATCATTCTCAAATTCAATCAAAGAAATTATTTTCAAGCTCAAAGTGATATGCCAGTCATGCCAGTGATGAGCAGAAAAAGAAACTGGTTTTATTGAAGTCAAGGGAGGACATCTCCGATTACAGAGACTCAAAAAAAAAAAAAAAAACAAAAACACAAAAAGAAAAAAAACAAAAACAAAAACAAAAAAAAACAAAGAGAGAGAGAGAGAGGGATCTTTTTCTTCATTCTTCTCCGGCAGTAACCTGGGGGCGAAGATTGCAACCGGCTTCATTTGCACACAACTTCGTTGCCTGACTTTACCATCAGCTGCCTCACTTTATCTTTACTCCTTCGAAGCTTTTGAAGACTCTGCCTCGGCCTTGGCAGAGTTTCCAAAGGAGATTATTCCCCACCGGCCATCAAATTGGTTGTGCGAAGAAACTCCGAATCGAGTCACGGAGGTCGTCAGTCGTTTCAACTCTTTGTTCTGCTTTTTCAGCGCACTAATTTCTACTCGAGCGTCTTTGTACATACGTTGAAGAAGGGAGAGTTGTGCATGTAACTGATGTACTTCACACGTCCTGTTCTGCAGTTGACGGGACAAGTTGGAGACCACTGTCACGGTCTCCACACATGACCTCAGCGTATACGAGTTTGCTTCGATGTCAGACTGTGCCACCATGATTTGTTCAACTGACATCGCTGGAAAGTTAAAAACAGGAGAAGGAGGAGGAGCTCGTGGTTGAGGTTCAGGGGAGCCGGAATTGGTCATCTCTATCGTAGACTCGTTTAGGTCTGGAAAAAGAGTGAGAGAACCTTGTGAAGAGGCCATGGCAGAGAAGAGTAATGCAAAAGAAAGAGGTTACAGAGTGGTGACAGAGAAAGTTTGCAGGCTTTTACTCTGCCTCTCTCTTTCGCAGGCCTCAACTTAAGAAGAAGATGAAGCCAAAGAAGAAGACAAAGAGGGAGGAAGTGTCACGACCCAAACCCGGCCCTATGGGTTTAGCACCGTAACCGGCCAGTAATCTGAGATTACCGAAGGCCTGCTTAACAGTAGCACAGTAAAACAGAGTACAGGGCCTGGCGGAAGCCAATACAGTAATTAAATAATGTCCATTGAGCTGTGACAGTCTGTATGCCAAAAAGACTTTTCATGCATTCATACATACAAACAATACAGTCTACACAAAATTTACAGTCACACAGTACAGGGACCTAATCCCTTGATAACAGTACAGTTAGTAGCTGACAGTCAATACAGTAATCCAAACAGATACAGAAACAGAAGGGGGAAAATAAAAGACCCCTAAGCCATAGCATGGCAGACTCGGAACCTCGCATTGAGGCACATAGGTTGGCTTGACAAAACTGGAGTTTTCCCTGACGCTTCTAGCTGCGGTCTGGTGCCTGTACACCTACATATATATATATAAGCAGTGAGCTAAAGCCCAGTGAATAACACAATGCGTAAAGGGGTTAAGAATGAATGTCCTTACAGTAATGAAAACAGTTCATTAAACAACACTTCAGTCTTTCAGTCAGAACAGTTATTCAGTCATATGTGGTACATCCATTAGCATAGCAGTAAACAGTAGGTCTTAAAGACCGAACAGTAATGATGGCCATCAATCAGTAAACAGTAGTGGCTCCGCGAGGGAACCGACAGAGATTTCTGTCACAGTAACAGTAAACAGTAGGTGCTAAGGATGCCACAATACAATTCAGAATATAGGACATACATTCATTCAGTTAACAGTAATCAGTTCAGAAATCAGTACAGTTCAGTTGTTCAGAAAATAATCATCTGTGAACATATTTTTACACAATCGTTACTCACAGAGTTCTGGGCTACAGTAAGCTAGAGCGTCTCCTCAGAAAGCCAATCCTACACAGTTACAGATTAACACACACTAAGCTACACAGTTGGGAAAACAATAACTTAATCCCTAATTGCCTCAGTGTGTTTCTACATCTATATCCTCATTAAAATGCTTTAAACTAGGTCTAAGAATGCCTAGAATGAGATGAGGATGCAAAGATGTACTTTTAAAAGCAGTTTCAGATTTTTCGGAAAACAGAGTCCCGCTCGAGCGTAGGTCACTCCGCTCGAGCGAACATGCAGACAAAGGTACCCACTCGAGCGTAGAATTACCCGCTCGAGCGTTCTGCAAAAACAGTCAAAAGTGCTGGATGGGTGGAATCTCCGCTCGACGGACGCTCGACGCCCGCTCGAGCTTGAGACACATGACTCCGCTCGAGCGCCCAGTCCTCCGCTCGAGCGGACTGTAAAACAGTGCAGAGATACTGGATGCTCGGATTCCACGCTCGAGCGTCACTTTCCCCCGCTCGAGCGGGAGTGCAAAAATCTGGAAATTCCAGATTGCACCTCCAAGCTCAAACTCAAGCTTAAATGCATCAAAACCGATCCTCTTGGGCCCATTTTCTGGAAAATCCTTATAAACTCATAGTTAAACTTGAATCAAAACTCAATTTGAGAAATCAAAGCCCAAGGGTGTTTAATCTAAACCCAATTTCCAACCAATTTCATGAACAATATTTCAAACATGACATGCATGAATTCAAACCAATTCAAAGCTTCAATTTCATGCTCTAGTGAGCCAAATCCTTCAAAACATGATGAGTTCATGGTCTCTTGTAAAAATATGAGCATGCATGTACAATTTTATGAAAGACAACTTCAAAACTTCAAAATAAAGGCATGCATGCATGAACTAGGCTCCAATTCAACATACATGGACCAATTCAAGGCTCAAATCACTAGAGGCTCAAGAACTAAGCATGAACAAGTTCAAATACATTACTAGGAGGTTAAATTCTCTTACCTAAGTCTTGAATTCTAGGCAAGGAAGCTCAATTATGCAAATTTATACTTCAATCCCTTCAATTTCCAAGCAAATCTACAAGTGAACTCAATTCTCACTCTCACTCTCTCTAAGTCGGCAAGAACAATGAAAAGGGCTGAGGAAAATGTTTGTCTCAAGTGTATACAAGGCTCACATGTTATATTGAGCTAGTGGCCACTAGGGGTAGTTTGGTAAATAAGGCCAACTTAAGCAATTGATCAATATTTAATCTAATTTAATCATACCTAATCAGTTTTCAGATAAATATACCATAAAATCACATTAATTTTGATAATCATAAAACACTAATCAATTTCTGGTTCGGCCGTCGATAAGGCCTTCAATTAGCAGTTTAAACACTAAAATACGAACAGATCAAATAAACAATCAACAGATAAAATGCAATTCAAACAGATGTACTCATTCAATCCAGTTCCAGTTTTCAGTCAGTTAGTTCAGTACTTTAATCAGTTCAATTATCAGTCACAATCAGTTCAGTTTAATGGTAAGCAGTGGTGAGGGTTATTACAGGAAGGCTCGAGACGATCATTGACAATCGGGGCAGGATTGGATAGCCTGTCGATCAGGTGCCGCGATTGTTGAAATCGTGCGCCAGACACAATGCTCGAAGAAGATGACGGAAGAGAGAGTAAGACAAAAACAGAGAGAGAGGCGGGAGAATTGTATATTTATACATATATGTATATATATTGTATATCTATGTATTATATATATTTGTTTGAACGTTTTGGTTACAAGAGTGGCTTGGGTTCAGTGGTTTGGCTCAGTGGTTGAAGGCTGGAAGGTTGAGCCCGAGGTCAGGGGTTCGAACCCCACAAACAAATGTTTCTTTTGTTTTGTTTTGGTCTTATGTATATATATGTCTCGTATACCTATATATATATATATATTTGTTTGAATATTTTGTCACAAGAGTGGCATGGCTCAGTGGTCGAGGACTCGAAGGCCAAACTTGAGATCAGAGGGTCGAACCCCTGTGTCTATGCATTTTGCATTTTTCCTTTCTTTTTTGCGTGTTTTGCGTACGTGCGTTGACGTCAGCAAACGGAATATGCCTTCTCAGTAACGGTATCTTTCCGTTGATGGCTGCAAACAGAATATTCCCCGAATCTATGTATGTATACCGTACATGCATGTCTGTGTATATTGCCGTATTTGTATGTATTTTGTCTGTACATAGTATATGTATATGGTATTTGGTTCGAGCATACAATTCCTTCTTTCATTCTGTGCATCTATCACATAATAATCTCATTTCGAGCATCTATCACACAATTCCAATTCAATCGCGCTATCTTACGCATTGCACTGTCTTGTGCACCAATTTTAATCACATTATCTTGGGCATCGCACTGTCTTGTGTATCAAATTTAATCGCCCTGTCTTGGGCATTGCATTGTCTTGTGCATCAATTCACGCGCCCTATCTTGCGCATCGCACTGTCTTGTGCATCTTAAATCAATTGCGCTATCTTGCGCATCGCACTATCTTGTGCACCTGCATTGTGCTGCATTACGCTATCTTGCGCATTTACCCCGGTTAGAATACAGTCAGGTAAGCCTGTCTGTTTACACCACCCCAGTTAAAATACAGTCAGGTGGCCCTATCTGTTTACACCACCCCGGTTAGAATACAGTCAGGTAAGCCTGTCTGTTTACACCACCCCGGTTAAAATACAGTCAGGTGACCCTGTCTGTTTACACCACCCCGGTTAGAATACAGTCAGGTGCGCCTGTTTGTTTACACCACCTTGGTTAAAATACAGTCAGGTCCGCCTATCTGTTTACACCACCCCGGTTAAAATACAGTCAGGTGACCCTGTTTGTTTACACCACCCCGGTTAGAATACAGTTTGGTGACCCTGTCTGTTTACACCACCCCGGTTAGAATGCAGTTAGGTGACCCTGTCTGTTTACACCACCCCGGTTAAAATATAGCCAGGTGACCCTGTCTGTTTACACCCCCCCCAATTAGAATACAATCAGGTGCCCCTGTCTGTTTACACCACCTCGGTTAAAATACAGTCAAGTGACCCTGTCTGTTTACACCACCCCAGTTAAAATACAATCAGGTGACCCTGTCTATTTACACCTCCTCGGTTAAAAACAGCAGGTGCGTGTAACAGGCCCGCGGGGGGACCTCGCCACAGCTCGGACTCGACTTTTGTTTGTCACGGTTCTAAGTCTGAACCAAAGAGTCCAAATCCGGCAAATCGTTTTGAGAAAACTGATTTTTTGAAAGAAGTGCCAAACATGGACTGCTTTGCCAGATACAGAGTCGCCACCTAAATATTTTATTTTTGGGAAAATTTAGGAAACCCTAACTTGTGCCTAAGGCCACGTGTCCGTCATCACCAAAGTTGCCTCGGCTCGGGAACTTGGGTACGATTGGGGAAGGTCACTTCGTGAGCACCCCCGCTCGCCCGGTCAGAGACCGGCCTCTACTAACCATGATATCTATTTTTGAAAACATTGTATGTTCTTATTCCGGTTATTAGCCTAGGTTACTATGTGATGCGCACAGCGTACAAGTATAGACTGGATCGCCTGAATTGGAATAAAACATTTCGTTTTTGCTTTTGAAAATGGTTTGCTACCCGCAGGTAGGCTTGAAACATTTGATGATTTATTCCAATTCAGATAACCCAACCTTCACCCACAGGCATTCAGGCAGATATATCACATAAGCAATTAGCCTCATGGTACATGAAGAATGGACCAAAATGAGACTATTTTCAGAACTGTAAAATGGCCAAAAACCAAAGCATGATAGGCTTCCATAGCATGCAAAAATGGGACCAAAAGGGGAGTATAAAGGCAAGTATAACATGGAGGTCCCAAACAGTGTTGAGACCTTCTTAAATGTTTAAGAGGGGCTCAAAATAAGCCTATTTACAGTTTATGTCATGCTCCAAAACAGATTACACACGAGCTAAAAAAATCATGCAAGAAAACGGTATTTACGAAGGGTATTGAAGCAAGTGGCATATGGAGGGCTCAAACAGGGTTGAGCCCTTAATGAAAAGTGAAGATGAGCTCAAAAGAGGGCCCTTTTCAGTTAGGGCCGGAGCTTGAAACAAAAAGGATGTGGGGCTTACAAATAGATCAAGAAATATTACAGTCCAAAATATTACAAAATCCTAATTAATTAATGAATTAACTAAGAAAGCAAATAAAACTGGCGTGCAAGCCAGGGACTGCCTTGCTTCTGATGGATGATGCATGTCCGGATTGTCTTGCGCGGAAATCCACCGGAATGCCCCAATTAGCCTCTGTTTACACCTGTTTTTGAAATGCGTGCCAAGCCCCAAAAAGTTGCTGATTCTTCGTTTTGCTGCAACAGAGAACAGGAAAGGCGCATAGCAATGTATTTGCACAGATATATGCATGTCTCGATCCTCGGGCCACCAATCACGCATACCGAGGCATGATAGCCGAGGAGTCGAAATGCACAACTCAATATAGAATGAATGCACATGAAACTATAGCTAAAACCTAACTCCATCATGGATAATCCGGAGTGTCGGTGACTGGGGAATTGAGACACATTCTGTCACTCGGAGTACGAAATGTACCTCGTTTCCCGTGCCCGGGCTAACTCCTATCCCGAACATGATGCAATATGCATGATATGCACGGAATGCAGCTAAGATACAATCCTAACATACACAATGCTATGAAAATGAGATGCCTCGAAATGCGTGCACACGGGCACGCAAACCGAGGAAATCCATGAATGCGATCTAAGATACAACCTAGTATGCACTATGCTAAAAAAATGAAGTGCCTCGAAATGCGTGCACACGGGCACGCAAACCGAGGCGATGGCAGAATGCGATGGGATGACATGAAAATGTGATATGGGCTTATACCAACATGAGTGAGTCTCAGCCACACTCACATAGGATGCCGGCGGGTAAAAATGAAGTGTCTCGAAATGCGTACACACGGGCACGCAAACCGAGGCGATGGCATACGCAATGCAAATGACATGAAAATGCGATATTTGCTTATACCAACATGAGTGAGCTTCAGCCACACTCACATAGGATGCCGACGGATAAAAATGAAGTGCCTCGAAATGCGTGCACACGGGCACGCAAACCGAGGCAATGGCAAATGCAATGCAAATGACATGAAAAAACATAGCAATCATTCTAATTAAATTTCAGCAGTAAAATATGGGGGAAAACAGTCCCGAAATGAGGCGAAATGACACCAAAAGCATGGAATTGTCCCGAAATGCGAATTTAGGCATTCGAAATGGCCTATAGCTATGCCAAACATGCACAATATGGACATGCAATGCAAAGACAGAAGCTAGGCAGTCCCAAAAAAGGTACTTTCACAGTTATAAACATGGCCAAACAGCAAGCATAGGTAGGGTAAAAATGGCATGCAAGAATAGGGGCCAAAAGAGGGGTAATGAAGCAAGTGATATAAGAAAACTCCAAACTGAAAAATTCCCTTCTACAACATTGAAGAGGGACCAAAAATATGAATTTTTACAGTATATGTCAAGCCTCGAATCAATATAAAAACATGCTAAAAAAAGGCACAAGATTGAGGCTCAAAAGGTGCTATAACATGAAGTATACAAAATAATCATCAAACAGAAAAAAAATGTTAATGAAACATGAAGTATAGGCCAAAAAAAGGGCACTTTCAGTTCGGACCAAGGTCCAAAAACAGAAGCAAAGGGGGCTGCCAATTTATGCAAAAATGGGGCCAAATAAGGGATATAACTCCAAGTGACACATAGAGGCACCAAATGGTGAGGGGCCCTTCAACAATGTTGAAGAAGGACCCAAAATAAGCACACTAACAGATTACATCATGCTCAAAAACAGATTACTCATGGGCCAAAAATAGCATGCAAGATTATGACATATAAGAGGATCAATGAAGCAAGTGCATCATGGAGGGCTCAAACAGGGTTGAGCCCTTAATGAAAAGTGAAGATGAGCTCAAAAGAAGGCCCCTTTCAGTTAGGGCCGGAGCTTGAAACAAAAAGCATATAGGGCTTACAAATGGATCAAGAAAAAGGGTCAAAAGAGGAGACTCACCCTTGAAGACTAAAGCTTTTTTTGCTTCTTGGATCAATTTGCAGCTCCTTTAGCCTTTGAGAAGCCTTCCTTGTTGCTGGAAATGAAGTGGTGATGGTAGAGCTTGGTGGTGTAGAAGAAATGGTGATTAGGGACTTGGAAGTTTTTAAGGAAATGAGAGGGATAGAGATGGAGTTGTGTATGGAAGCTTCAAGACAAATTTTTCTAACCCCAACAAATGATATGGCTTGCTGGTTATAAGGGCCAAGAAGGGGGTGTAAAGGTGGGGGAAAAGGAGGGCAACTTTCCCCCACAAAATATCCCCCGGACAGAGATATTTTTTGGGGGATAAAGCCCTCCAGCTGTAAAGTGAACAGTGCAAGGATCTCGGCCGGCCAGTTACTTTTGCTGCAGGTGGCCGGCCGGCCACACCCCCTAGCCAGCCGACTAGGGGTCAAAAGGGTCAAGCAGATTTAGTGGCCGGCCACCAACTGATGGTGTCCTCCTATCTGTGTACAACACAACCTGTGGTTAAAAGTCCAAGAAAGTGGGTCCAATGGGTTCAACATTAGCTCGGAAAGAGGTGTTCAAAAGGGTCAGGTGGAATTACTGGCCGGCCACCAACTTTTAGGATCCTCCCAAGTGTGTACATCACAAATATGTGGTTGAAAGTTCAAGAATGTGGCCCCAAGGTGTTCAACATTAGCCCGGAAGGAGGGGGTCAAAAGGGTCAGG